>VXAZ01006872.1:296965-631022 GCA_013399875.1 Gymnorhina tibicen
TGGGGGTGGGAAAAGAGAAGAAGAAGAAACGTACTACAAAAATAGATTGTAAAAGCCTGGTATGGCTGGTGAGGATAAAACCAAGTTCACAGACATGTTCTATTTGCTACTGTAAGATTATCAGACCTTGTGCGGGTCTGTACTAATGTGCAGGTAAATAAGTGTGAATTTTTATGCTTTTTTTTTTCCTTCCGAATAAAATAGTTCAGACTCACAGACTATGCTGTGTCGGAAGGCTCTCACAAGAATCATCAAAGTCCAACTCCTGGCCCTGCACAGGGCAGCCCCAAAATCTCATGTACCTGAGAGCATTGTCCAAACATTTCTTGAGCTCTGTCAGGCTTGGTGCTGTGACCACCTCCCTGGGAAGCCTGTTCCAGTGCTCTGGGTGAAGAACCTTTCCCTGATATCCAACCTAAACCTCCCCTGACACAACTTCAGGCCTCCAGTTCTGTGTAGGTCACTTCTCAGTAGTATAAACATTGGGAATAAATCAAACAATACCTCACTGTGGGAAATTCTTTCAGGCAAACAGATTAGAGCAGTCCAAGGTACGTTATACAAACAGTGGTGACACTAGAGAGCTCATAGGTCATGAGATAAAGTTAGGATAAAATAGTACAGGAAAATATGTGTCCTCAGCTCTTCCCCAGTTTAATCTTCACAACAGCTTCAGAAGGAAGGCAGGAATATAAGTTTCAGTTACTGTAGTTGGAGACATGTTCTGCAAGTCAGCGTTTCTGATGATATGAAGTATCGCTACGAGTGCTATTTCTATTCAAAGCGGTTGTGTTGGACACTTCCTTGCCTATGTGGCATATAGAGGCACAGTTCTTCAAGCAGAAAAGGTGCTCATTCTCCTGCTCACTCTTCATAGCCAGGCATACAATTGCTTTATCAATAGCTGTTTTTATGAAGCTTTTGAGAATGTGCAGAGTAGAGTGCTGCCATGTGCAGTTATCATTATTCCATGCTTTTCTCTGTTTTAGTTCATTTAGAAAGATATTTCAAATGCAGTTCTGGGAGGAAGATTGTGACATTTTCTTTATGACCAAAAATTTATCTACAACATTTTCCTTGTTGGAGGTTTTCCAGATTACATACAGTTATTGCCCTGCATCCAAATTGCATACAGTTCACAGAAAATTCAATATAATTAGTTAAATATAATGCATTTTATTAACATTTTATTAGCATTTTATTAGCAAAATTTGAAGCAGGAAAAAATAAACTAAATAAGGGTCTTTCCAAGAGGAAACATCAAAAAACTCTTGATATTTCACTAAAAAAAATGATACATTCTGTATGGAATCCATAGGCAAACAGTGATATTCTGTATAACTATAACCTTCCTTTTGGTTATGGTGCTAATTATGATGAAACTATAATTAAATTATTCTATTTTAGACAAAACTGTTACAATGAAAATATTCTTTATTCTTGAAACACTAGATTATTATGGGAGAGGTGTCAGATATTTTCAGAAGAGACAGAAACAATATATTTGAAAACATAGGACAGTTTAAAGAAGATAATTTCAAAATATTTCATGACTCACAGCAAAATACAGCATTTTATTCTCCTTTCATCTTTGTGGATTGTTAATCTTTATTATTCTTAGGCAACTGCAAAATGTTAATATCTGGATTTTAGTCAACGGGTTCAAAGGGATGCTATCTACTGTTTTGCCTAAAATCAAGTGAGAAGGGGATGAGAATACTTTAAACATAACACATAAAACAAAAAAAATGCATATAAGCATACAAGTCATCAGGTTAAATCAGAGCATTACAAAGGCTACTCCAAATCAGGCTGATTAGTGAAGGATTCAAAAGAACTCTTGTGCCAGCCCTGAGACTATAGAAGGTTTCCTAACCAGACAGTATCTTTTTAAGGTCAGTTATACAAATCAGGGCCCAGAGTATTTTAGCAGTATGGAGCAAAGCAACCTCTAAGTAGCCAAAAATCTGCCCTGGAGACTTAACATTAAAGAAACATATGCATTCGCCTCTGTTTGTCAGGATTTAGTTACAAAACAGATAGATTGCATTTACTGTTATTGAAAGTCTTATTGAAAATATTTTTGATTTTTTTTTTAGCAGATTTGTTTAGGGAGCTAAATAGGAACTATATGGGAATACAAAATACATTTGTAACTTTCTTATTTTATGCCCATATAATGCAGGTTGCTTGCTTCCTTGCTTTCTCTGTTTCTCCCTCCACATCTCCAGCATTTCACTGTGCCTTTAGTGGAAAATTGTGTTAACTAAATCCTATTAATCTGATACTGGAATAAAAGTAGAGTCAAAACTCAAGAGACAAATTCTGAACTACTGACTTTGATAGGAGTCTCGTAAGGAGTTTTGAGAAGTTCATAAACATTTCCATCATATTGTCAAATTTATTAGACTGAATACTTACAAGACTGCCTTATTTAACTTACTTCTTTATTTCTTTATGTATTTATTTAATTATTCTTCTGGTTTGGGATATTAAAAAAAGAGAAATTGGCAAATGTTTCAAGAAGAAAACTTAATTTTCTTGTGCTATATATGTTCCAGTTTTTTACAGTTTTTTACTTTTATGCTTTCTCTAATGCTAAATAAAAAAAACCCAACAAAACTTGAAAGATCATTCTGTGCTCTTGTGCTACATTTTTGCTCGTACATCAGCAAACTATTCAAAACCAAGTTTATTTACCTTTCCCATCACTGGTTAGAGAGGTCAAGGTTTTAGTAAGTCTCTGCACAGTGAAGCATAACTGAATGCTAACTCTGCATTCACTTTCCCTACTCACCTCCAGTTAAATATTAGAGACTTAGAAAACACATTTGAAGCGAAGATAGGAGCTAGGCAAAGGTAACTGCACAACAGCTCCTTCAGAGTCACAGTATTGGTCAGTTAACATAGGGTGATCCTGCTGCTATATCTTGTACAGAAATTTTGAAATTTCAGAAATTTCTATAAGCAAGGGAAGAAAGATCCCATGACTTAGGACATTGTTCCTTCTTTTAAGTATTTAGTTCCAAAACCTTAGTGGAACATCAGATCAATTCAACCCAAATATTTTACTGAGGTTGTTTCATAAACAAGTTACTTATTCTTTTTTACCTTTAGTTTTCAAACCTTTACAGGGGGAAAAGGTGTTTAACAGATTAGGTATTGAAGTTCCTTGAGACTTTATTACACGTTGTTGGACTGTGAAAAAAAGGAGAAGGACTGGTTAATGCAGTGACATGAGAATAGAAATTCAGATTTCATTCTCATCTCTGATTTCAAGTCCTTCTGCAAGCTTTCCTCTCAAAATATGGGTGAGAGCTAAAAGTTCCTGAGATAACAAATACAATGTGGCTGTCACTGGTGAGTCACTATCACACAGTTCTCTCTCTTCTTCTGCCAAAGTAATTCATTCCTTTGCACACAGAATGGAGATGGGGAGGTGGAATGAAAACCCAAATGACATGATATTTGCTAATTTGTTTAGCAGTTATGTAATTTATGGACAGAGAAATGGATTACAAAGTTATTGGGATAGAAAAGGTATAAAACATTAGTACGTTGATTCTGTTTCCAAGTCCTTGGAAAAATACTGTATTATCCACTGTTCTTACAGATGGCCAGTTTTCCAAAGTGTCTTTCAAAATATTTTCTTTTTTCCTGAAATGTAGCTTCAATTAATTCCTTTTGTTAACTTCTCAATAAAACAGACCGTTTTAAATGTAGGAAAAAAAATTTTTAGATTTTTATTAAGCACATTCAGAAAGCTAATTTGCCCTCAGGTAGGAAGTAATAGCAAGACAACCGTCACAGTTACTTGCTCATTTAGCTATAAGGAAATTAAATAATTTCTAAATACCAAAGAAACTGTTTCTTCCATTGGGACATACATATCCATGCAAGTTCATGTCTACAAAAAATAATGTTAATCTTATTATACCTGACATACCATGCATTTTGGAGTGCTATTGATTTCTTCTATCTGACCCTGAAAGACAGTTGAGGAAATTTATAGCCATGGTAAGACTGATTCAAAAGAAACTACTGCAAGCAGTCAGCTTTGTTTGTGTACACCAAATTAGAATATGTCTTTAATATTCTGGGCACAAGTTTCAACTTGAATAAAACGAAACCTTGAGAAACAGCATGTAAATCATTCATGAATAGAGCTTCTATTTTCTTTTAACTTGTAGCTATTTACAGTAAATAGGGAAGGATAATCTCTCATGTAATGAGATCATTGCCTAATTGTAATACAAAATGGGTATCTTTCAGCATATTAGGGATAATATTGTTGAAATTCTGTAAAGAAAAACTGAGCTAAACTAAAATATCCCTCAGAGTAAATTTCTTGAAATGAAGCATGGCTTAAGTGGATATTTAGTTCTAAACAATATGAATGATGTGGAAAAAAGAAATATTACTGAATATTTTTTTCTTGGTGTTGAAAAATTCACTAATTAATATAAATAATAATGACAGGCAAGTTACACAGTTTGAATTAATAAATTAGATCAGCATTTATATTTTTAGTAACAAATACTTCATACAATGCTTCTCACAAAGCTAAATTTGATTTAGACTTGGTTTGGGAAAAGTTCTTTAATGTGCAATGGTACTGAATGTTCAAGTATGAATAGTGTGAACATTGCTTAACATTAAGCTGCGCAATGCTGTCTTGAAATCAGTTCTTTGGAATGTCTTGGGAGATAGAAAAGGATATCAGGTAGGATTTAAGAGAGAATATCACTGCTTTACACAACATAATGTTGAAAAAATGGAGGTGGGTCCTAAAGGAGCCATAAGAACAATTCAGAGTCTAACAAATTAACACAGGTCTTAAGGTCATAGACATCGTATTTGGCAAAACAAACATAAAAGCTAATATCAAATCCTTAGATGAAATGTGAGCACAGCCCATCAGGCTTTTGGGGAGAAATCTAATTGCCAACTGGAACAGCTTCCCAAGAGATGAGTTGAATTCACAACTTTAAAAACTCATCATAACTGAATATGTTGTATAGTTCAAATAGAAATTACAGGTCTAATGCAGAGATTTCCAGGGATTGCTCATAGGCCTTTTTGTACAGGAAGTCAAGCCAGCCAATCATATGAGTCCCTTGGATTTTAAAGATGTGTAAGTGACAAAAATACCAATTAACTTCAGCAAGTGAGCCTTAGAACAATATTGTAGCTAACACTTATTCTAAGGGATATGTAGTTTCTGCTTCCAAGTCAAAAAGAACAAATACTCAGTACATGCCCATATGGCACAGGCAGCTACTACTTGGGGTTTGCTTCCTAGGGATTTTGAAAGTATTATTATGGAAGATGTTAGAGCTATGACTATCTGGAAAAAAACATGTAACTCTTGCCTGTAGTGCTGTATTTCCCCATTCCTTTTCTTACTAAATGTCTGCCCTTCTCACATTGTTCCCCCTTCCCCACCCCTAGTCCTGACCACGCCCTCAGGTCTTCCCTATTGGTTCTGGTACCCCAACTCCGCCATGTGCCGCCCCTGTGCTCTGAGACCATTAGTCCATGTGCTCTCTCTGCCCACCTCGTCCCCATATAAAACTCCAGGCTCCCTGACCACGTTCTCTCTCTGCCTTGGGGAAGGAGGCATTCTCGCCTCCTTTGTCGCCACCGTGCTGTGGAGCCAGCAGCTAGCTGGAGCACGAGTGCAGGCTGCCCAGAAGGGCTATGGGAAGCAGGACAGCCGCTCTCCCCGAGACAGCCCCGCAGAGCTCTCCGGGAAGGTTGCGGCTTGCCTTACCAACGCAGGAAAGAACACACCGCAACACTTGCCCACTGAGGATCAGCACAGAATTGAGCAGCTTCCTTTTATTTTGTGGAAATTTCATTTATAAATGCACAGTCAACTTTGAAATTCTCAGTCTGAGATTGCATGTATTCCTTTCATTATATTAAACTAAGTCAATTAAGGAAAAGAATAATCTAAAAATAGTGTTTGGTTCATCCCAGCAGGTAAATCTGTTTGATGTTCCAGTTCAATATCTGCATCTGGTTTTAGAATAGAATAGAAAACTAGAACTGAGTTCATAGGAAAAACTGTGCAGAATTTATTCAATTATGCAGAGATATGAAATGGTAGAGGGTGGAGATTATAAAGCAGAATTCTTGTGGGTACCTGAGCTGCAGCTGCAGTTCCATACTAAGGTGTTGAGGACTATTTGCTTTTGCACTGAGGGGCTCCTTATTGCTCCAAAACCCTGAACAACTCTTTTGGTGTTAAACACATGCTAGGAAAATGAGATACAAGAAGGCCTCTTCATGTTAAATTAATCAAGGCTCATAGGCTCATCCTCACGCTAGGTGTCACAGTGTGGCTCATACCCAGAGAATTAAATTCTTTTTGTTCAAAGGAAAAACCATAGAGATCTTAGGCGTATTGATTGCAGGGAGCAGTTTACTGTGTTGTGTTGTCTTGCCGGACCCTTTCCAGGAAGAAAGGATGAAGAGTGGGTCAGGCAGTGTGCTAACATTAAACAGTATGGATGGCTGTGACAGTGACTAAGCCTGTGTCCTGTTTCTATCTCATATAGAAGCAGCCTGACTGTAGAGACCTGCTCCCAGCCTTCTCACAGACTGTGCTTGAAAAATATGTCTGTGACATATTTGCACAGCCTTTTAGTGACTATTCTGTGACTTCCCTACAACAGTTCTTTGCACAGATATTTCTGTTCCCAGTTTAGACACTCTGGTCTGGGCCTGTCTGTGGTGAAGAGAGTCTGTGGACCACAACTGTGAGGAACACAATGTGACTTTCAGCTTGGGCTCCTAAGATCTGTCTTTGGATCAGGGTCTAGCTTTGGCTTGCTGTTGTCAGGGGACAAGCTGGTGTTACAGAAGGTAGAGATGTAGTGAATATGTGAACAAATCCACAGCTTTTTGAGAATTAGGAAATATATAGAAGGGCATTGTCCTGCAAGGCAGTACTGAGAAGAAACAAAATGGGAGTGCAAATTGAAGACCAACTAATTGAAACAGACTAGAGGCAAGATTAACCACCCGGCAAAACGAAGTGAACTTTGAGTTCACCTAAACTTAAATGAACCCCTCAGTTGTTTTTTTAGTAACCATGAATATGTCAGGCTGATATTCTGCCTGCTCAGCACTCTATGTCATGTGGCTAAGAGGCTTTTTATGCCCTGAAACCATTATTCAGGAACTGCAACCCATGTTATCACAGTGCATAAGTGTCATAAGAAAATCATCACATACTAATCATATCATCACTCTTTAAATCAACTCTCAGTGGTTAGAAGCTTGTTTACTGTGTCATGTACTTGATAAGGTTTTTAAAATCTGCAACAGTTTTCGCTATGTGAAGTTATCTGGAATTTGCATTCATTGCTCTATAAAATCCATCAGAAATATTTTTGTTTGCTCAATCATTTTTGTCTATAATAGGGTGAGCTGCATTTAAACAGATTAGCTTGGTAACTTCTTGGAATGTTGTTTTATGGTCTGTTGTGACTATTTGGTCAGTTTCTTTATATTAGCAACATACTAAAATATTAATGCAAAAACTTTGGAGGATGCTTCAGGGATTTTTNATGAAATTTAGTACTTACATTGCAGTAAGTGTTTCCAACCTTTTTTCCCCTACGTATCTTATATATGTGTAATGTAATATATAAGAATACAGGTTGTGGCTTGTTAGAATCTTAAAGTTAAGTGCATATTTTAAGCCCGGCTTTAAAGCACCAGGCTTGCAGATAGGGAGGACTGTGCATCCAGTCTTGAAAGAGTGAAGCCAAAATTTCCAGGTAAGCCTTTTTTTTTCTTAACATTCTGCCTGATTGCTCACAGCCACACCATAGGTACAAAACCTGGGTGTATGGACACAGGTTATTAAGAAAGTGCAAGCAAGAGGCTTTGATACAGAGAGACTCAGAGTATTATTCTGGTAAGTGTAACAGGTAGAAGCAGATGCACAACATGTTTCACTTATCCCCGTGGCAGAGTCTACCTAAATCTGGCAAAGAAAATGTAGGCAAATGTTAATTTTTTCACTCCAAGGCTGAGAGTTAGGCCAGGATTTAGCTGCCACTGTCATGGAAAGAGAAAAGACCAAAGAGAGGAGGAGAACCAGAAGAAGCACCACTTCTGTTTGCTGTTCCTGCTGTCAGAGGTAAGGACAAAGAAGAGCCATACTGCTGCCTTGGTTCAGTGCAGCACTTTACATTCTCGGCATTCCCTGCAGTTACAACGCCCTCTTGGTGTTTGCAGCAACAGAATCTCCCTGGGCTTCCCAGGCTATACAAAAGGGAAAGTAGGCAGTAAAACCTCATCCATTTTGCTACCCTTACAACTCTTATAACAAGGTTAATTGTCTCTTTTGTCTAGGGAGCCAGGCAATATCAAATCTCTTCCTTTCTTTCAGTAGCAATAACCTAATCACATGATGATTTCTCAGATACTGGGGAATCATGAAATCGAGCTACTACAAGCAAGAAACATTGGAAGGCCTCGGTTTCTGTTTGGAGCTTCATTTTCTTCCATTTTTATTGTCTGCAGAACCACTAAAGTACAAGGTGCAGATTCTATACGTAACAAGCTACACCACAAGTATTTTATTGAAACACCTCTTGGACTGTTAGAGAAAAACAGTGACAATAGCTCTGCCTTTCCTCCCCCTTGCTTAGCAGCCTGTTTGGTGGCTGATGGTTTGTGTAAGTCACTTGCTTTTTCTCTTGACTCTCTTACCAAAGGGAAAACAGGAGGAAGAAAAAGAGTGAAAAAAGTATTAACGCAAAATAAAAATAAATTTTCCCTCTGGGCTCAGTATAGAAAACAATATACTCACAATCTGTTGTTTCTGTTCATAAGAATTTTGCTAATATTTCTTGTCTTTAGTGCGTCATTCTTGAAAATACAGCAGAACATGCAGCTGGAGATGTGGTTCCAGTCAGTGCTGCACATCCTCTGTGAGGACATAAAAGTCAGGAAATTTGCATATCAGCAGTGACATCACTACTTACTGAATCTTTTGTTGTCCCAGCTCCATCAGCAGAAGCCAAGATTTTGCCTATGTTAACAAAATATTCAGTATTTTATGTTTGATAAATTTTAAGTTTGCTGAATGTGTCTCTTTGAAGTTCAATGATTTTCATAAATGCAATTATTTTCTTTCAAGACAGAAATAACTAATACATAGTAATTAGGTAATTTTTTAAAGAGTATAGAAAAATAAGGCTTATTAAGGCTTAATATTTTCTAATAGACTAACTAATTTTATTTTATCGTTTTTGGACACAAAAATCTTGCTGGCATTCTAATGTTACCAAAAGCCTATCTATATTTGTACATGCTTGTTCATTTTTGTAGGTGTATTGGTTTGTTTAACAAAATATATCTGTTTACTGACCTCACCTCTACATAAATGTATGTCAGCATTCTTGACCTAGAAATGGGAAAAGGATATTGGACTTATCAAAAAATTGACATGAGAAAATATAGTATATTCATACAAAAACCAAAAGCATTTCTATATAGAGATATTTACACAATCTTCTCCCTGCAGGTATACCATGAGGAAGTAATGTAACCCACTGATTCTTATATATTTTTTTAGATTTTTACCTTCCATTTTTTTTTGATGTTGAACTTCTTGTCCCACAAGGCAGTGTTAAGGCTACTAGAACACTTTAAATCTGTGTTTCTTACTGATACATTTGGATGTCTTTTGTGTGCAGTTAAGCTGAATTTCCTGGTTTTAAAAAGCTTTTCATAACAATTGCAACACTACTGGGATTTTACTCTTAAAGCTAGAATAGAATCATCATTTTAATTCCAGTTGTTTAATTATGTCCTATGTGTAAAAAACCACCATAAAATGACTGAACAAGAGCCCCAGAAACAAAGGCGTCATGCAATATTTCCAATAAACTTAACGTAATGACTTTAGTCATTATGAACTATTATTATTTAGTCATTATGAACATATTTCGTCAAATATGAAACTTATTTCATATGAGAAGAGTACATGCCACAAGTTTAATATGAGAATGAAAGATAAGATTATATTTTTCATATAAAACAAAAAGACTGAATTCCCAATTGAATGCAAAAGAAATTCAGTCTTACCTAAGGAAACCTGAACAGACACCAAACAGCCATATAGTGAGTTTTAAATTTCTTGCCCATTCTCTTTAACTCTCTGCCTAGTGTTCTGCTTTAATTGATCTACATTTCCACTGCTTTTGTAGGAGGACCAGTAAACTGCACCTTCAGGAATCAGCAATCTATTCAGGCTAAGAAAGTTTGTGATTGTTTAAAATACTGCATAGACTTAGTATTTCTCGTTAAGTGAAAGGCTATTTTCCCTTTCTGTGTAAGTCTATGACTATTGACCATCTCATAAAAGCTTCTACCATATTAAATACAACCATGACAGTGCACCGAGTAATCCATTACTTTGTAACACCAATATAGGCTCTGGGGATGAATTTATTGAACTTTAAAACAGAATGTAATCAACAATCCATTTCATCTGGCTGCATAACACCCTTCTTCCAATCACCCAGTGAAGCTGTCCTGTTTCACTTATCCTGTCCCATTCAATGAACTGTAAGTACATCTTTGCCTAATGATAAGGGCACTGGGGGCCATATATAATTCAGAGGCTGCTTGAAATGCATCAGCCAACTGTCCTGATATGTTAATCCACTCACTGGAGGCTTTCATTTGATGTCTAATGTAAATCCATGTTTGTAAGCTTCAGCATCATTATCATTACTGTAAAAGAAGATAAAAATGAAGCAGCAGCACTGATACTAATGACACCTGAGAACTGGTGTTGCATACTATGAAAGCTAGTTTATATAGTTCCCAAGTGCAAAAGAAATGAATGAACTTTTGCATAGCATTTCAAAACCACAAAGGAATACTTTGCTAAGCTTTTCTTTAACCTAACTATCTACCTTTAAAAAATATCTGTCTAGTTACTAGAAATTCAGGCTATCTTGAGAAAACAACTCTCTCACAGTGGGTGATATTTAGTCATTTCACACAGCAGAGCAACAGAAAGCAGAATATATTTGCAGAAAATTTAATTTAATTATAAGCTACTATCCAGTCTGCCACATGAAAAATTCTCCAATGCCTTTTGCACATACAAATAGGAAAGAATGAAAAATGTATCTTGCAAGAAATTCAGGTCAATCAATTTTTTACAGTCTTTTCTTAAGCTAGCCAAGAGCTTAGACACTAATGAAAACAGTAAACAGACTATCATGTTTCTAAAATAAATTGAAAACCTCAAATGTTGGTTAAATTAAATCTATCTGTTAATATTCAGTGATCAGTACAAAATTTTACAAAGTGCTGTATGAGGTAAAATGCTAGATTAATTAAAAGCAGGGCCAAAAATAGCTAGAAATATAGTTTCTGTCTCACTCCAGGCTCAAAATCTGTGATTCATTTAGTCCAGCTGGTGTCACCCATCTATCAGAGCTTTCTTTGGCCTCCTGGTAGATGCAGGAGTTCGCTGATCAGAACAGTTGCAAACTTGAGAGCTCAGATGTATTATCCTTGTAAAAGGAGGAATAGGCATAGAGGTGCTTTAAACTCTGTGCCAGTCCAGCCTAGTTTTAGTTGTGAAGGTATTGCTTTTCTTATGATCCTCACAAAGGCAGTTCTCTCAAAGGAGCTTAAAATTGTATAGGTTGGCAGTGGAACCAAGGTCACACGCTTCCATGGATAAGGTGCATTACTGCTCCTTGGCATTCTCCATGCCTTATGAAAAGCAATGGGACAGCTGGTGCAAGCCTCTAACAAAACTCAGGACAATTCAGCTGAAGATTTTAAGGATGATATTATTGATGCAGGGCAAACACCAATTTTTTTATTATTATTTTTTTTGCTGCTGGGTAATTTTTAAAAATATATGTAAAAAATATGAAACCTTGATTGCAACCAGGGCTAAATTTGTGCTTGCAGAATATTTTGGGGATATATGTAACATAATGTTGTTCCACCTTGAAAAATTCTGTTCATATGTAGTTGTTTTTCAGAACCTAATTCAGTGCAGAATAAGACTCATTAAAATTATGTTATAATTTAAAATAAGCAGGTAGAATGATTCATAAGGCTATAAGACATAAATTTAAATTTGGATTTAAATGACTGATTATTCAATAGCCAACTGAAAATTGCCTTCAAAGAAAACTTAAAATTGTTTTATGTCAAATTGTATCTTTAAAGTCTCCAGCATGTGTTGGAGCAAAATGTTCAGCAAGATTCTCCCACTGGCAGCAGTGAAGCACAATCTCTTCTCCAGTTGCCAGCAGAGGATGCGACTTAAGAGAAATGGGAGTGTGAGGAGGGAGAAAGGAAAGAAAGGCAGAGAGACGCTGATGGTGAAACCAGGCCAAAACTTCATCTGCTCTTTCCCGGGAAGTAGTTTTCCTCTCTGAGCTGGCCCTGAGGGACTACTCTAATATAAATAAAATATAAATACTGAGGTTGTGTGCAGGCCCTGACAGATGCCAAAAAGATAGATTAAAGAAGGAAGATATAGCGTGATACTTTGAGGCTTCTAGCCAAGATCCATGGATGGGAATGTGGGCTTTGCAGTGAGCTAGTCCTGTAAATCCCACCACCTGAGCTGATCCAGCTGTAAATGACCACCTGCCTGGGTTGAGGACTAAAAAGATAGCTGGATATGATGCTAACTTTACTGCTTCTTTACTGACCTGGTATGCTCCTGGCTACTAAGTCTTATATGTCTTTATCATGCATGCTAGGCCAGGAGCAGCCAGTGGAATTTTGGTCACACCATTCCTAATCCCCTTCACATTTACCTTGTGGATCGAGAGGTGTGTTGAAAAGACATTTCCTAATGATGTCAAAGAATCAAAACATCCTTTCTTGTCTATGTACAGAAAAAAAAAGATAAGTTCTTTCTTGAATAGAGAGCCTACAGTTCTATGGCCAGTTATTCAATTCTATGAGCAAAAATCATTCATGATAAACAGATACATTCGAACTCCTTATTGATCCAGTTCTAACTCAGGCAGCATAAAAAAAGAATCTGGTCTCCAGTCATAGCTACCACATAACTTAGTTTTAAGACATTGAGGATCATATACAAAATATTCCTGTATGTCCCAGGTACTTTTGAGTTAGAAGCACATATGAAGAGAAAATTGCAATCTGCTAGCAGTCATTCCACTGCAGCAAAAGTAGGCTAACTTCATTAAGTATGTTATTTGCTGTGAATTATTCACGTTGCAGTGTTACTATGGTTACAGCTGTGTTACTTATCCTCACATCATTATTATTTTTTTTTGTAGTCATTATGCTTACACTGCAAATAGTATTTTACTTTTTTCTGATCATGCCATTTGCAATATGAATAAGAAACAAGGTTCACAGGAACATCAATATTGATACTATATGCAGTATGGCTTTGGCATTGACATTAATGTTCCTCTGCATAAGGGCAGCATGAAACTCATATAAAGCATCTGATCAACATTATTTGGCTGTTTTTGATTTCCATACTGATGTCAATGGATAAGGTAACTAATGAAAGCATCATAAAAATAATTTCAACTCTTGTATTACCATATTTGCTGTGTACATTATCATTAATGTAAAATATTGTTTTGAGGTATAATCAGAGCCAACTGTATTAGGATAAATGTATCTCATGAGAACGTTAGTGAGTTAAAAAAACAAAAAAAATGTTTATACTAAAAATTGTGGGCCTTTTCAGTTAATTCTACTTTCGTATTATTCTTTTTCTGATTGTTTGCTAGTATAATGACCTCTCACAGGTTGATAAATTAGTTTATTCTTCAATAACAAATAACTAGTCACCTAGAGGTTTTGCAGTTCTTTGGAAGACAAAGAAAACAAATGCTGAATGTACATCTTCTAAACTGAAAAAGTTTTCTTTCCCTGGGAAAAAAAAGGAAGTCAGGATTCACCTCATTATACAGATCTCTGAGCTGAGACAATAAAAGTCCTAATGCAAAATGCAGTAATATGCCGAAATCACTCCTGAAATTTCTAGAAATGTTTTAAGTGTTGCATATTTTTTAATCTCATTGAGTAGTTTTTTATCCACAGATATGTCAATTAGGATCTTCCTTAATTCTTTTAACTACCTACATTTAATCAATTGAAGTCAATGTTAAATATCTAGATAGCTTAGACTGTCGTTATTGGCAGTGGAGGAGATGGATCACATGTGGGTATGTATTTATATGTCCTGAAGTAGATGTTTGAAAACTGCCAGCTTAACAGCATGCCAGAAGCATCTATCTCCATCAAATACAAAGATAAGATGTGAATGCCTGAAGTAGAAGAACACAAATTCTGCCTACAAAATCCTGTTTATAATGAAGCTGTTATTCTGTCTCTTTTTTGTCAAGTTTGCCTTAGATCAAACAAAGCTTTAAAATCACTATTTCACTGTTAATCTCATATGCTTATGTTTTATTGATAGAATATCAACATCTTTCTTAAAGTCCGTATCTGTCTTTTTTATTTACTCAATATGCCAGGTCTCCAAAGATACTAATCCATTTGGTGATTACAATTAACCAAGAGCAAATTTGATGTCTGTGTAGTGGGCCCATGCTGCTTCTTACTTCTGAAATTTTGATTTACTAAAAAGTTTCAGATGAAGTGTTATATATAGCGTTCCATGACACAGTCACACAAATATAGTATAGATAAGTCTTACAGATAAGACTCTAAAACTCTTATTGCAGCAAACAACAAAAGTCCTCCCTTTGACAAACTTTACATTGACCTTTCTTTCCTGGAAGTAGGTCCAGGAGCACAAAATGAGGGAATTGGGAAAAAAATGATTATGGCTGTAATGTGCCTCAAACTTCTTCGCATTAATACCTTAACCTTTAGGTGGACACAGTTTGCTATTTGTGTTTTCAAATAGGGTACAGGAGTAAGAGAAGGATCTAAGGAGATAGGTGAGTTTTGCTGAACATAATGCTTTACTGTTATCTCAGAAAAAACCACACAAGGCTGAAGATGACTGAAGAAAACTATAGTTTTAGGCCTTCATTTTAAAGGTTGCAGAACAAAATAGAATAGTTTTTCCAAATATTATTCCTATCCCCCACTAGAAGAGCCTTTATTCTATCTACAACTCTGATTGAGTTTCAAACAGGTGCTTTACTTTGAGGAATCAGGAGTAGAAACCAGATACAGCTCAGAAGACAAAAACAAATAAAACATTTAGGTTCATCCTTCCTGCCATTTCTTCCTATGTAGAAGAAGATAAAAGTAATCTGGTAAGAAGAAATCTGTAATGTATTGGTATTCCTCACATATGTATTTTATTCATTATTAAGGGACATGTATGTGTGCTGTAACCATGAGCAGTTGTCCTCTGAAATGTTCAGAAACACAGGTGGTGTCAAGGATTTACCTTTAACATGTGCACAGCTCAGTGGAATATAAATAAGTAGGTCAAGGTACCAGCCTGCTGGATGAGGTGACCAGCCTCAGTCACCATCAGTCACTCGTGTGGGATCTTCTGTGCGTATACATGCCCATTTCTCTTGCTGCAGACACTGTCATTGTTCTTGATATATCCACATAGATCCAAAACTTACCCTTTGATTTCCATACTTTTCTCATGCTAGAATGAAATGCAGTTGTGGTAACTTCTGTTCTGGAAATTTAAGGAATCTGGTCTCTGTGTGTTTCCATTCAAGAGCAGAGGATGGGAGAGACTGATAGATGTTTGACAAAGCCAAGAATATTTTCCCTCTGATTTCCTTGTTTATCAGAATTCATTGGGAAGCCACAGTCTAAAATCAGATTCTAAAGCCAGGGTAACTTCTAGGTCTCCAAAATAAAGCAATGTTTAGATTGTCTATAATTCAGATATCTTAGGAGATCACGCTCTCTTCCATATGTAGAGTGGCCAGTATGATTCCGTATGTGAATATTTAATGAGAGTCCTCCTGTATCTTCCTTTCTATTACCTTTTTTAGCTTTCAAGTGCTAACATATTAATTCTACACTTCTATCTACTTTGAAATGCATTTGACACTTGCAAAGGAGGTGATGGTAACACAGGAGTGGTCTTTGGTCATCATCTGTGAAAACAGGTTTGTAAACTTTAAGTCTCTGTCTGTTCTGGCAAATTAAACACCATCAGGGCATGCCTCCAGCTACTGGAACTTTCTCATTTAAATTGTTAAATTATTCAAGTGGTTCAACCATTAAATGGTTAAATTATTTAAAAGGTTTTGGCATGAGTCAGTTAGCACTCTCTAAATACATATCAAGCCCTGTTTTGGAATTAACTCAGACTGGAGACTCTTTTCAAAAGTAGTTCACCTGGTCATTCTGTGTTGGAGGCTAACACAAAGTTTAGTGATAGAGGTTAAGCTTGTGTGTCTCTTGTAAACCCATAAAACTGCCTCATTTTCAAAATTATCTCCTCTGTAAATTTTATTTTTTAATATTTTGAAAAGGTATATTTATATATATTTATTTTTTATCAGAATTCAACAAATAAACCCACTTATAGAACATGTACCTGTTATTACAATGCAGCATGTTCATTTAAAAAATACAAGAAGTTGTTGCAACAGCTAGTAATTAAAATTCTACTTGTATTAAGATTCTTATTTAGTAAGATAAATATGTAAGATACAACATAGAAAGGGATATAGATGTGGTAGAACATTTTTTAATAAATTGTGGAGTAATATTCCTGGGAATTTTCTTCCAACAACTGCTCAGTTGTGGTGACAACATAAATATATATTGCAAGTTTAAGGACAATGCAATCAGTATTATGAAAGTACTGGATATATTCTTGATCACTTCTTGCTTTTGAAAAAGGGTTTTGTCATGGGATCTGAAACAGCAAGTGAAACTATTTTTGGAGTTACTTTGCGTAATTATTAAATCATTTACAGGAACATGCAATTACTCTGCAGTACATCATTTTTAATAGGTAGTGTCTTTTTCTTTCACTCGCCACAGGTCTGATGCTCTCTCCCTGAAATGAAAGGATGATTTGCCAGTGTCCTTAAGTGTCATTGGATCAGACCATAATACACCAATTCTTTTTCTAAAAATGTCTTTTGGATAAATTTATTTCTGCAAAATTTATTTCATAGTTCATGGTAACCATATAAAAGTAAATTTAAAATTAAATTTAAAATTAAAATTAAATGTAAAATCAAAAATAAAAATAAAATCTGATATTCAACAAAACTTTTAAACTTACTGATTTTTGCCTTGGTAGGTTCTAATTTATTTTTTTTCCTGAGTCATTACTCTTGCATACACTACATTATTTAGACAGTACTCATGTTTTCTGTGCAGGAGAATAGGAAAAGGAATATTGTAATTTATTGAAATCAGATAACTCTGGCTCAGGACAAAAGTTGTATTATTATTTTGCCACTGGATGTCCTAGATAAGTAGGTCATTCATGTCATGTTTCCATTTAACCATGTGCAGAGATGGTTTTGTGGAGTCACAGAGCCTTATTTGTAATGAAGGGATGCTCTTTTGGGACCTTTCAATTAGTGATCGTGCCACAGGACTATTCAGACACTTATTAATGTCCACAGCTTGTGTTCGAGGCCCTACCTCTTTACCTTTAGTGCCGTTTTAGAAATGCATGCTGCTTTGTGCTTTCATATTTATCTTACATTCTTCATATTTGGACTATCTATCAAATATGTGCACCTCATTACCTCTAACATCTCAGAGATTTTGTCTTGAGAGACAGCACAGCACCCTTAAACCTTGGAATTAAAACCTTCTTGAGAAAATATTGACAGATATTTCCACAGTCAGTCTTCAAAATCTGTAAAACACAGTTGCCTGCAGAGTATCTGTAATACAGCTATGCAAAATTTTGGGAGGACAGGAAGCAAGACCTCTGGGTTATGAAAAATAGCCATCAAGAGTAAAACTTGTAAAATAAGCAAAAAATCCTGTTCCATATCTCATCCCATAATTCCGTTTTAAAAGTGGATAACTTCTCCTGCTATTGATTTGCATGGTGCATGAGCATTATGTGTTTATCTCAGCAGTTAGCTGTGTTACTTATGTCAGAGATGTGGCCCCAGGCAAAAGTCTGGTTGTGCACATTGTTGTGACAGGTGGCCACCCTTTTTCCTCATAGAGTTGTAGAATGATTTGGGTTGAGCGTGACCCTAAAGATCATCAAATTCCAACCCCTCTGACATGGGCAGGGACACCTCCCACCAGATCAGGTTGCTCAGAGCCCCATCCAGCCTGGCCTTGAACACTTTCAAGGGTGCAGCATCCACAGCTTGTATTTTTCTTGCATTTTGTTTCAGAGAAAATATCATTGCTGTCAGAAGAGCGGAATCATTATTGTTCTTTGGTTTTGGTGCTGCCTTGCTTATTTGCAACATGTATGCCCCCAAATCAGAACAGCTGGAAGTACTTGCCCCTTCTTCCTGTCTTTGTGGAAGACACTGGTACAGAGAAAAGCAGAAACATGTGCACACAAACTCAACCTCCTGGGAAATTCCCTGAGTTCCACTCAACCCATAACAACTGCTGAAGTCACATAATTTGTTTGGGATAGATATTTTGAGGTCCAGGTAGACCATTGCACTGTTTCAGGGAATGAGAACCATGTTTAATGGTATACATTCACTTTTAAGTGTAAGTGCAAAATTCTGTTGGCATCAGGAGTTTCAGGATACAGGCCTTTCTGGAAAATCTGCAGAATGGCATTAATCAGTGCTGAAATATTAATATGCAGATTTTATAGGTTGCCCAGACACAGCTCTAATTCCCTTATTTACTTATAGTATGAACACTTTGAAGCTGCACAAGCTAGGACCCATAACCATTGCCCACAGTCATTTCACCTCAATAAAATGTGGAGGGGTGAAGTGGAAAGGGATTCATACTTTTTTATGAACAAATTTATATTGTGTGTCAGGGAGGTATTATAAGAAAGTGATGAATAATTGGCATAATTTGTATCTTCTATAGCAAGGGAACTTCTGGACACTGCTGTAAATGAGATAATTTGTCATTGCAGTAAGTCTGTCCCATATAAACACTGCTGTTAATAATGCTGACACTGGTTGGCTGAAGGGAATAAGCTTTTCAATGAGATCAAACATAAATTTTATTGATGAAAATTTCAGTGCAAATATAATGATTTTGTTCTTTTAATGATGGATTTGTTTTAATGAAGTTTCTAGATCTTTAAAACTGTGCTGGGCCTAACCTTATATATACTTAATCATGCAAAAAATCTACCCTGCTGTCCAGAAGGGTGCAGAACTCAGGTGAGTGTTAGTAGGATTTTCATATTTGCACCAAGTGAGAATGCACCTCAAAATTATAAGGGGAATTTAATATTCATATTTGAAAGGTGTAACATGTACTTTCTCTTTGTTTCACTATGATTAATAAAAAGAAGGTGGTCAGAAAAAAGGAACAAAGGCTGACAAAAAATCTTCCATCTCTACAGGGTCACCTGTAGGTGATTTAATTGTCAGTTGTTTAATTGTTAATTACATCTTCCACCCCAGGAAACCAATCTTATCACAATAAATTAAGAAAGAAAAGCAGCATATGAATGGATTTAAAAGTTTCAAATGTACCTTTCCTTTCAGTGGTTCTGTCCATATAAAGTTCTTTTAACCACATTTTTCACTACTACAAATAAATTCAAACATAAGATAAGCAGAACAAAACTCTCTTTTGAGAGGCAACAGAGCAAAATATATTAGTAATGGCATTGCTGTGGATTTATTTCTACTTGCTGCCTGTGGAATATATCTATCTATAATGGTCAGATCCTGTTTTAGTTTTGATAGTGGAAAAGCTCCTTTGACATCAACTGAAATAGGTAGTGCTTTTAAATGCATGGATAGTACTACAGAGCTGCCTCTGTTTAGTCCCCTGTGTTAATACAGCATCAGAACCATTTATATGGTGAAAAGACAAGCTTACTGGAGAATTGGTGCCAAACAAAGACAAATGACACCATGGCGTAATCTGAAAATGCATGAACTTCTCAATAGCTTTTAAATTGGTACAGAGAGCATGAAGCTTCTGATATTTCACTTCCATTTACTTTATTTCCTGGACTTTTTGAGTTACTGAGTGAAGGGCATGGATAAGAGGCATTACATTGTTCTGAGGAGCACTTCTAAAACCAATTATTTTTTAAGGTAATGTAAAATTAGACTCATTAGTAACAGTGTAGTCTGTAACTCTTGGGAAGGTTCTTATACCCAAGTCTTAGTGTATCTGTGCACAGACTTAAACAAAAGGCGTAAAATCTGTTTTGTGTTTGCTATTTTGTCTTCTTCTTGTTTAAAAATCAGCAGCCTGGTTTGTTTGAGTTTGAAAGATATCCAGAGAAACAGTACGTTGGCCAGCACAATTGAGAAAGCAGAGCACAGAGTGCATCGTGAGGGGAAGGTCACAAAGTGGTCCTTAATGTCCCTTGGAGACAATTCTGCAACATTAGACCAAGGTCACATAAGTCTGCACCAATAGCTTTTTTAATCAAGAAAATTTTTTAATGTCAACTGAACAAAGTGGTTTAGTTTTGTCTTTTTTTACTGCTCCTAAATCAGTGTTTTGGTCTTCTACATACGGGGGTCTACTGAGGTCTTGATGATAAGGCTCTGCCACTTCTTGAACTTTTTCTACAAGTCTACTGCCTCGGAAGCTGAGATTTGTTCACAGAAACATGGTCAGTGGACACTTGCTGCCAGTTCAGCACTGGCTGGAGTTTGGTATCTGCCAAAGACCACAAGCCCAGACTGACAGCTTTACTCCAGCTGAAAAGTGACAGAAGTGAGTGATGAACAATAGATCACTGCTTCCTGGTGGAAACAACAGCACTTGGGAGGGTTGAAAAATTGCTCTGGGGTTTTCCCCAGACTTTAACATTAGTTAAAACTGAGGAACAGTCATGGACTGTAGACTAGCCTGATAATTTGGAGACATATTCTTCCCTCTGCAAAGGATGATAAGCATGGCTTCTGACTTTCAAACTATTTTCCCTGTCATCAACATAGTTAAAGCCTTTTTTTTTAATTCTTAGTCAAATGATCCTTTCCAAGTGATTTGCTGATAGCATCAGTTTTCTGTGGTGAAAGATAAGCTATGATAATAAACAGACTTAAATAAAAGCAGCTACATGACTTAAGTTTTGAACAGTGAAAAATTAACTGATATTCACTGTTTTATGGCATAATGGCAGATATGACAACAATAAGACTGTATGGAGATGCTCTTCTGTTACTTAGAGAATAAAAAACTTGCTGCTGTCTTCAACTGGATTTGTTATATTGATTTCATTCTTTCATTTCAGTTTATTTTTATCAAAATTTTCTCAAACTACTTGACTATCTGAAGAGTCATATGTAAAGAGTCATCTAATTCTGTAAAATGAATTTAAACACATGGAAATTTCCATCTAAATTTACCTACCTGAAGATATATACCTTCTTAAATACCTTGCTGAGGCACACGGCTTGCAAGTACCAGCTATTGATATGGAATATCAAATACTTGTGGAGAACATAGGGACTGCTCTACAGAATGAAGGTATTCCCCAAAATAATTACAAAAAATTATATATATTCTATAATCATGATTGCTTCGCTATTCCCTGAGCATGAAAGCCTTAATCTGTCAGTTTTCATAATTAGTTGTGAATATATTAATCTTTTTTTTTCTGCCATGAAAATCAAGCCTTTTTAGTTTGTACTAATATCAAGCCACAAGAGTCATGTGTGTTACACAGCACGGGGACTGGAGGGAGCTTCTTGCTCTACAAATAACACTGGAAGAAAGTGTCGGGAATGAGATAAGATGGTCTTCAGGTGACACTGGTGCTTTGGGGTGCAGCTTAGCCAATGGATAGTAGACTTACATATAAGAAACAAACAATGTGTTTTGTAAGGTCAGACACAGGCCAGAAGAGAGCAGATCCTGAGCTGCAGTGACTAGAGAGCTGACAAAAAAATACCTGCTGAGCAAGCTAAAGTGGTCTAATTCTTGGCAGTGACAGCAGAAGCACTACTGCTCCCACAGCTTTGATTTGCAGTAGACATTTCTCAGATTTCCCTTTTGTTCAGATAAACCCAACTCTTTCTAACTTTTTTTCTCCTAGCATCACAACAGAAAGCACGGACTAGGTGGATCTTTAACTGCTTGGCACATATGGACACATACAAGTGTGTGCATGTTGGTTGAGCCACCAGTGGTATGAAAAGTCACAGAGTATTTCAGGTCTTAAAAGGTCACGCATACAATGTCTTTTAGATACCTCAAGGCATCCAATCGGAATTCAAATTGGTCTTTTGGGGCCAAACTTACAATTTTCTATTTAATAGTGTCCTGCGAATATATCTGAAAGATGGAATAAAATTATAGAAATATTCATCAAGATGTAATCACTCTTTTTTAATGTATAGGAGAAGTGGAAATTAATATTCAGTGGATTTACATGTACTAAATCAACTTTCCTGTAAGACTTAGTTGATAAAGTACTGAGAGCACATTGAAGAATTTTTGCTCCTTAGCATTCAACACAGTTCCATTTTATATTGCATCGAGGGCAAGATAAGTTGTAAATAATTTCTACTTTGCAATGAAAGTTATCCCTTTAAAATATTAAGGTAGCCTCTCCCATTTAATGAAGCATATTCCTTTAAATAAAGTAGAATTCGAATTTTTTTTTTTAAATAAAAGATAAATAAACTAGTTGAAATAATCTTCCTTATTCTTTAAAAAAAAATGTAAAGGAATATAGTTTTTCCACTTTATGTAATCAGGGCAGAATCAGCTGCTTAGCTGGCAAGTGAAAGTAGAAGAAATGTACATAATTCAAACTACTTTATCTGTGATTAATAACTAGATATTGACTTCTTAGGAGACCAACATAGAGATTTATTGCTGATCGTAAGAGATTATTATTGAGGGACGGAAAGCCTTTGTAAATGTTAGACTTCTATGGTCAATATATCCCAGTAAGACTGGCCAATACTTCATATTACACATTAATTCAACAAATTACTTACGGGATAAAATTAATATTGAAACTTTAAACCAAAGTTATTTGAGAGACTTATTCACACTTCTAGTCCTGTCCTATGAAACTTGTGTGAAGAGATCTGAGCATATTCCTTTTGTGTTCATGAATATGGTTCTTCTCATGTCATAGTTATTCACAATAATTTCAGGGAAAGCAGAATCTTGCATTCGAACAAGAGCATAAGTGAATTTATAGAAGTGTAAACAAGTCCAGTATCAGCTAGCCAGGAGTTTGAGGTTGTTTGCTCAAAAAGTTTCACCAAACCATTCCTCTTCTCAGCCTATGCTGGAATGACTGAAGTGGGTGAATGACTATATTTACACCCCACCTAAGATCACACTTGACTTTCTTTACCATCTTTCATCAATTCCATGCTAATTTCAAGATATTTTAGCCAGAGGTGTTTTAGGATTTGCCTTAGACTGCCTTAAATAGAATTTCTACGCTTACCTACAATTTCTGAATCACAATTTCTGTTGGTGGCATAACTAGAATTGTTAAATATTTCTCCTGGGGATATTGTTCATAGCGGTTTGTCTTCTAAAACTTTGAAGTTCTTATGTTTTGTTTTCAATTGTTCTGTACCTCCAAGGCAAATTGAAAATGCTCAGCTTTTTTCAGCAGCAATTTTTGTTTTGTTCTCCCTCCACCTCACCACGCCTGCCCCTGCCATGAGGACAAACCTTCCATATTTTTATTATAGATCTTAGTGGCTTAATTGCCCTTGTTAGAAAGAAATATAATCTAGCCACATGCCTGCACCCACAGTGGCATAAGAAAATGGAAATGCATTTAACTACCATACTATCAGAAATTAAAGTGTCAGAAATTGAATTGTTTCATTTCAGGGCCACAATATAAAAATGAGTCTTCTTGTTTTAGGGGTACTACATATTTCATGTTTGAATTTTCCAAATAGTACTATTTCGTTTATTTGCTTAAAACTTTTATTTTCACACTTTTTTTTTTTACTGCAAAATTAAAAGAAAGAATATGGCAGATGAAGGAAGAAAATAAGAGATCAAGAACTATTGGCCATTTTTTTGATCTGCTATGCATATTTGAAATATTATTTGCTTTCTATGAGTATGTTTATACCCCTCTACTTAACTATTGTAATCTCAGACAATTTGCAACAAAATTAGTTTATGTTAGATTTTCCATTCACAGACTGAGAGAGTAAACTTTCAGGGCATATTTGGAACATAATATGTTAAAACCCTGGCTTTTTTTCAACCACAAAATTCAATAATTGATAACAACTGAAGGGTATATAATCTAGCATACATTACATATTATTTTCCAACTCTTTAATAATCACATTAAAGGAATTTTTTTTTTAGTTAAAATTTTTTCTGGTTTCAGTGATATTTTGTTTGAACTTTGTTTGTTTATTGTCATTTGAGCCTCACTGGTTTGAAATGGGAACATGTTTGGAACCTTGCTGTGAATTACATAAATTTTAATAAGCTTCAAATTTTTTCCTTCTTTCTGCAAGGTTGTTGCAGACATTGAGAACACTGATTTTTTAAATGTTGAAAAGTTGAACTGACAGAATTCTTTAAAACTTCATATATGTGAATAAGCTTTGCTTAAAAAGTAACTGCAGACAATTTATTTATTTATGTGTATCTTACACAGTGTCATGGTATTTATGAGGCAAGCATCGTATCATTATAGAGTGAACACTGGAAGTTATTGGTTTGGCCTTCTAACCCAGAGCTCAGGATAAAAAATAATTTATTTTCTTCACTGCACTTTATTTTTTTTCCTTTAAAAAATACCCTCATTTTAGGTACAGAATCTGGTTTTCAGCGATGTGATATTTTCACACAATTTTTTAGCTGGCTCGACTGATTCAGAGGAAGGTCAAGTGATTAGCCCAAGGTCACAGACTGAGTCATTGACTCAGTCAGATTAAAATTGAGGATTCTGCCTACTGGAGAACTTTATTTGGGGAGATAAAGATTGTAATAAGACAGAGACATATTTCAGTATGGAATAATTTATTTTTTTCCTCCTGGTTAATATAAGTTTCACTATCTACTGCAAAACATTTTTATTTATCCAGGCTCTACAAGATTCTGGGTATCCTACTTTTCCTTTGGCTACTGACACCTTCCAGAAGTTCTTCTGGCTTCTGCTGAGAGATAATCAAATATGTTTTGACTGCAGTGGGCTCAGATTCAGATTAAAATTGGTTTCATTTCCTGTGTCCCTGTTTGCTTCAGAAGAATAATTTTAGATACCTTATCTTCATTAGGGCCAGTTGCAGAGGAGATTAATTATACTATTTGATGAGCACAGACAGTCAGGTGAATTATCTGCCTCTTTTACTCCACTGTATCCTATCTCTCTCCTGTGTGGAGGCCTGGTAGCAGGGAATACCTTTGTAACACCAGAAGGCTCAGCACAGTAGCTTGGCTTCAGGTGAGGGAATGTGCAAAAATGCATCTCATTTCACCCTGCCTTTGCTTGGCTTATTTTCTTTTGTCTCCTGGTGTGTTACTTCTTCTGCTTAAATACAGCCGTGTCTCATGTCGTCAAGTGTGTGACGTAACTGGACTGACTCCTCAGCTTGTAAACTGCAATGCAATAGAGTCACACTGAACTGGGAACAAGAGTCCTTTGATTTGCTATGTCTGTCTTGGTCTCTTATCCTGAGGTGCAGGGATTGCTGGTTGGAGAAGGTGCCCTTGCCCAAGGGCAGGGGATGATGTCCAGCAGGAACTCTGCAGCTGCAAAATGTATGCCTTTTAAACTTCTGTCATGTGTTGTTTTGTTTTCTGTTGAAAAGGAATAGAAATATCCCACCAGGTAATACCAAACTGAGTAATAAAAGGACTGATGTGTCTTTAAGTTTTAAAGAAGGCACAAAAGCTTCTTTAAGCAAAAGAAGGGCACATCTTGTTTCTGATGTCAGCTGCAGTCTTTTGGTGTAAATGTTTATGTGAAACAAGAAACATCATTTTAACAAGCCCTTTTTGCAGTGCAGCATAGTACAATCTAACAATTCTTTAAATTTGCAAATATATATTTTAAGGACCATATTGCATTCTTCTGAGAGAGGGTTTTTTATTGCACTCATCCAAGAAGAAATTCCCTGGTGCGTGTGTATATTGTTATAAATATATACTTGGTCATTTGATTTCAGCACACTGATGAAGTATGTGTATGCATAACACAATATAAAATCCTGTGCTGTTTGTGCATGTGTTCAGCTGATAAGAAATGTGCTTCTGAACAGTTTAGATACAAGATGAAAAAAACCTGTTTGTGGTATAGGAGATTCAGCTTTCAAGATCCAAAGAGCCTCCTTCTCATGTAACTGAAAGATTAGAAACAGGGAATAAATATTCCTTTCATAATATTTTTTTTCCTGTAAGTTCATATAAGTAATATATAGAAAGTTGTGTTGATATTTATGCAATATTGAATATACATGTTTTGTATACACAATGCAGATGAGATGAATATTTTCCATTGTTATATAAGTGTTATAGTACAGAGTGTGGAGTAATACATATCATGATTTTTATACATCCAGTATCAAACAGAGATTTTTACAAGGGCAGTTAAAAGGCCTGAAAAGACCTAAAAAATTTTACCGTTTGTTTTTTAAACAGTAATGAACTGAGATATAGGTTAATTTATTAACTTGGTATCAAAGATGAAATTCAAGTTTTTGTGATCATATTTTTTCTTTTGGACTTTAAGAGCTATTTGTATAATTTTTCACAGAGAGTACTGCTTGCTGTGTGAAAAAGATTTAATGTTTAGCTTTGAACTCTGTTTGGATTTTCAAATATCAAATATTGAAGAGTTGTAGGATCACTGTATTCAATTCACTTGAATTAATTTGCCCTTTTTACAAGAGAACTAATAATGTTTTGTGTCAGATAATTTTTCCTAATTTCTGTGTGATCAAGGTCTACCTCACCAAATTTTCTGGTATTGCACATTGTACAGCATTATCTGCATATTATGTTTATTTTGAGGTACTCAGGCAGAAAAATGATCTGATTATTTGAGTGGACTGGGGAATATTACCACAGACTCCCTTTTTAAAGATAGGGTGACAATTTAACTCATGTGCTTCATGTGCTTCAATTTAGCTCTTCTCGCTAAATTGTGGACAGTCCTCTTTACCTACCTTCACTATGTTTTCTCCACTTAGACTGCCAATCTTTTGCACAATGAGAGCAATTCTATAATTTATCATGTTGCATTTGTTTGGGGGTTTTTGCACCCTAACAAAAATATGTTCAAATATATGCTAAAGTATACTTGTTTTGCTGCCATTTAGAGTGACCTCAACAGGCAGAAGAAATGGGCTAAAAATAAAGCAGAGCAAAAAAGAAATGTACCAGAGTAGGAGTAACCCCATATATTGACAAGAACTGCGTGACAAAATGATGAAGAGCAACTTGGTGGGAAGGGTCCTTGATGTCTTGGTGGACATCAAGTTGTCCATAAGCCAGAAAATG
This sequence comes from Gymnorhina tibicen, assembly GCA_013399875.1. Taxonomy (NCBI): domain Eukaryota; kingdom Metazoa; phylum Chordata; class Aves; order Passeriformes; family Artamidae; genus Gymnorhina; species Gymnorhina tibicen. Next base: position 324,533 of record VXAZ01006872.1, read on the forward strand.
GGCTGGCAGCCAGGAAGCCTAGTAGCGTGAGAGGGATGTGATCATTCCCCTTGACTCAGCACTGCTGAGACACACCTGGAGTACTGTATCCAGTTGTTGGCCCCCTAGTGCAAGAGAGACATGGAGATACTGGAGTGAGTCCAACAAATAGCCACAAGGATGATTAATGGACCAGAGCATCTGGGGAACAAAGTGGTGCTGAGGGAGCTTGAACTCTTCAATCTGGAGAAAGGATGACTATGAGGGATATATATCTAATGAATCATAAAAGATTCATAAGGATCCAGGCTCATCTCAGTGATGATCAATGAAAGGATAAGATGCAACTAGCACAAACCAATACGGGAAATTCCATTTAAATACAAGAAGATATTTTTTTACCCAGAAGGTGTTCAAACATTGTCACAGGTTGCCCAAAGAGGCCATGGAGTCTCCGTCCTTGGAGATGTTTGATGTCTGACTGGACATGATCCTGAGTTGTGTGCTGTAAATGATGGTGCCCTGATCAGGGGTATTTGGCCTAGACCTCCTCCACAGATACCTTCCAACCTCTACCCTACTGTGATTCTGTGATGTATTTCCTGTCAATAGTAAAGTTGTTGTGCAAAACAACAATATCACCCACCCAGAGAAGAATCAGCATGAAGAGTGCTGAAGTGCTTCAATACAATGTAATACTAAGTTGTGCTATTCATTGTATTCATGTGTCATTATTTAATTTTAGACACTACAGATATGAAATCCTTTTTTGTATTTTTTTTTCCTTTTTTATGCTTTAGGTTTGAAAGCTCTAATGAGATCAGATAAAGCTGGTCACATGGACTTGTAGTGTTGTGACTTTTGGTGGAAGTTTCCTTATTCTTCATATTCTTGCTTACTGTTTCACTTGAAATATTTCAGTGCATTTCAACATTCAAACAGAAATCTCAGCACAAAATATAATGTCAGCAAAGCTAGGTAGCTTTGCACTGCATTTTTAGTACCATATATAGCTGTTTTCATGTCTTAAGACAGTTGTAATGAATATAGACTTCAAAGTATAAGTATTTCCATCTATTTTTTTTGGAAAGGAAAAAAAAGATTGCACACTTGGGATCAAACTATATGTGCTGACTTCAGTGGAAGTACCGTTTCATCCACTCTTTTAATTATTTCTTGCATGAGGTCAGGATTTCAATTCACTGTCTTGCTTCCAAATGCCAACACAAAATCATGCAACAATGGTTACAGTTAGTATATCAGCAGGTTCCATGGTCCCAGCTAGCTTATTTGGGTTATTTGTCAGACTAAACTCCATCTAATCTGCTTTTACTTCAGCCAGGTCAGTAACTGTTGATTTTGAGGGCTGAAGTGGTTTCCTAGTGGGGAAAAGCAAAGTCACAAGTAAGATCATTAGGCACCAACTTACCACGCAGAGGTTTTATATTTTCACCCACCGTGCAATTGTTGCTTTTAAGTATTTCATCACCCTGCAAGTCCCCCAAAAGGCCACCCCTTTGCAGGTAGCATGTAGTGGTATTTGGTGCAGTTTGACTGTTACTCATCCCAGTGATTATAAAGCACCTTACCCTAGCTGCCTCCTTTATTAAGGACTAGAAAGTCCCAGCACAAGGAAAAGTTCTCTAGCCCTTGGTAGGTGTGGGGATAGAAGATTTTGCCTTCTCACTGCAACCTTTTATTATAGCCAAAATGAAAATGAGAAAAAAAAAAAGTAAGAATTGAGTCCTGGTCCCTGATCTCTGCTTAAAAGGATGAGGATCAGTGCAGCAGATCAGCTTCCTGCACTGGGCTTGCCCAGATGAGGGAAAGGCTACGCAAAGCTTTGCTTTTCACTTTGGCACACGCACAAAAGCGCACACACACACACACACACACACACACACACACAATTAACTTTGTTAATTTTGCACCATGCTGAACTCGCTAAGGTGGAAAGGCCTAAAGTGTGGAAACATCTTCACTGACAGATGTGAACATTTGTCAACTTAGGTAATGCCATTCAGATTTGTGATGGCAGCAGGACAATCTTCTGGACATTTGAATAGCTGCATAATCTTTTTTCTGATATTCTACACATTGAGCAAAATGAAAGCAGAAGTGGTAAAATAAAACCAAACTCATTACTTATGGTTTTCAAACTATATAAGCTTACAAAAAGTCCAAAGTCTTGAACAAAACATTTTACCAGCTTGCTGGCTTTCTTTACAATGTTGTGCTTTTTAAGTTCATGTATAAAAAGCAATAGTTTTTCTTTTCCATTTCCTCAAAAAAAAATCTGTGCTCTGAGTGACAATGCTTAGAAAAAAATCCGACAAACATCTTGATTTAACACAGAAGACAACCAGCCAGCAGAAGAAGTCATTTTTCTTCTTCCACAGCTGAACACCATGGAAGACCATACCATAACTATTTATCTCTGAACTGTAACTCTGGGTAATATGAAAAACCAGTCATACTTTAAAGTAATCAGGTTGTTTCTCTTTGTAATAAATGTTTTTTCAGTTTCCACATAAATGTTGCCACCACTAAATAACTAAACTGTAGCTGCACACAGGGTGTGACAAAGCGCAGTTTTGGTTTCTACTCCATTCTTGTATCAGTCACTCTTGAGTGCTGGCTGCTCAATTTTGAATGAGATGCCTTGTTGTAAACACAGGAAGTTACAAAACTGTACCTTCTTACATATGTAGCATCCTACAGTAGTACATTAATTAAAAATTATTCAGCCAAATTTAGGTTTGCTATGGTTTATCTGGGAGCCACTAAAGGATTTCAAAACTTGTTATTTTTTAACCATAGTAGATAATTTTCCATTCTGATTCTTTTTTTTCCAGTTGTCATCAAAATTTTATCCTTCATCTACCACTGTTTCAGTTAGCTTTACTTTTCATAGAGTCCTTAAATGTTAAAGAAGATGGGACAATCTCGATAGTTTGAAATTTTTTTAAGCAGTGTGAAACTTTTCGGATATGTACCCATTCCTTTACTAAAATTGTTTGTCAGGTCATAACTAAAAGATTTTGCTTTTCCTAAAACTCATATTTACTGAAAACAAAAATGCAAAATATAAATGTAATGTTAGTTTTGATCATCATTCAAATAACATTAAGTTGCAAGTAACACAGAAAGAATTTATTTGTCTAATGTTGTCTGTCTTTTGAAACAGGAATTTGCACTTCATGAAGAAAGACCCTCTTTATTAGGAAAAATATTTTTTTCCAGTCTTCTTGATTCTGTGGAAGTTGGGTCCCACAGCAGAGTGGAGCATCGTGGTGTGCAAGGGAAGGGGGTTCCTGAGGTGGGGAAATCCCAAGGGAGTGCCTAGACGTGCCCAGAGCCAGCATCTGGCCCAAGAGGAGGTGAGGAGGCATGTGTGTGGTGGGCAGGGGTAAGAGCAGCCACCACCTCCCCACACACATGTCAGGAATTCCAAAGGATTGCAGGTGACCCAGAGCACAGACACAGGCTGGGAAAAGAACGGACATCGAGCAGCCCTGCTAAGAAGAACTTTGGGGTATTGGTGGATGAAAAGGTGGACATGACTTGGCAGTGTCTGCTTGCAGTACAGTGAGTCAAACGTATCCTGGGCTGCATCCACAGCAGTGTGGGCAACCTGTGGGGGCAGATTTTGCCCCTCTATCAGCCCTCATGAGACCCCATGTGGAGGGCTGCATCCAACTCTGGGATCCCAAGCACAAGAAGGACATGGACCTCTTAGAGTGAGTCCAAAGAAGGGCCAAGATGATTGTAGGGCTGGAGCACCAATCCTGTGAAGACAGGCTGAGAGAGTTGGTACTGTTCAGCCTGGAGTAGACAAGACTCACTGTGTTCTTTCAATATATAAAGACAGCTTCTAAGAAGAAGAGATACTTTTTACTAAACTGGAAGAGGATGGATGTAGTTTGGATGTAAGGATGAAATTTTTCATGAGGAGAGTGGTGAGACACTGGAAGAGGTTGCCCAGGGAAGTTATGGATACCTCATCACTGCAAGTGCTCAAAATCAGATTGGATGGGTCTTTGAGCAATCTGATGTAGTAGAAGGTGTCTCTGCCTGTGACAGGAAGGTTGGACTAGATGAGGTTTCAGGTGTCTACCAACCCAAACCATTCAATAATTCTATGAAATGCAAGAATATGAATCAAAAATGTTCATGAAAAGAGAAGAAAAAAGAGAGCTCCCTAATTTTAGAAGAAAGAATGCAAAGGAAGATAAGGTAATATCACATTCTGTCTGGAGGAAAGTGGGACCATTACCACAAGTAACAATGTAAGGTCAAGAAGAACACAAAGCCTGGCCAACTGTCAGTAGTATAAATGCACTAATGAATAGAAGAGCAACTGGACAGGTTAGTGTTACTCACAGCATCACAGAATATTCTGAGTTGGAAAGGACCCACAAGGATCATTGAGCCCAACCCTTAAGTAAATGGCCCATATCGGGATTGAACCCGCTGATCTCAGTGGCAAGATTGAAAACTCTATGACCCTCTAAGATAGAAATGTAACTAAGATTGATGAATTCGAAGAAAAGAACACAGGATTATCACTGAAGTTTTCTGACTGCATTTTCCCGGTGCCTGTGGTTTCCTGGGACATGCTGTCTGTCCCTGAGAAGGCTTCAAAGTTACCACATCTCAGTTTTCTAGATTTGTTATCCCGTTTCTGCATAGCAGGTTTGTCAGGTGCGAGATGGATGTAAACTCTGTAGTAAGCTAAAGGGGTAGTAGCCACTGCGTCTGGAGCAGGACTGTAGGGATTTTTCACCACAGTATATCGCCATATGGGATATCGTCAGTGCCGGAAGACTTTCAGAGAGCCACAACTATTATTGAAAGGTATCCTCATGCTTTAGGAAGAAATGACAACTTTCTCAGCACAAGCAGAATTTATACTCAATATCTGTCAACACTAAGGAAGGTATTTCAAAAAATGGGAGCTAAATGGCCTCGGGTACAATTTTTATTTTTTTTTAATGAGACAAGAAATTATGTAGTTGAACTGCAGAAAAAGTAAGGAGGATATTCACCCTATGGTAAAAAAAACCAAAAAACGGGTAAAACCCAGTTTTCTGGGTTGAAGACTCCAAGTTATATAATTCTCTCTGTGCCAAATTATAGCACATTCTTCCCAAATTTGTTGATCTCTTCCATGCTTTAACATTATCAACAGAGGACCTGGAGCCTTTGTAATATTAAAGACATGAGAAAGATTTCTAGATGTCTGAAGAGCTACATAAGGCCTTTGTTTGTTTTGACTTGACAATTTTATCTATCATGGTACTTCATTTAGTATAAAGAAAACTTTGTCTGATAATATGCTTCCTAAGGAAAACTAATCATGTTTTGTTCTCAAGTAACAGTAAAATCATTCAATTAAAATATTCTTTTCAAAGGCATGTTGAAAAATTGTAGCACAATAAAATTTGCTGCTGCTGCTGTAATTTGGCTTACCAGTACATAGATGTGAGCTTGAATATCACTCTAAACACGATATCTGACCACTGCAAAAGAGATCCAAGCTCTTCCTTGACATGTGGATCACTTGGTTCTCTGTTGCACAGCTTCCAGAAAAGGCTGGAGATTGGTGCTTCACCTCAAAGTAGTAGTAAGAATGGAGGGAGAGGGAAGAAGCTAGGAAAATGACTGCTGGAAAATTCAAATTCTTTCTCAGGCTGGGGATATATTGTATCATGCAGAAAAGTTTAGGGATAAGATATTGTTCCCCTGGATTGTTTTGTCCTTCAGGGACGAAAATCTTGCTTGCTTCCATAGTCAAAGAAGATGACCAAGAATAATATAAATTGAAACTCAGCAAGAGAAAAAATACACCTTTTGGAGAACCCATAGGCAGAACACCTTTGTAGGGCCTAGAGCACGTGCCTGTGAAGTACTTTTGGCTGACCAGATGAAATGTGCTATGCAGGTTCAAGATACCATTATTTTTCCCTAACTCTCCATGATGTACCTGATGGTAACGGTGCTTTATGTATTGTTCTTGAAGAGGATGTTGGGTTTTCTTGGTGACTTTCATTGCCCAGAGATGTTGTGGATGCCCCATCCCCGGAAGTGTTCAAGGACAGGTTGGAACTCTGAGCAACCTAGTCTAGTGGAAAGTGTCCCTGCACACAACAGTGGAGTTGGAATTATATAATCTTTACATTCCATGGTTCTATGACTCATGCCCTCTGAAAGCCTTAGCCTAAATTCCAAATGATTAGCTGTGTTACAGGGAGGTTGAAAAAGTACTGTCATGTTTCTCCATTTCAAATAATCCCAGCTGCTGTATGTGTCTTGAATTTCTACGTGCTGTAGAATGGATTTCTCGCTTTCAAAAGTCTGGCTGAATAATAATAAGGTACTGTCTAAATAAGAAAACAACTTCCATGTCCTTTTCTTTCTCATTTGATTTGAGATTTTTCAGTATTTACCTGCATTTTTGTAATGGAGTATGAGTTTATTATTTGACTTTGGTAGATCATTGAAGTCTGTGGCAGGGGAAAGTTCTGAGGTATAAATGAAGAGTTTATTGGCTAACAGGCTATTACAGATGCTGTGGCAGTTATCCTTCAAAACCAAAATTCAGGTGCTTTGCACAGGCTGACTTACCTTGCAAGATGACACAAAAGTTTTCTGAGTTTATTTTTTGTCCCAGAAATTGCATGCCTCCTTTATGGATGGTTATTTTTAACTGAACAGATGAAAAGAACTTAATGAGGTGCCTTATGTCAGGTCTGGAGTCAGATTAGAAGCAAATAATTAAACTATATCCCTTTCCTATCAAAATAGATTGTGATATATTTGTGAAAGGAAGCTGAATTTGACATACTGTGTTTTGACAGACTTTTGGGACAATGTTGTGATTTAACCCCAGCCAGCAACTAAGCCCTACACAGCCCCTAGATCACTTTCCCCGGTGGGATGGGGGAGACAATGGAAGAAAACATGTGAGTTGAAACAGAGAGTTTAATAGGTAAAGCAAAGCCACATGGGCAAGCAAAGCAAACTGAGAAATTAATTCACCACTTCCTGTTGGCAGGCAGGATTTCAGACATCCCCAGGAAAACAGAGTCCATCACATGTAATGGTGACTTGAGAAGACAAATACCATCATTCCAAATGTTCCCCTTCCTTCTTCTTGCCCCAGCTTTATATGCTGAGTATGACTCCATGTGGTGTGGGATATCTCTTGGGTCAGCTGGGATCAGCTGTCCCAGCTGTATCTCCTCCCAGCATCTTGTGCACCCCCAGCCTCCTCATTGGTGGGGTGGGATAAGGAGCAAAAAAGGCCTTGGCTCTGTAAGAGCGCTCATCAGCAATTCCAAAAACATTCCTGTATTATCAAGAGTGTTTTCCCAAAGCATAGCCCCATACTTGCTACTAGGAGGAAAATTAACTTTCACCTAGCCAAACCCAGCACCATCAGTCATGCTTCAGCAGTATTACATTTAAAAGTTGCAGCTGGGTCACAACCCCGTGCAGGGCCACAGGCTGGGAGAAGAGTGGCTGGAAAGCTGCCCGGTGTGTTTGTTGACAGGAGCTGAACATGAGTCAGCGTGTGCCCAGGTGGTCAAGAAGGCCAATGGCACCTGGCCTGTATTAGCAATAGTGTGGCCAGCACTAGGGAAGGGATAGTCCCTCTGTGCTTTACACTGGTGAGGTCACACCTAGAGTCCTGTGTACAGCTTTCTGGCCTCTCACTACGAGAAAGATATTGAGGGGCTGGAGCGTGTCCAGAGAAGAGCAACAGAGCTGGTGAAGGGTCTGGAGAGTTAAGTCATATGAGAATCAGCTGAGGGAGCTGGGATTGTTTAGCCTGGAGAAAAGGAGGCTCAGATGAGACCTTATTGCTCTCTACAACTGCCTGAAAGGAAGGTGTAGCCAGGTGGGGCTCAGTCTCTTCTCCCAGTTGTCCATGCAACAGGACAAGAGGAAATGGCCTCAAGTTGCACCAGGGAAGGTTCATGTTGGATGTCAGAAAGAATTTTTTCACTGAAAGGTTGGCTAAGCATTGTAATGGGCTGCCCAGGGTGGTGATGGAGTCACCATCCCTGAAAGTATTTAAGAAACAACTGGACATGGCACTCAGTGCTATGGTTTAGTTGGCATGGTGGTTCAGTCAAAGGTTGGACTTGATCTTGGAGGTCTTTTCCAACTTCTATGATTCTCTTCATACAAAACACAAGATTCAAAATATAATGAATTCATGATTTATACTGGGAATAAAATCAGAGTCACCCATTTCTGAATGCCTGACAGGGTTTGAAATCCTTTTGGTTTTATATTGGTTTCAGGTATGTAATAGGATAACTCTGCTTTTGCAGATAATTTGCAATCCACTGACTCCAAGTGAGAGTGTTCTACAAAGTATTTCTTGCAAAAAATTCACTTCACTGTGTCATATGTCGGAGAATGACATGCAAAACCCTTGGAAAATCACATTCTCATAACAAAATTTTTGACAATGTACCTTATGTGGGTGACTTGCAGCTATGCTTTTAACACAAAGTATCAGGGAGTACATGCTCAACTGGCAAATAGTCAGATTCTGCCTATTCCCAATTGTCTTGAAAATTTACCTTTGGGTATCATCTTTGTTTATAATTCCTGATGCTGAAATATTTGTCACTTGAGGGCAGGATCCTATTAGTTTATCACAATAGGATACACACCCACGCCTCTGCAGATAGTTTGGTAAGCATAGATACTCAGAAAAACAGGGAAGACTTTGACTAACAGACTCTGTAAGCCCAACTCTTCCAAAAAAAGTCTCAAAAATCTCAACACACAGCAATAAAGGCAACAGAACTAGCACAGCCTTGTTCCTGAACGTAAATATGCTGTATGTCTACACGCATGTCAGGTTGGATAGCAAACTTCTATATTTATTATTTCACCAAGGATACCACCTTCTAAAAAGGTCTCCTGCTTTTCTGAAATGCTACCAATTTTTTGAATGGTTTTTGTTCATTGATTTGCATGTGCGCACAATTAAATTTGAATAATCTGAGGGGTTTTCCAAGGTAAAGCAGACAGTTTATCTAAATAGATTTCCAACACAAGTTGTCCAACTGCACCTATTAAACATTTGTCTCCATCCAGTAGCTTTCTGACACTTAAAAAAAATGACTGGTTTGTCTAGCCTTCATAATCTTAGGCAGCTTGTTTTTTGTTTTGTTTTGTTTTTAATAAATTATTCTTGCTTGTTTATTATAAATTATTCTTGGTGGTTTTATGTTTTTTTTTTTCCAATTGCTTGTTCTGTTACTCTGTGAGGAACTGAGGTTAGGTTGTTTCCTGTTACTGTGTCCAATCAGGAGTTCAAATACGATCCTAGATTCTACAGAAACAAGACTATAGCATCCAATAAAAGATTTTTTTAATACAGCATAGGAAAAATCCATACAACCAGTACCGTAAGTGCCCAAATGATTGTGGCAGATGCCTGATCCAGTCTTGGGTTAAAGGATCTTTTCATTCAACTGATGCAAATACAGTTTCTGACACTGCAGTTTTTACATCCTCTGTGCAGTAATAATTACATGGTGTATGTGTTAGTCTCCATTATCTACTTAATGGTTTACCTATTGTTAAGGCATATGACTAATCATAAGTTTTAACAACCTATATAATCCAAACAATACCAAGAAATATTTGCATTCAATACTCCATTTTATACTGTAAAAAACTGCATATACATGTTTATTTATTTTTTTACATTAGTATTGTACACCAATAGGATTATTGTTAAAGTCTAAACTGCAGTGTTATTTATTTCTCTGAAACAATTGTCTGTAAAGAAATGAAGCTGATAAGTTACTCAGGAGTAAAGACTGACAGTTTCACAAGCAGAGCTATCTTGAGGGAATCAGTCACAGGCTGGGGTGCAAATGTGAGTAGTAGAGAAAAATGAAATGGCACAGGAGCAATATGGTGTGTCTGCACACAGAAGTCCAATTCTTCAGCAATGCTACATATACTTCGAACAGTTGCACTGTGCACAGTTAATCCAGCATATCTGATACTGGACTTTCACAGTCCCTTACATACTGAAGGCCCATTTTAAATTCCCATTTCCTCTTAGAAAATATGCTTTCCTTTAGATGTATGTAATATATCAAATTTTTATTACTTGTTATTTGTGTAGACTTCAGGCACGATACTGCAGCCATGCACAGGTATTCTACTTCTGCAGAATTTCATGGAAATTAATGGAGTCGCTACCTAAGTCAGTTTAGTCTAAAGAAATCACTGCTTTATCTTCTCATTCCTGCTATATATAAATGCTTCTCTTGGTATTTTTTTTTTTGTTCAGTGTTGTAAGCTTAATAGCTTAACACATTTGAGCAATTTTTCACAGGTACAGGTGTACATGTGCTTAGGTATTTTCAAGGTTAAGGTCTAGACAAGATTTGCATAGATACTTTTCTAAACACTTTGCTGTAGAGCATGTAATTTTAAATACTATCTGTCAATTACTTACTACATGTTATATTTATCATGAGTACAATTGTAATAATGAGGTGTCTAGGAGTAGATTGTTTTGTTTTGTTTTGCTTTAAAATTTGTGGTTTCAATAACACTGAAATATTTAGTGTTGAACATGGAACAGACATTAATTTTTTTCATTCTGTACTTTAATTCCTGTACTGTATTGTTCTTCTGTAATTTTTACTATAAACAATAGACTTACATGAAAAAAACACTTTTTTTTTCCCCCTACAATGAAAATCTCGGCTTCCAGGCTAACAAAAAGCCTGTTCCAGGCTCTGGCTTCTGATTTTCTCAGTGCCATTAAATTCCTTTTTATACATCCTCAGTCATTAGTAGCTGGGGATGTAGTAATTTACACATTATGAGAAGAGTAGGTAAAGGAATGCATATTTTTATTTATTAATGATGTCACGGTGTTAACAAGATCTTCACATTCCACAAAGCCTGCATATACGGTAATATTTTCCTGATTAAAACCAGAATATTTCCATTACAATATGACAGCTGAACAAGCACAGATACCTCAGGGTATCTCCTCACAGGGCAAGTGCCCTCCTCCCTGACCATCTTGGTTAGTACTTTGCTGAACTCGCTACTGTTTACTGATTTCCTTCTCACACTGACATCCCAAAGCCAGAAGCAGTATGCTGGCTGTGTCTACAGAGTACTGACTGCAGGGTTGCTGTGGGACTGGGCCAGAGTGGGAAGTAGGTGCGAAGATTGGCGAATACTGAATCCACTTCCCATCACTGCAGCAATTTTGTTATGGATTCTCATATCCGTGCACACATACGTACTGAAACTACTGCATACATCTCCTCCTAAAGCCATAAGAGAAGCACATAAAATTTTATGCCTCTCCTTTCTGGACAGTCTACATCTTCAGGATGGCTAAAAGGCAGCCTAAGAACAGTATCAGAGTAGCTGAATTTGGAGTTGTAAGAACTCAGTAGCGACCTTGTTCCCGTCTTTTTTTTTTGGCATTTTCTCACTATGTTTGTTCCATAGACTGTAAAATAAGGCTAATGAAACAGGGTGTCCTGTTTAAAATGCTTGGAGCAGTTTCACTGAAAAGTGATATAAAATTGCTAGCGGTGGTGTTATACACTGAGGAGTCTGAGGATGCTCATTCTGCCTTTACAGATACTGTGGTTTACCACTTAGTCTGAGGATAGAGGCAATCTTGAAACTCCTAACATTCCTAAATTTGCTAGGATTTGTTCAAGCACACGGATAGCATTTTAATCACACTGCTCATTTAATCTCTTACGTTTGTGATTTCCTCCTCACTGATTGAGCAGCTGATATGTAGAAATTCAATTAATTTGCTTTCATCATCTGTTACAGCTTAACCAAACTTACAGGGAACATTTGAGCACAGAGATGAAGATGATTGAATTCTATTCTATATTTTGGATAGAGAGTCATAGTCCATAAGAAAGCCCAGGCAGGTCACATACTTTTACCCAGGCAGATCATTCTACTACAGTTTTGTTTATGATTTAAATATTTTTTTAGTACACTAGATAACCATGTGCCATTATTATCATGTCTAGCTTTCTGGTTTCAGTTTTTGTTCTCTAAAGGGCTTTTTTATCAACTAGCACTCTTCAAGTTGATGTTAAACAGAAAACCAAAAGATTACAGTTTTCTTGTGACAGGGATAATATATATGGACTTGCTTTTGCAGTATATTCATGAGGTTAAATTATCTAGTACTCACTCTTTCTTCATTATTATCTGCATTTTAAGCCCAGAGACCTTTTCTCTATGAGCAATGTCAGTGAAAAACCATGTGTGGATAAAAATTTTCCTGCAAAAGAAGGGTGTAGATCTCTGTTTACAACTTAAATCCCATTTATTATGCCCCAGGAGAGTCTAATTGGGACGTAGCATAGCTTATGTTTAACCTTCCTTCAAATAAGGAAGAGTTACAAGCTTCATTAATTTGGGGATGTATTTTGGAAAAGTGTGTTGTCTAAAAAATTACCACTGAAGTAAGCAGACCAGTGCTAATTAATGAAATGAATTTCAGGGAAGTCAAGCTTTTAGTTCTTCACTGTTAGTTCAAATTATTTTTCAAATATATATATATTGGCAATTAATAGTTGCCAATTATATATATATATATGTATATATAATCAAGATTGTCATTCTCTCATTTAACTACCAAGATGAACCTGAGAAAGCATGGTGTCAACATTGTGGAAACTGACAAAGGTCATGAGGTTAAAAATTCATGATATAATTCAATACTGAAGGTCTCTAACCTTCTGCTGAAGTCAGAGTGAGCTATGGTAACAGACCAGGTTTATGAGGGCTTTATCCACCTGGGTCTTGAAAAGTTGCTTATTTGAAGGAAAATACTACCCACTACTGAGTGGGTAGTTTTTAAAAAATAGTTCAAAATTCAGTGTTTTCACTAGAAATTAATATCTGAAGTAAGACAAAATCACATACAGTAAAGAATTTCAAAGGAAATTACCTCTTTTAATTTAGGAGGCCAATATATATTAACACCTACCCCTTGGAAGAAATTAGATAAATTCACACTAGAAAAGAATGGTTGTGACTATCTGATAGTCAGGGAATGATTCCCTATTGAACAACTTACCAGGATTTCTGCATTTGGATTCTTCATCTTATTCATAATAAATTATTATGCTATAACTAGGTATTATTTTAAAAGATAAGCCTTAGTTCTAACAGGACTAAATTTTGGAAAATCCTGTAGCTAATTAGATCAGACTATCTCCACAGGGTGATCTTTTATTCTTTATGATACATGAAAAATTTGTGATGATTAAAATTATGATCTTAACATGATTACTTACTTCTCTTTACATTAATAAGACATAATCTTTCTTTTGTAAGAATTCCTACTCCACAGAATAGACTGGTGATTCTATAAGCAGAGCACAACTTAAACATAATTTATATTAAAACTAAATAACTTTCAGAAACCTGTAGCTTGTGTACATTCTAGCTGTACAAATATATAACTCCTAAGTCCTAGAATGACACCTGTCATTGACATTAGCAATAGATGTGAATGTTACAGTATAAAAAACTTGAATTTCAAAACAGGATGCACACAGGCTGCATTTCTAATCAAAATATACAGAACAACAGGAGGACAGTCTAGTTTAAACATGTCTTTGTAGTTTCTTCTTTTAATAACTTTCAGAAGGTAACTTCAATTCACAGCAGTTGCTACACTCACTTTCAGAAAATCTTCTGCTAAAGCATGGACACCTTGATGAAGGAAAGATCAGAGGTTAATCAGTGCACTTTCCTATTTAAGTATAGGGATATAAATATATAGAATTGGAAGTATAAAACATGAAGGGCTTAACTTAAAGACAGTATCCACCGTAGAGCTAATTATAAGTAAAACTACTGAAATCTTTATTGCACGTGAATGTCTACTTGGTATTTCAGGCATTTTTGTCCTTGTCTCAGGCAGCTTGTCTGCTTTAAGTGCTAGGTAGAATATTTTTTGAGCAACTTAAATAAATAAAAATTAAATATATTTTCTTTCTGCTTTTTCCCCAATAGTATTTTTTCCTTGCTTCTATGCCTCTGTAATTTCTTTCCTGTACTATCTCTCCTTGATATGGCACTAGAGCTATGTATAACTCTGAGCTTCCCAAATTCACTGAGGCTGTTCTCCAGTTCGAAGTGGAACTGTTCATACAAGCAGAATTGTTTGCAGGACTGTGAAGTTGATGTGGGGAACAGGAGCAGCAGGTTTTCGTGGTGGGATGAGCCCAGCTAGGTGACAGCAATGCTCAGGAATGTATGCACACGCCGCTGGCTGTTAAGTTAGGAGGACTTCTTTAAGAAACAAAACAAAACATTTTTTCCTGTATCTCAACTTTAATTGAAGACCAGAATCTCACACCTGACATACTTTTAGAAGAAAAATGCCTTTACAGTGTTAGGTTTAACAGCCTCATGATCTATCACAAATGTGGGCAGTAGTAACAGCTGCCAGCAGGTTTCTTGGACAGAGCACTGTACAGTTTTCTAAATTAGCGGACATTGAGCATTAGCACAACATTTGCACATAGTTTCAGGCACAATTTTAAATAACTTTTTCCAACCATTCAGTGAAGCAAGAGGCCTCTGGGAGTTCTTAACACTTGCATCTTCCCTTCTTTCTGCTGTTTCATGTATGGCAACAAACAAGATCACTCAGGTTTTTTTCCATCTTAGGGCACAGAGGTGAACTTACTACCCTCTGGTTTTAGAGAGCATGTGCCAGGTCTGGCTGGGATGGAGTTAATTTTCTTCATAGCAGCCCATATGGTTCTCTGCTTTGAACTGGTGTCTAAAACAGTGCTGTTATCTCATTGGTGTTTTGGCTGTTGCTAAATATTACTTGAACACAGTCAAGGATTCCTCTCCTTCCCTCACTGCTACCTCCTACCTTTTTCCTCTTAGTGAAGGGGTGGGCAAAAAGTTGGGAGGGGGAAGCTGACCCATACTGACCCAAAGAGATATTCAGTATGATAAGATGTTGTGGGAAAGGAGAAGAAAGGGGGAAAGTCTGTGCCTCTTGCATTTGTGTTCCAAAGCAAGTGTTATTTAGTACACAATTCAGAATTGTGTACTGAGGCCCTGCTTTCCAGAAAGGAGCTAACAAGAAGTAGTAAGGAAATTCCTCTTACTGCTTTGCTGTGCACAGTTTTGCTTTCATTATCAAATTGTCACTATTAAGATTCACAAACCTTTCAAACTTATTCCTATTTTATCCCATCCTGTGTGAGAAGGGCAAGAGTGAATGGCCATGCCAGTGTTTGGAAGTTGGCCAGGATCAGTGCCCTCCAAGGTACATGCTCAGCTTTGGTAATACAGCTTCAAAGCCTCTGTGTGCACGTTTGACCCTGAGGGGAGACACAAGCTCTTGGATCTGCTCTGCTCTCTCTTTAGTGGCCCTTGACAGGTATAGTCCACTGAGCTAACAGCTTTGTGAAGTTATGACCTAAAAGCACCATGATTTAATTTCCATAAAATTGTAGAACCTTGTAGCCTTTACTGAAAGAGATGGCATGTAATGGGATTTGGTTTACCCTAAACTTCTGTTGTATGACTAGACATCATCTGCAGGATTTTCACCAAATCCCATTTTGTAATCTCAGGAGGATGCATGGGTGTGGGTGGTGGTGATCTTTGATTGTCCTCAGTTGTCAAGGTAAGAGAAGAAAACCACAGTCTAGTTTAATATTTTTTGTGACAGTTTTGGGGTTTTTTGGTTTTCTTTTTTTTTTTAACTATACATGTAGCCATTATGGGGCTCTTCTATAAAAATGCACTTACCTTGTTTTCAATGTGTTTGTATAAACATAGAAAATGACACAGAAATTTGTATTTCCTATCCTACCCATACCAACTCTTGCCCTTTGTTTTCACACAAAGAACTACAAAATAAGAATGAAATACAAGGGACAGTGTAAGCTCACGAGCTACACACCAGGCACAAGGCTGCTAATGCCAAAACATTAAAACAAGCATTTGGATGCAAAATAGACGTCTGCTGTTTGTTCAGAGTGCTTATTACTTCTGAAAAATTGGGGCACCAATTTATAACTTCTTAGGGCATTGCCACTTAATTCTATGAAATGACAAACAGATCTGTGGACGCCTATGAAATGTTATTAGATTGGAATTCTATGGTAACGTAATTAGTGTTGATACTGCTGTTACTATTCAGTCTTATTGCAGGTAGTCTAAAAGGTAATTCCAAGAAAAGAAAAACACTATTCCATTTCCATGTTGCAGATATTTTGTATTTGTAAGCCACTCAAATCAGTTTTCAAAATTCTGCAGAAACAATAGGAGACCAATATTCACACAGAAGAATCAGAAGGGAAAAAAATGGTTTAATTTTTAAGAAATGTTTGATCAATTGAACTTCTTGTCTCCCTCAACAGTTTCTGCTTCAGCACAAACAATCCTGCATTTAAAACTAGACCTTAGAGAAATTATTTGTGTCTTTTACTGCATTTCTTCCTGGTTTACTCATAAACTATGAAATTCATCTTTGTTTTGACAGCCAGTAAAGGCCTATGCCTCACTTAAGTCTTGCAAACAGGATTTAGGTGGGCACTAGAAGTGTTCACAGTTTGGTCTGCCAGTAGTGTATTTGATCCTGCTCAAGTAAATCGAGCAGAAATACAAATCAGAGACTCTGCTGTCTCCTTGTTCCTCTGTCCCAGACTCATGTAGATTTTCTTAGAAACTGTTTTGCTGAGAAAGAAGGCTATATTTTTGTTTAGACCAGAGACCTTTGATTTAGTTTCCAATTACATGCATTTGTCTTGAACCCTGAGACTTGCAAGTTCTTTTTGCTTGTTTTCTCTGTGTACCTAGGTGCCACACAAAATGATGCTGAACTGGAAAACAAGTATTTGGATGCTGCTGTCCTTAATCAGGCAGTGTTTCCAATTTGGTTCAATTTCAAGGACAGACTCTTCGGGTCCTTTTCAGTAACCTGTACAGATTGCCCGAGCATGTGTTTAAATTGTTTGCCACGTTTAATTTTGCTGAATTTCCCCAGTATTGTCCTCACAGAAAAAACTCAACATTTCTTCTTATTTGTGTTTTTTAAAGATGCAAGTGTAAGAACACATGTGCATTTTTGTCAGTCATTTTTTTTGAGAACATTCTTCAGGCAGATTGTCCTTATTTGAAGGTAATCAGCCACACTGGTGTTCAGTTGAAATCCATCCTCCCTGCCAATAAATAAAGTGTAAAAAGAATTCTTATTTACTATGGAAACTTTACTAAAGTTTCTAGACTGTGGACTTTACTTTCTAGACTATGGAAGTATTTCTGTTTAACTGGAGGCAAGAAAAAATTGCATGTAATCAAAGGTTCTTTAACTGGATCATAATGAATGATAAGAAATTCTGTCATTTTATTAATAGGAAAACTAATCCTGTGGAATAGCTAAGTTTTATTTTGATAGTAAATGAAATCAAATTAAGACAACTTTTTATAATGTATGGAAATGTATTCCTCTTTTTTAAAAGGAACAAGAGAAAAATGTAAATATCTAATAATTTCTTCTGAAGTAAGTAGGAAAAGTGTTTGAAATGAAATGTAAGGCAAATATACTTTTCAGCACAATAAGCATATCCTGTTCTCTTGATCTAAATATTTTCTTATCTCTTAATCTTTGACTAATTTCTGTTTTTTGAGAAATACTAGTCCTGATTTATTTAAAAGTAGAGTTCTTAAGCAAATTCAGAAAGAACTGACCTATACTCTCTCAAATACAAGTACAAATAGAAAACTGCTGTACAATAATAAGACAACGTGATATTTTGAAGATGAGATTACAGACCTACTACTCTACTGATATAATCAGAAATTAATTCCTATGTGCATGCTGTTAACATCAGTAACACCCTTCTTTCCCTCTGAAATGTCAAAACTTGCAAAGTAGAAAACTTGCAAATTATTAATAATAAAAACTGAACTATACCTGAATATTAGGAAAATGAAGCTGTCTCTGAAACAAGCTGCCACTCTACTCAGCCCTGGTGATGGCACATCTGGAGTGCTGTGTCCATTTCTGGGCTCCTCAGGACAAGAGAGATGTGGAGCACCTGGAGTGGGTCTGATGAGGGTCTACAAAGGAGATTAATGGACTGGAGCATCTCTCTTATGAGGAAAGGCTGAGGGAGCTGGGCCTGTTCAGACTTGAGGACAGATGACTGAGAGGGAAAGTGACAATGTACAAGTAGCTGAAGTGAGTGTCAGAGGATGGAGGTAGGCTCTGCTCGGCGGTGCCCAGCAATTGGACAAGATGGCAGGGGATGAAACTGATGTGCAGAAAGCTCCCCCTGACCATGAGGAACAATTTCTTTACTGTGTGGGTAACCAAGCACTGGAACAGATTGCCCAGAGAGAGTGTGGTGTCTCCCTCACTGGAGATATTCAAGAACCATCTGGACACAGTCCTGAGCCACGTGCTCTGAGATTACCCTCCTTGAGCAGGGAGATTGCACCAGATGACCTACTGTGGTCCCTTCCAACCTGACCCATTCTGTGATTCTGTAGAAATCTCTATAATCATTTGCACCATGAGCAAACATCAATTTTAAAAGAAATAAGACATATGTGTACTATTGTCTAGCAGATGTTTTGCTTTTTAATGCTCATTAAATCATTAGACTGTATCATAAGACCATATACTGGAATACCAGAACCATCCTTAAGTGATGATTATAACTTCTGTCCTTACTAGTTAACAATAATTGGTTCACTGTCCTTCATCTTTATACAGCTGTGTTTTTTTGTGTCACACTGATTATTCATCTTTTTGCTATATAACCCAGCAAAAAATTACCTTTATTTTGGCCCAGGCTGTCATACTGACCTTCTTATTGCTATGTCGTGGGAATTTTGTCTAATGAATAATACATAAAAGACAAGTTAAATTAAACAGATCTTGCTGAATAACCTAATACGTAGTCCCTGAAGAATAACACTATTCTTCCCCTCCAAGAGATTAGCTTTGGAGTATGTGCTGATTTCCTGCAAAGGCTCTCTCCTTCCTGGCTGAGTACCAGTCTAGCTGCTTTCCAGAACTCTGAGAAAAAAGGCAATGATGAAAGACAATGAAAGTTGCAGTGGTAGAAGTGGGGCATAGTCTGTTTTATCTCAACAAGTTTCAGCTTTGGAGCTGAGTCTTCAAGTTTCAATTTATCCTAACCCCTAGGATTTAAATTTTTATATCCCAATGAGGAGAAAAAGCTCAAGGTCTGCCTAGACTCAGATTAATTATTTTTTATTAATGCATAAAGAATCATGTTTATTTAAGGCAGGTCATCTATAGAGATCAATGAAACAAAGACATAAAAAGGGAAAAATGTTTTGTATTTTTATAAACAATTTTAACCGTCCTCATTTCCAACAAGCTCTTAGTAGTGCCACAAAATGATCACCACCAAAATACTTCTAATAATAAGTAACAGCAAGGATAGGTGAAGAATTCTTCAGAATAAAATTATATGTAAGTATAAATAAATTATTTCTATTCTTTTGATGTGTTAGTGGTCTGCTCTTGTTGGTTTGAATGCTCTAATCCAATTTAATTTTACAGTTTTAAGTAGTCAAATTTTTCTTCTTGCAATGTGGAAAGGAAAGATAATTCACTCTTTTCCTAAAAACAACAAGTAATAACAGACCTTTGGCTTCATGTAAGCAGGTGTGGGCTCTTTTGGGTCATTTTCTACAGTGCACAAATATGATTAGAATTAGAATGATGTTTGTATTCAGAAAATCTGCAACTCTGTAATACTGCATATACTATACTGTCCAAATAAAAATATACCTAAAAAACATTTCAAATGGTTTTCATTTCATAAAGTTAACACTAGTGAGGCAGTATCATATGTTTTGGATTATGCTTCTTCATATGCCATAAAATATATTTTGTAGATTCTACCTAAATAAATTCTCTATGGCTATATGCATTTATAGGTATTCTGTTAGTTTTATGATGTAAGATTACTCTCCTCAAACTAGTGCAAAACTTACATTCAAAGGTAAAACGGTACTTGTATAAAAATATGACAGATTATATAAGATGTCCCTTCTGTTCTTACTGAAAATCAGATCTCTACAAATTTAGTAGTGGAAGAACTAGAACACAACGGAAAAAATACACTCTTGCTGTGTAACTCCATGAAAGATGAGATAGTTACGGTCAATGCAGATCAAGCTTATGCTTTCTAAATGCTATATTTATAAAGGAAATGTTTCTTTTCTTGCTTTTTATTTTTTTAAACTATGGTGCTTTGTTTGAATGGCCTTGTTGAAAAAAAAGTTCTGCATGTGTTATGGTTAAAATGATACAAACATTTTCTTTAAATTCTGCTTTCCCCTTTAATGTGTGCTGGCCGACTTTGGTCATAGAAACTGGATTGTAAAATGAAAAACAGACTCCCAACTAATTTTGTGAATTTTTTTATCCTCAGCAGTGTCTTAAACCTGCTCAAATAGTTTCCAATACTGCCTTTAAACTTTCTTGTACATCTGCGAACACCTGTACACACAGAAATAAAATTCTTATATTTTCCTTTTCTGAAAACTGAATCAATATCCAGTCAAAAATGTATTTTTTCAGTTTTTATTACCCATTAGGAATTGCTTACACCACCTGGTGCAAGGTGGAAGAGCTTGTATATATATATAATATTGAATTCTGCATGTATTATATTAATGTGGCTGCAGCAAATGACATGGACAGAGAACCAAATGAGTGCCCAACAACATATTTGTGTGCAGGAGATGTACGTTGTTCTGACCTTTCTATTAAGGCTGAAATAAAAATTCTGTTCACACAAATGGGTGGATATGAGGTACTTCTGGAAAGGAATGTAAGACAAAGTTTGCAAACTTCTTCTTATTCTTCCCCTACTGTTCCACCAGTAATGAGATGTTTTCAATGGAAGGGCTGTGCCAGGGATTAATTTTAGGCCTTTTGTCACAGACGAGGATCATGGTTTTGGAGAGTATCTGAATATCATTTCCTTATCTTCTACTCACATGGACAGGAAGGACATTCTTACAGGTAGAGATGCCTTGTGGTTCACAATCAAAGTCAAAACCAAAATGTTGTATCAAGATGCGTTTTAATCTCAACAAATCCTCCAAGAATTTTGCGGGGGGGTTTGATCATGGGTCAGTTTAAAAGACATCAGGCCTGCTGACAACACACAGGCTACACCTGACTCAAAAAGGTCAAAAGAATCTTTTCATAGGTCTTAACAGGTCTCATAGAAAGAGCTTTAAACTAGACTGGGAGGGGGAAAGGGAGAAAATCAAGCTCAGTAGAGATTAGCATGGGGTCAGCAGGTGAATGTTTAAGGGACAGTGTACCAGCAAGGTCCTTCAATCTGCCATCTCAGTAGAGGCAGGGGATGGAGATTTATGTGTCAACAAAGACACAAGGGTTATTGATGAGATAGAAATCATGGAAGTGCCTGAAAACACTCATGGCTTCTTCCACTCAAAAGGTGGCAGGATCAACAACCCAACTGAAGTGCATCTACACCTCTGGTGCAGCTGTGCCCCTGCAGCCCGTGGAGGACCATGGGGATGCAGAGATCTACCTGCAGCCTGTGGAGGAGACCCAGACCAGAGCAGGTGGATGCCTGAGAGAAGATTGTGACCCTGTGGGGTCACCCTGCTGGAGCAGGCTCCTGGCAGGGACCTGCAGACCCATGGAGAGAGGAGCCCACACTGGAGCAGGTTTGCTGGTGGAACTTGTGGTCTTCTCACAGAAGCCACCTCTTAGCTCCTCCGTTTCCAAAACCTGGTTACACAAACCCAATACATTTGCAAATTTATACTTTTATTTTGTGAACTATTAGATAATAAAGGAAATTTAAGGGCAAGTCCATGGTAATGAAGGTCTTGACTTTACAGCTGTATCTGGAATGCGAACTATCATATCTTTGGCTCCTCCAACAATAAACTGAGATGAAAGAAATAACATACAATTAATACTCCAGAAAAGTAGGAAAATCCCTGCTGTTCAGAAAGTGACTCATGAGCCTGCTGGGGCTTATGTTCACAAAAAGGTTATGAATGTCCTTTGGCTAGAACTTTTGGGTATAACTTGTTTACAGTGCCTAAGACGAAGAAGATGATGCTGTCTATATGCCATAGAAGATGTAAAAGCAGAAGTACTTGTATTACATTCAATAAATCTCTAATAATTTTGTACTACTCTGGTGAGATTGTAGAGGAAGAATGACTTTGCTCTTTTGGCCTAAAGGCTGTTCAGCCAAGTCTGATTAGAACAGGAGAGTCTCAATAGGCACACTAGAACATGACCAGCCTCCACCCAGCTCGTATTATGTCACCACCACTGCTTGAAAGAAGACTCTTAGGGAAAAGTATAAAAATGCAGTAGGAATTTCTCATTTCCCAGGTGCACTGTCCCAGCCTTCATCATTTGTGTCTTTGGCATTTCCTGGCCACCAGTGATATACATAATAGATTCTTCACCCATGAAGTTGGCTGATCATATTGTGAGTGTATACAAATGACCAAAATGAATTGCAGTTGGGCTATTAATAATGTAAAGAAATGTCCATTTTTGTTTGGGGATTTTATCCTTGATAAGTTTTCAGTGATTAGGTTTTTTTTGTGTATCTCAGTTCTAATTCAAACAAGCACTTACTGCCCATTCTCTTTCTTCATGTTGCTCACAGACCATATTTCATACCCTTTCAAGTTTTTTTTTTTTCTCCTTACTGGGTCTGTACAATTCTGGGTCTGTACTATTCTGGATCCAAATATCAGAAGAAAATGGAGTTGTGGCAGAAAGGCACAGCAGGTAAACTACTTTTGGGAAAAGTGAAAGTGGGGTTATGTTATATTCACCACAAACGCTTTTTAGCACTTCTGAAACTCACCAGCTGACAGCCCTAAAAACTGCTTCCATGTGAAGCAAAGCAGAAGAGCACAGTTCATGTTATGGTAGACAGAATCCATGAAGAAATCTCAGGTTAACAGTAGTTTTGAAGAGATAGAACTGAAATTTATTGTATAACGAACATACATATGTTCATATGTGTATATATACAATACACAGAACCTTTTCTATTAAAAAATCAAATTATTTTCCTGCCCAAAATATTTCAGTGCAGTGTTGCCCCAGTGTGAAGATTCACAATGAAGGAAATTTAAAGTTTTGGTAATTAATAAAATATCCTCTTCAAAATGCTGGATATCCAAAATAGGGCCCATATTCTTCGTCACTATCATCTTTAAGTATGTTCTCCTGTGTCATTGCAGCATTTGTTCTTGTTAATACATTTTTATTAGGGATTTTCCCAAGCTGTGGCCTATTGTTTTAATTACTATAATTGAATATAGAATCATTCATTAATACTTACATTAAATAAACTACCATTTAAAAGATTAGTCAAACTGATGGAAAAATTTCTGATAAATATTGTGGTTTCGTGATCAGTGTCAGACCAGTTTATTTTAGTTTATTTTTCTTTTTTAAAATTAATTCTTTATTTGCATGGAAGTTTATACATGGTTTCAGGAAAATTCAGTTATTAAAATCTATAACATGTTGTTTGGTATTTCAATTTTCTATCCATTTTCTGTTCATTAAAATCAGTGATAAATTTTTATGCATTGGTAAACTATTTAGATGCCCCAACTCAAAGTATTTCCTCATTTCAATTCAGAATAAGGGAGTTTGGGAACTGTAGTTCCCAAATTTACTCAGGAAAGTAGACGTCAACAAAACGTGGCAGAGGGAAGAAAAAATCAAGAAAAATTCTCAGATGTTTTTGGCCTTTCTAAGGGGTAAAAGTTGAGTGAGACAAATATCTAAAAGAAACTATTTTGGCTGAAGATCAGGGAGGAGGACTGTATAGGAAAAGAGAAGAAAGAGCTTCTAGGAGCTAGAACAAGGAAAGAATGAACATTTTAGGTTAAGATATACATTGTGAATCTAATATTGTGTTGAAAAATTGGAAGAGGACGGTCCAGCCTAGGAGCAGGATAAAAAGGGCTGAGGACTCATTCACAAGTTCAAATTCTCAGATAGTGAGAAGCAACTTATTTGCTCTGCTGTGGAATAGAATTGGTATGAGGTCTGTGAAACCTCTCAAGGCAGCTCATCCATCTTATTTCTCAAAATCACACAGGTCAAAGGCCATACACTGTTTACTTTAAAGGGTTTTTTTGATGCTTTGGGAATAATGAGCTTTCTGTACAACCAGAACTGAAATCCCATCACTAATGGGAATAAAGGGAAGCTGAGATAATGCTGAGCACCAGCTGTCTATGAATATGATTTCAGGGAACAGTTTTCATGCATATTGCTTGCTGGTTATTGAATAACTCAGGTTTGCTAATATTGAATAGGCCAACACACAGTTAACCCTGCACAAAAATTGTAAACAAGCTTGAAATAGTATTTTAAAAAGGAAACTTTACCCACTTGTAAAATAAAATGGGCTTTTTAAAAAAAAAAAATAGTACTTTCACAAGATTCTGAAATAGGAAAGCAAGAGAGTGTTTTAATTGTGTCTGTTTTAAGAAATGCTGGTAGAGACAGTTTGGCTTTCTAGATAGAATTGCAAAAATAATGGATTAGATGAAATAATCTGAAATTTTAAACATTCTTCATGCTACTATAAATTCTTTCAGAAAATTGCACTTTTGGTAAAAAGTGGTTTGTGGGGGAAAGAGATAATTTTTTTTTTAATCTAATAGAGATTGAAGCCTATTTTGTAGTATTTGGACATTTTGTTAATCCATATTTGAAGTATTTGTGTTCTTTTCTGTCATGTTTTATTTGTGGGATCCACTGTGATAGGATTATACAGACACATTTCATTAACTGTCCTCCCAGAACATCTTATTAACAAAAAGTAACCTGAAATCTAAACAGTTCTAGTTATGAAACAGGAACTTTTAACTTGGTTGGGACTGCTGCTTAGTTTTTCACTCTACCTTTTGAATGAGATCTATAAATCAGAACCTCCACTAACTTAATGTACTTTTTGAATTAGCAGGATGTGCTTCTTCACTGTCCTCAATATAATGTATTTCACTGTATTTCCCTCCATATATGTCTTCTCAGTTTCAGAGTTGACAGGAAAGCTTCTATGAGTTACAGAACATGGTAGGGTCACAATGTGGTGTGCACACCATCAGTTTGGTGGAGTATCCTTGAAATCTTGCTTTCAACAAATTTATATGTCTCTGAAATTTCATACAGGCAATCAACTTGTTCCTATAAGAGCTGACCAGTTTTTGGAGAAATTTATCTGGTTATACTCATATTGGCACAGATGCTATAGAAATTTTAGGGCTTTATGATAGAGACTGTCAATTGGAACATGAAGTAAAAGGGCAGCCAACTTTTTTAAATGGATGAAGAACTGCCAAATCACACTGAGCGAGATTTCAGGCAATATTTGTCTCTCTGTTGCATCTAAGATGAGCCATGGGAAGCTGGCTTTCCAAGGTTAAAATAATCTTTGTTTATACTTTCCATGGTGCACTACTAAATTGCATTAGTTGTAATCTTTTATGTATGTGGCTTCATTCTTACATAAGAGCAACTGCAGTTGAGTCTTAAGTGATGAATTCGTGGGGTCAAAGTGACCAAGGCAAAGGATATTAGGATTAGTTTTCTGACGCAGAGAAACTTTAAAACCATCTTTTCACTACTTGTTATTAGGCTTGATTCAGGTAATTTGTATTTAGAAGCCAGTCTATTTCTCTATTTAGTAGCAGTCAACCAGTCCTGGGCATTCAGACTGAGATAGGTGATCAGTATGGACACTGGCAGGTGCCTCTGAAGTTAGAGGGCCCACATCAAATGAGGGTTTCCTTAGTGTAATGTATCTTTTTTCATACCTCCTGGGGAGCAGGCACCCAACATGCAGCTAATGAGAACTCTTCGGTGTAGAACTAAGATGTAATAAACATTTATTCTCTTAGCTTTCAGAACACACATTCCTCTTCCCAGACACAACAAAAGAGGTAGTAAAAATATAAAAATTTAGAACAGTGCTTGAGAAAGAAAAAAAATGGGTTAAGTCTTTACTTCCCCCAAAGTGGTTTGAACATGGAGTCATAAAATCATTACGGTTGGAAAAGACCTCCAAGATCATCAGTTCCAAACAATAACCCAGCACTGTTGCATTTGCCACTAAACCATATCCTCAAGTGTCACATCCACACACCTTTAGAACACTTTCAGAGATGGTGACTCCACCACTTCCCTGGGCAGCCAATTCTTAACCACTTTTTCAGTGAAGAAATTCTGCTCGCTCTCCAACATGAACCTTCCCTGGTGCAGCTTGAAGCCATTTCCTCTTGTCCTGTCACTGGTTACCTGGGAGAAGAGACTGACCCCCACCTGGCTACACCCTCCTTTCAGACAGTGGTAGCAAGCAATAAGCTCTCCCTTGAGCCTCCTTTTCTCCAGGTGAAACAATCCCAGCTCCCCTCAGCCGCTCCTCATGTGGCTTTCTCTCTAGACTCTTCATCAGCTTCATTGCCCTTCTCTGGACACAATCCAGCAGTGCCCAAGTTCCCACATAATGATGATGTCCAGTCTTCCAAAGCCTTCTCTAAACAAAAGATTAAAGCATGCTCTGGAATGTTGCCATCGTTCTTACCGAATCTGTCCCTTATGCAGAAGACATTATAAAATTGAGGTGACATCCCTCCCACACCCGTGTTTAAAGCTCTCTCTGTAATGAAGTGGTGAAGGAATTCTGGCCTCTATCCCAGTTCCTAAAGCTGTTGATGTGTCTTACTGGTGACTGTTAAACAGAAAATGTACAAGAGGTCTCTGAGAGAAAAGATGACAATCCAGTATCTCTCTTTCTCCATTTTGGAAAAAGAACAATTTCCTTCAATGACCTTCAACGTTGCATTCTAGCAGAAGATATCACCATAGATTGTAGCATCTGGGTAGTGCAGATACTATATCATTTCTATAAGAACATTACATGAACCGTTAACTTCAAAAAGAATGGTATTTTATTCCCTTTCATATTAATAACCATGATGTTAGTTATGACGTTAAAACTTCTGTTAATTCAGAAGTCTGACCTTCCATTCCTTTTTTTGCTTACATGCAAGCAGTTTGTTGTGCTTTGCTGCATCAGAATTGAAGTACAGAACCTGAATCCTTTTCAGAAACTCAATCTGCATCATGATTGCTTCAGGAGAAAAGTCGGGCTCTTTAAAGATCCTCATGTAGACATAACTTTTTTTTCTGCATTTTGTGTAAGGTGCCTCATATTTTTGCACAGGTTAGATTTCTAGAGATGTGTGTTCCTAACTGTTCAGCCTGTCTGTATTTCTTGAGCTGAATAATAAACTAAGACAATATATATATAATAAACTAATAATAAATTATTGTTTTGACTGTATGGCTGAATATAAGCTTAGAGTCTGCCATAAATTGAGAGTAGTGGTTACAAGTTTTCTGATTTAAGATACTTTGTATGAAGTTGATAATTTGTATGAAGCTGATAACAGTAATATGCAAAATACAGTAGCAAATAAATGACTACCAAGCATAACTGTATTTCTAACATTTCTGTCTGTAATAAATACAGTTTCGGAAAAAGTACTGCTAGAAGAAGTTATTGAGCCCTCACTGACAGTTTAATATTTTAGGATAGTTAAGAATTCTGTCCTGTCTAGTCAGAAGCACAATATCAAATGAACAGGTAGACTTGAAACTAGTTAAAAATATTAGGAGGCCGGGCAGCTTGAGAAGAAATAGAGAAATGTCTTGTAAAAGTTCTTGTAAATAACTTCAGTCATACATAAAAGGAAACTTTATTTAAAAAGTGAAAAATCTCTACTATTCAAAACTGGTCAAATCTCTACTATTCAAATTCCCTGTAGGTTTTCTGGGTTCCAGTAATCCCATAAATATGTTAATTAGAAAACTATTGACTGTTTTAACACCTCTCTGTTCTCAGCTGATCCAGATCCAGCTTTTAGGACAAACAAATCT
This sequence comes from Gymnorhina tibicen, assembly GCA_013399875.1. NCBI lineage: Eukaryota > Metazoa > Chordata > Aves > Passeriformes > Artamidae > Gymnorhina > Gymnorhina tibicen. Next base: position 352,566 of record VXAZ01006872.1, read on the forward strand.
TCAGTTGTGATGTGTGTGTGTCTTACATAACAAGCAGTTGCCCAGCATGTTTTCTTTCCAAAGAAATGTGCATATTAAAAATGTATGAGGAGTCAACACAGATCTTCATTTTGTTCAAGTCAGTGGTCAAGAACCTGGTAAAAGGACTGAAATCCTTCCTTTATTTTCTGACTCCTCCATCTTGAGTTGTGAGGGTCAATGCTTTAATTATATTTTTCCAAGGAAAAACATCTCAGCACATTTGAAATATCAAAATGCCAGATACATCTGTCAATATACTCTGATAAGTCTTGTGCTGCCATTATTCCTGTCCAGTTTTGGTCAGCAAGACACTTGAGATAATCTCTAAGTTGTCAGTGCAGCTTGAGAAGACCGCTCAACTTAGTTGATTATACAAATAATAGTGATCTGTGGTGCTCTGCTTGTGTTTCCACATCTCCTCTGTCTTGGAGAGAAGTTAGAGGTCCAGATTCTGATGTTCTGGGATGGATTGCACTCTGCCTTGGGACTGCCTATACAGGCCTAAAAAGATACAGACATCTGCAGACAATATCCCAACAAAGATTTAAAGACAAGGCAATGATGCATCGCCACCCACAAATGTCCATTCCTGGCCAGTGAGTACAGAACATAGAATGACTCATTTAGACTTACAGGGTTTAATTTTAGAAGCTAAGGTAGATGTAATAAATACCATTAATCTGAAAAAATGTAAGGAAATCATGTAAGCTATATCTACAACCAAAGTCATAGCAGCTTGGAATGAAAGAATAAATGCTCTCTCTGCAGTTTGTATTCTGCTATGACTAGGTGGCTCCCAGCATGGAAGCTTGGACTGTAGAGAATATGTATTTACATCCAACTCTTTTCTGTATTTCCTACACTTAAAATGCATTTCTTTGGTATACATGGCACGTATGCTCTTACATTATAAACCCTTACAAAACTGTTTTATTACATACATCAAAACGAGCTCTCATCCCAGAGAGAGAGTAATGGTAGTATTTCACATTTGTGTTACTGCTTCAAGAAACCAGACAGAACCTGAAAAAAACTCAGAACAGAAATTACTGGATGTAAAAGAAGATCCCAGCAACTCCCTCACAGAGATCCTGTGGCCCCCAACAGACTATGTAGCCTTAACTCGGCAATAAGAAGTAAAAAGAACAAATAAGCTTCCAACATTGAATAAAATATGGGAAACACCAATTTATGTATGGGAGACATTTGGGAAACAAGAAAACTAGCAGAATACATATATGTGACAGATAGGATGTGGGTCATCTTAGGATGGTCACACAACAATTCTATTCTTATTTGACTCTCCCCATTGTGTCTAGAGGGAAGATGAATAGCAGAGCATTTCAGTAATTACAGCCTGAGACCTAGGAGATTTGACTGTCACTCCTGTTCAGCTGTAGTCTTTCCTATACCTGGTGAAGCCAGGGAAAAATCACTAATGTCTGGATTTCTCACATTAAATTTAGGCACTAATGGAAGATTAGATTGTCAATGGAGAAAAAACCAAACATTCCCACAGGGTCAGGAATATTCAGATGGGCTGAACCACTGACTATTTACTAGTATGAAGATTCCTGTCTTCTTCACCCCAGACAAATGCCTCAAGGTAGATGTGATGTGTTTGGACTTTGGAGATTTCTTTTGGGTTCCTATAACCTAATGAGAATGCTGTCAGAATAAATACTTTCACAGGTTTTTGTCTATGACATTATATATCTTAACTGCACAATGATCCAATACGAGGTGATACTCTGCCTTACAGTGACCAGTATGAAGAGTCTCTAATTTTATCTGGATCATCAGGGTACAAGCAGAAGTTTTCTGATATTGCTTTCCTTCACATTTACTAAACCTTCTCCACCACACACAGAGACACTTTTATTTGACCTTGCACTGGAGACCAACCTGTGCCTGAATATTTTGACTTGTTGAACAGCCAGCATCTGTAGCCAGGGCCTTGCATAACCTCTAAGACCACAGACTTTTTTAGCTGGATAGGACTCAAAATTTTCTTTTGCCAGTTTTTAAGGTTTTCTGCCCAAACACCTACTTTGTTTATGCACCAGTATCATCAAAAAGACTGGCATGGCCCTGGAAATATATTTCCTAACTAATGCAGGAGAATTAATTGAGGAGACATAAAACATACATAGTATACTTCTGCAAAGCCCACTATTAGGAGTCTGATTGTACTTCTGTTTGCACAGTTGCAAGCTGGGGATAATTCCACTAAAGTTAACAGTTATGTAGAATGCAAGTGGTGTTAACTGAGAGAAGAAACAGGCTCTTTACTTCCTCTGGCCTTTCACAGTCTCATTATAGCTTTAACATACAGATTTGGCGTGAGGGCCACAAGGGTTCTGCTAGACCTAAGCGTTTCCTGTCAAAATCACAAGTGCCAGAATGTTTTTCTTGAAATCTGATGGGGTTGCAAGCATTACCAAAGATTTCTATTACTTAGAGAAGGCTATTTTTAATTACTTAAAAAGCCCAAAACCCCAAAAACCAACGAACTCTCAGTCTGCTCACTTTGAGAGGCTGTGAATACTCTAGATAGAATCAGTATTTAACAGGATGGCCACTGGTAGTCTTCTTATGCTGCACATCTTCAGGTAACTGCAAAAATAAATATATTTAAAACAGGTCTTACTAGGAAAAAAACCCAAAACAATAAACCCTAGCAAGTTTGTAGGGTATTTGTGTATTGGTCATATCCTTACTAAATTTTTTTTCTAGTTTTAAAACTTCAAATTGTTTGTGCTCTACTGACAACTTGATTTTAGATGAGAAAAACAGAGAAAGATGGGATGACACAGTCATTAGCTCTAGCAGCAAACTATGAAAAGACTGGTGCTAGTTTTGGAGGTAATTTATGAGATCTGCACAATAAATGGTTTCTTTGAGGTCTAGAATTTAACATGGGGCTTTATCACAGAATTATCTTGCTTATACATGCTGAGAAATCCCTTGAATCAGTGAAGTTGATAGTTATAATCCAAGGAGACTACACTCTAGCTATTTCCTATCCCTGAAAGCCTCAACACTGTTCCCCAGGGGGACCACAACATGAGCAGGGCAGAGTCCATGTATAAGGTATTTACGCACCTCTGTTGGTGTTGGCACCTTTCAATGGTCTGTAATTTGTGTGCCAGCTCATGTTATAAAAAGTCAGACTGCATTAGCATTTCTCCAGTTTGCCAACCCTTTCTCTCTCAACAATTTTCTATATATGGCAATAGCTACAACTCTTTGTTTGGAGCTTTGTGGCTCATTTTTCTTTAGTTAGTCCTTATTCTGTCAAAGTCCTGAAATTATGTTATAGCCATTTACAACAGCATAGTCTTGCTCAATGAAGTGCATACACCACTCTTGTGATTTTAGCGGGAGTGAATTTTAATGCCATCTTACTTAGCTGGAAAGAGAACAGGATACAGCTGCAATGCTGGCATCTCAAACAAAAATTACAAACTGGAAGTTTAGAAAAATCTCCAGCTACTTGGCCTTTCTATACAGAAATAGTATTATTTCTTCAGGTCCTGCACCCATTCCGTTCTCTTTCAGAACAACTGGATAGTAGGAGGCAAACAAAAGGGAAAACTGACACTTTTCCATCTCTGCCTAGAACCAGTCAGAAAGTGAGAGCTTATCCCATCCTTACACTTGTTTTTCTATCTTTCTCAGTGTCCTTGGTTAGCTTTTGGGGAAGATAAAATTGTAGCAAACTCAAAGAAATGAGAAGCTGGAGCTATGTCTAAAGTTTTTTTTAATATTTAAGAAAAATCACCAAGCAATCTAGATCAACAAAACACCCAACAACCTTTGCATATGTTCTAACACAGATTGAGATTTTCGATTAAACGTGTATCTAATGCATATCTAATCCAGTAAGCCAACCAACCTTACTCAACAGAGTTCATTATATTAACCAGGCTGTAGATATACATGAACTATCACTCTTCTTAAATCAGAATTTAAACAAAAAGCTAACATTTTAAAATCTGTATTGGAAATAAATGCAATATTTTCAATGGTAGTCCGCCATCCTCAAAACAACAATTAAAGCATGTAAGCCAAACTTTAAAGACCCAAAATGGCAGGACTGTAAGCAAATGTACTGTTCTAATTCTCCAGTCCTGTATTTTCAAATGGGATCTGGGCAAGTCAGATAAGAGCTGGTGGGTTCTCCAGTCTGTTCCATATGAAAAATAATTCTGTTAAACAACACCCCAAAACAACAAACCAGACTTGATACTCTGTATGACAAAATAGTCTATGTCTCACTTGTTATATGGGGATGTATGTTGTATGGGGTTTGGTATCTTCCAAAAGTTTAACTAAATTGTCCCTGTCATTCCATGGTTTCCAAACAATTTACTGAGCTGTGATAGTAAATAATCCTCAGGTTCTCCCAAATTCAAACTGTCACCACGTTGGTGTTCCTCTTTACTGAAAAAGAATGGGACTGCATCTTTTCAAAATTCAACTGCTCAGTGCCTTGGGTGTTTCTTACAAGCATCCTATGGTCCAAAAATTCCTCTAAATGGGAGGAATACCACTTGTAACACAGTCAGCATTCATCCACTGGCACCCATCCACATTGCTTAGGGGAAGGTCTGTCCTAAAGTAGATACCACATACCACAGCACCTGTCTGTAAGTTCCTCCTGGGCTCTATTTTTCAGCATTTTGGCCCTCAAAATGTGACTTTCTGCAGTACTTTTCAGTTTAGTCCATCCCAAATAACATGGAAATGATGTTGCAGAGCACGTCTCTATAGCATGAAGCTGAATGTATGAATTACATTCCTGGTTATGAATTGGTGCAAAGCCTGCTGGCACACTCTTGGAAGTCTACAGATAGAGGGAGACAACCCTGCCTACATTTCTGCCATACATTTTATTGGAAATGAGTTTAACTGTGTTTTATTGTCATTTAGAAAATAGATGTCTCATATCTTAGTAGATTAATTTAAATATTTGATTTGTATTCTGAGGACTAGGTTTTTCGAAGAGGATGCCAGTCTTATAGCCTTGTATATCTTTGAATACTTTTAGAAATGCCCAAATACATACATGAATGACTTCAAAATCAATTTCAAACACTGGCAAAGTTATACTGTACTTTACTGTGGATACTGAAAAGCTGCTAGCAGAAGGTGTTCCAGCTTCTTGCAATATCCTGCGAGAATCTTTCCTTTCTCACGCAAGCTATGAAAACAGTAAGATGGTTTTTTGTATAACTATCAGACAAACACCAGGTATTCAAAGTTCTGTTTATGATACATTGGAGAGATGTTTTGGAAGTGAGTGTTGTAGGACTTAGCCAATCACCCTAGGGGGTGGGTGATCACTGACCAATCACTTTATGGAACTGGAACATATAAATGGGGTTGAAATTTATTAAATAATACCACTTCATGTGGGATCTGTGTGTGGCTACATCTCTCTCTCTCTCCGTCCCCGTCTTGTGTCCCGTTGGCACAACAATGACATTTTACCCTAAATGTAATTGCTTTTTACCACTGTTAGCTGGATCCTCAGCATCCATTATTTATATCCCCATCCCTTCAATTTTCTTTAGTGAGAAAAAATTTGAGAAAAATACTCAGGCCAGTATTCAGCTGAAGACTGTCCTCTTTCTAAGCCTCTTTCTTTTTTGTGTGACCTAGGACACACAATAGGTCAACTGATTTAGATTAATTTTTAATATATTTAAAAAGTAATCCAAAAGTGAATTTAATTTTTACAAACATGACTGAAATCTTAGCCTTTTCAAAATTTCATTCTCCTTTGATAGAGTTGGAGTTCTGCTTTTGTTTGTTTGTTTGAAGTTGTTTGTATTTAAATGGCTATATATTATTTAAAATTTAGGATTTTTGTGCAGGCTAAAATTTTTCCTAGCAGAGAAAAATTTTCTTAATGCTACAAAAGCTATTCTGCTCTCTACAACTTGCCACATATCACAGTCTAATTTAACTGTGAAAGAAAAAATTATTACGCTTAGGATGCTAGATTACAAAAGTACCTCTATCACATTTCCTCAACTGTGATAGATGTTTAATTCAACAGTTTAGACTGAGCAGAAAATTATTTACCTCTCTAACTAGTTAGACACTTCAAAAAGTTGGTTATTTCATGATGTCACAGACCAAGGTCTTTTGAGGTCAGATTAAAAAAAACAAGCATTGATGAAATACAATGCAGTACTCTTCCACTCTGAAGCAGATTTTTTTCCCCACAAAATACACAGTATCTATTTATCAGGAGGACAATAACAGCTGTTACATTAAATTTATAGTATTTTTATGTGAAATTGAGAGGAAGACTTTTGAATTTTTATACCAAAATTCTCCATCTAATGATGGAATATGGGTGATTTCATAGTACTTTCTCCAGCTGTTAGTTACATCATCTAAAACCTTGTTTAACATCTTCCTGAATGTGTGATGACATTGTTTCTATACCCCAGTGTAACAGTGATATCAACACTAAAGAATAATTCCTGGGAAAACTCTTAATAAAATAAAAAAAGGATTGATGCAGATTTTTCATGTCTGTACTTGATATTGCAGATTTATGGTGGAAGAAAGCAAAACTTGACAAGTCTTTCTCTGAAACATACTTTGTTTGCCTAACTACTTAGAGGTAGAATTTTCCAAATACGCTTTCTTTCCAAGCAGGGAATTTTTTCCCCATCCGTCAATAGTAATTTGATTTTCTGTCATTTTGCTTGGACCATTCATAAACACTGAACCATGCCTAAGTTCCTGTTACACCGGGGAGGGCAAACACAACCTTCTGAAGGGCCGTGTTGCTAGTTGTTTATAGGAATATCTTTTCAATAATATTGGTAGAACTTATTTACTACCTCCCTCAAAGAAAGTAGGATGCCAAAGCAACCTTTCCATGTGAATCAGTAACTGTACTCCTTGATTATGCCCTGCTGTTTTCCCTTCATAAATGCAATTTGCAGTAGGACCTTACCTACATCAAAGACCATAGCCCATTGATGAGAAATCAGGTTACAGCGACTGGGTGACTTCTGGTAGGACCTGATCAAAGGGCCAAAAGCTATCAGCTCAGACAGGCACCTCTTTTCCTTTTGTTTGAGTCCGGAAATGAGAGAGCTGATAGCTGTCTTTTGGTCCTAATCAGTACCACTCTGCTTGACAGGAGATGAAAGGTGCACCAATTGTGGCTGGTAATAGCTGACTACTATTTGCACTCCTTGCTGTGGTTATCATTACAAATTACATGATACTCTTTACCTGAAGTTTAGGGAAATACTTCACTACAGCAGAATTTCAGCTAACATTACCACTTAGTCATTTTGTACATCAAGAAGACCCTAAAGTAGAAATTCTTCCAAAAATAAATTCAGCATGATACAATCACATGAGAGAGCCCAAGAACTTACATAATGCTAACAGCCGGAAATTTCTTTTAGTACATAATATGAAGAATATTCAATCCCTCCACCCCACCTGTTAAAGCTGTGACTGTATGCCTCCCAAATACAAATCTGCATGTAGGAAGACAACATGAAAACGCAAACATATTATATCGGTAGCCATGAATTATAAGCCTATAATTATATCAAGTTGTCCTGGAGGCAAGAAATCACAAGCTTTTTTATTTTTACCACATTAAAATGATATGCAAACCTTTTAATAGTAACATGAGTCCAGTAATGTATAATTAGAAATGGAAAGAAAAATGAAAAGAGAGATTGGGAATTATTGTTTGAGGCAGCAACCCAGCAAAGTCTTCCAGTCTACTAAGGCAATCTGTCAGTCATTACACTCACAACCAGAATGCACAGCAAATAAATAAAGCATGTTTAACTCCCAACATATCAAGAAAGTGGAGTACTGAGAAGTGTTGGAAGATAAATAGGGAGAAGGAAAAAAGGCCAGTATTTCTATAAATGTAGAAGTGATAGTAGAAGATGCATGAGACAGTTTTGAAGTGTTTCATTTACCAGTGGCACATGACACATTCAGTGATTAAATACTGTTCTTTTGCAAAGATTCAAAACCAAGGCACATTCTGATGTCAGAACTCAATCATGCATATATATATATGCGCTTATGCTTATGTGTCTATATGGTGTGCTTTTCCCTCAACCATACCCTCAGGGCATTCTGACACTGAATTTTACATATTATCAGAGAGGAATTTCTGTGTCATTAGTGAATTCAACACCTAAATTAGTTCTTATTCCTATAAGAACTCATGTTATTGCCTTCACCAGCAATACTTGTTCTTGAGTTCTTTACCCTAAGCAGGTAAAATGTCTGCAGTTGGTTTTTTCCTGAAGAGGCCACATTATATTTGTTTTCAGAACTAGAATATCCTAACATTTTTGAAAGGTATAAAATGAAGTTTGGAATAAATTTATTCTTGTGAGGTTTGTTTATGAGGAACAGACAGCCCACTTGAGTGAGGAACTGACTGAAATCAATTTTACCTGGAATAATCCTAGGACTATTACGTGAAATAATATAAATTGATTCAGAACTGTTGGATGTGTACACAGATGTCATGAATGAAAGAATGAAAGATGTCCACGTAAGCAGCTCCCTTTACTCCTGCACACAGACACACAGAGTTTCATTCATTTGATTGGGGTTCCTGAACAGGAATCCTGAATAGCGAATGACTGCTGAGTTTATTAGGACTCCTGAATTCATTAGGATTCTTGAATACAGAGTTCCTGTTTGTGAAGTGTCTGATCCTAGGCTTGGTTCATAAGTGAAAAAGTTTCTCTCCAGCATTCACTGTACACTGTCCAACCATTAAAGCACACAATTTTCATTCTGAACTACTAGTACCACCTATTACACATAAAAAAATTCAGCTTGGATGTGTCTTCTTCAACTCAATCATGTTGGAATATATTTAAAACTCAGATGCAGTTGTATTATTTACAAGTATTTTTATACTATATGAAAACTTTAGTACAAAAAATATTCAAGTAAGGCCCTTATGGTAAGACATACCCCCATGAAAATCCTTTTCCTCAAGTTTAATAGTTAGAAGTCCATTAAGACCTGGTTTTGACTACCTGAGAGCCTTCATGAAGTCTGGTGTTTAGTGTTGGTTTAGTTTCATTATACTTTTTTTCTTGTTTAGACCCAGAGGTCAGTAGATCCTTGTTTCCATCGATAGCCTGTGTGATTTCTTACAGAGGAAAAAGTCTGAGAACCTGCACTGACTTAAAGATCTGTGTGTATTTTGTGGGCATTGTGAGACTTACTAGGGGATAACTGAAGTTCAGAAACCTTTAATGCACTCCCTTTTTAGTGTTAATGTCTCTTTGTTTCTCTACCAGAGTGCTGCATTGCTTTTTTTTTTTTTAATGTGAATTATAAAGAGATATTTTAAAGAATTATAAAGAGATGTAAGGGATATTTTTGGTCTTATTTTTTTTCCCCTTTGAGATTACACCTTTTCTACGTGTGCTTGTCTGTATTTAAAAGGAAAAAAAAACCCTGCTTTAGGAGTAAAGGAAAAGGAAGGGAGAAAAGATAATTATTGGGTGCTACTAGTAATTCTTCAACCTCTTTAAATTAATAGTTAATATTTTATACTGATTTTATAACTGTTTATAGCTACCATACAGTTTCTATATCAAGAATTTTGCTGTATTTTTGGGTATTTCAGAGACCTACTACCACAAGAATATGTCTTTTTGATTTACTCATTGAAATCAATAAGAACCATAGTACATTCCTCGATGGTGTAAAATCAATACTCTAATTACAGCAGCACCAAGGGTATACACTGTATTAAAAAGAAACCTTAACTTCATGGCTGTAGCAATTGCAAAACTAGTTATGAAGCATGTGTGACAGAAAAATTACTTTTGACAGGAACCCTGTTTAATTTTGCTGTTGTACTCAGAAGTAGCAATTTGTTTAATGGGGCAGTAACAGACACCCTGAAGTACAATGCACATAATAAAAGCTCACTAATAATTATCCAGGTCCAGGTTAGTGAATAGTGCAGAAGCTGTTCTATTTTGATGAAGAACAAAACCACCAGATTACTGTAGTAAATCAATACTTGAAAAAAAGACTCATTTTTTCTGTTTTTTCACTACCATCACATCTTTAAAATACTGTGTTTCTAATGAAACGTATCAGTGTTATATATGATACACTTATTCTAATTCTTGTAACTGTCTTTTTATTAGAGTAATCATGGTTTACATTTCTCATCACACAACCAAATTTAATTTTATATAATACTATATTAAAAAAAGAAGTTTCTTGCTAGTTCCAAGGAAAGTTTTAGCTGAAATGCTAAATTCACTGTAACGAATTCTATTTCTGCCCACAGTGCTCATCATGTGGCTATCACAGACACTAAGTGTGTCTGGCACTGTTCTCATTGTGATTTGTGAAGAAGCTTTCTCTGTATAAGCTTTAATCTGAGAAAAGTAAATTTTCCTGAATTTTTAGTGACTACCTAAAGAAGGGATTAATGGTACTTGCAAAGTGTAGAGAATAGGATTTTCCAGAAGGTAATGCAGAATGGACAAAGTACAGTCATCTTGATTTTTAAAATTGTTATTGGGCTATCAGCTGATCATTTCTTATATCAGCATTTCCCTCCGTATTACTTTGGCATGGAACTCAAAATTCCCTGTAGTTGCAAAGATCTTAGATAAATGGTTCACTGACATTATCCCTGAAAAGTTTCACTCATCCTGAAACATTTTTAATGTCCATTAGGAATATTAATTAACATATTGTGGTCTGCTACTTAACAGTTTCTGAGAACACTGTAAGTTATTATTGTACCAAATTTATATTTTCCTAATTTTTTATACTCATAAATTATTTCCATTTCATATACAGAAATATATTTGTACATACACACACAAAAACATATATATGCATTTCTATATATGCATGTTTGAGTATATATATATATTCATGGATATATATACATATAGATGGATGTATGTACTAAAGTAGTACATAATAAAACAAAAATCATGACTTCAAGTCAGGTTCATTCAGGTTGAATTGTCCTTAACTTTAGGAATACATAAGGGACTTCCTTGGAGATTTCAACAGCCTCAAAACAGAACTTGGTGAAATTCATAGCTCTAAAACAAGTTGGCTTCCTTATCAGTCTTACTGCACTTATCATTGCAAAATCAGTGAAACTGGGGAAAATATGCTGCTGAGAGATTTGCAGTGGAGAAAAATCACCTGTCAGTAGCTGTTTCAAAGCGTTACTCTTCCACTCTCTCCATTGTTATCTTTTATTAATGAATTTGGCACTACTTTGCTATAGGAAGGAGCAGAAGTTACTCATCAGTGCCACTATAACTTGCTTTTGTATATTTGATGATGGCACAGATCCATAGACAATCTCTCTTGAATCTTTTTCTCACTAGAGAGTACAGGCACAAAGAACTGGTTTTGATTTATATTAGGGTATTTCTCACTGGATCACTGTTGAGATGTATCTTGCAGGAGAACCAGTGTTCACTCAATATATTTTCAGTACATGTACAAACATTTTTTGTGAAGTTTTTAACAGAACTGACAGGGTAAAAATAAATAATAAGAAAGCCACCTCAAAACCTTCCCTGCTGGACAACTGCATTAGCGTACTTATGCAGGTGCAACTGGGACTTGTGAAAAACTATTCTAATAAAGAAACCTGAAATTGATTAATTCTACCAGAGAAGTAGATACAGTTTTATTTCTGGGGGCCATATAGTGATTAATGCTGTCATTTGTGCTGGCTGATTGATTTTGACTTATGTAGGTAGGCATTTTCAAGCTACTGAAACTTCCAGTCTCAGTACCCCAAATGCTTTTCTTGCCCTTTTAAATATGTGGTGTCTGCTCCATCAGGTTTAACTCAGAGTACTCAAGTAGTCTTCCCAGACTTCATATAGTCAGTAGGTAGATGCTTCCACAAGGAATCAAAGTGACCTGAAAGGAAAACCTGTATGAGGAAAAAACCCCTCTATATAGAGAGTAAGATGTGATAAGGTAACATAAAAAGTGGAAGACATTGGTTCAAAATATTTCATAGGTTCACTTGTAAGGTTTAAGAGCTACTGTTCTGGTGTTACCTCTTTGTGTCTCTTCTGTTTTTTCATCAGATAGCTGCTGAATAACATCAGAAGTAGTTGTAGGTATTCTGCTTTTTGAGTCAGTCCTAAAAAGATTTCTAAGGCTATTTATATCACTTATCAGGTCTGTTGAGGAAAAAGTGATGCATAAATATAGCCAGCCTTTTTTTTTTAAGTCTGTCTGCCATGTCATGCTGTAGTGAGTGGCAGTATTGTGTCATTACTCACATGAGATTCAAACTGGCAACATACTTATGCTGCACTAAAGTATCTCCTACCCGGGGCTGTGCAGCGGGCAGTCTCTGCTTACGGGTTCTTCACAGTGTGCACTGTATCACAGCTAGAAGGAGATACTTTGAAGGTGCCCCTAAAATCTGTTCAAGTGCTTCTTGTCATTTCAAAGCAGATATTAAAATCAACAGCAGCACTTCATATATGAAGTAGCCACTAGCTTCCTCTCTGTAAAGGTGAAAAAGGGCACCCAGGGTATGACATTACCTTTTCAGCCAGCAGCAGAATTGACCAGAACCTCCTCCTCCCCTCGGACCACTTGAAGTGAAGTGTGTACTGTCCCCTGAAGGTGCATTTGTCTCCCTTGCCTAGAGAAACTTACCTCACAAAAATAGAAGAGACAAATAAACACAGTTCTGTGGTTTTACTTAACAAGGTGAAGATGCTACTAATTCCAGCAAAGATCTAAATTTAGGCGCAGATATGACATTAGTGGGTCAGTAGCAGGTACAGGCAAAAGACTAGGGCCAAACCACAGCATAGTGTGCCCTGTAAGCACAACCTTTGGCATTCAGAGTTCAAATTTTGTAGGCTAATCTGTATCTTCTGTCCAGGCTGCTCTCAGTTAACATTCTCTCTAATATTTTGATGATATAGAGTGACTATTTTTTGAAATACACTTCTGAAAAGCAGTGTATTTTCTTCAGTCACTAGTATGGGTCTGTGTTTTGGATTTGTGATGGAAACCATGTTGGTAATAAAAAGATGTTTTGTCTACTGCTGAGCAGTACTAACACAGAGTCAAGGGCTTTGCTGCTCCTCTCCCCACCCCACCGGTTAGGAGGCTGGGGGTTCACAAAACATGGGAAGGGGACACAGTCAGGACAGCTGACCTCAACTGACCCAAGGGATACCCCATAACACACAGAATTATGCTCAGCTTATAAAACTGGGGGAGAGGTTGGGGTGTGGGGAACCACTGCTCAGGGACTGACTGGGCATGAGTTGGTTGGTGGTGAGCAACTGTTTTCATTTGCATGGATTGTCTTTCCTGGGTTTATTTTTTCTCTGTTATTTTTATTTCACTTTAATTTATTATCATTGCTACTACTATGATATTCATTATTATTATTTTTATTTGTATTTTTATTTCAATTATTAGACTATTTATATCTCAACCCTGAGGTTTCTTTTTTCACTTTTACCACTTCTGATTCTTTTTCCCCATCCAACCAGGTGGGGTGAGTGAGGGCTGTGTGAAGCTTGGCTGCCAGTTGGGGTTAAATCACAACACCAAACATGCTGAAAGATGCAAGCATGAATAAATCCTTCCCATCCCAGACATTCCATCCTTGCTTCTTTCTCTGCATTTTCTTCTGTTTTCAGTTATTCTAGTTCATGAACATAGAGAGCTTCTCCCTCCTTGGTAAATTGCATTGGGTTTTCATGGGAAGGTTTTGATAGCATGGTGGCTACAGGGGTGGCTTCTGTTAGAAGCTTCCAGAAGCTTTCCCCCATGTCCAACAGAACCAACCCTGGCTGGCTCCAAGCCAAGCAAAAACCAAGCCCATCAGCAATGGTAGTAGCACCTCTGGGATAATATAGTTAAGAATGGGGAAAAAAAACCCTGTGCAAAAGCAGCTGAGAGAGAAGTGAGAAAGTGTGAGAGAAACAGTCCTGCAGACACCAGGGTTGGTGCAGAATGAGGAGGTCCTCCAGACACTGGAGCAGAGATTCCCTTGCAGCCCGTGGTGCGGCCCATGGTGAGACAGCTGTGCCCCTGCAGCCCATGGAGGTCCATGGTGGAGCAGAGACCCACCTGCAGCCCATGGAGGACCCCGTGTCAGAGCAGGTGGATGCCCAGAGGAGGCTGTAAACCTGTGGGAAGCCTGTGCTGGAGCAGGATCCTGGCAGGACCTGTGGCCCCAAGGAGAGAGGAGCTCATGCTGGAGCAGTTTTCTGGCAGGACTTGTGACCCTGTGGGGGACTCATGCTGGACCAGCTGTTCCTGAAGGACTGCACTCCATCTGAGGGACCCATGCTGGAGTAGGGGAAGAGTGTGAGGAGTCCTCCTGAGGAGGAAGGAGCAGCAGAGGTACTGAGTGATGAACTGAGTGTAAGGTCCCTTCCCAGTCTCCCTGGGATGCTAGGGGGGAGTGTAGGGAGAGAGGTAGAGAAAAGAAGAAGTGAAGTTTAGTCCAGGAAGAAGGGAGGGATCGGGGAAGTTGTTTTAAGATTTGGTTTTACTTCCCATAAGCCTACTCTGATTTCATTGGTTATAAATTAAATGAATTTCCCCAGCTCCAGTCCATATTTTGCCCATGATGGTCACTGCTGAGTGATCTCCCCCTGCCCTAATCTCAACCTACAAGACTTTTGTTATATTTCTTCTCCTCTGCCCAACTGAGGAGAGGAGTGACAGAGAGGCTTTGGTGGGCAGCTGGCATCCAGCCAGGGTCAACCCAGCACAGACATTACACACAGAAAAAGCATTGACTAAAATGACCAAAAGCTTGTCAGTGGATTCCACGTTCTGTTTGTCATGCCTCAGACTAAAACCAAACGTGTTCCATACATACATAATTTCTGGAGCATTTTTGTCACACTTATCTGTGTCTTTATGCCACCAGGTTTTGTGCTTGGCTGTAGATTGAAGCTAAATTTAGAGATGGAGGTAGAGATCTTAAATGCAGTAAATTCCAGCAGTGTTGGGAAAGGTGGGCTGCTGCATACAGGAAGCAGGGCTTGAATTCATCTTTTATTGGTTATCAGAGAATCCACATCTGAGATCACTCTGAAATCCAAACTGTGCTGAACACATACTTCATTAATTACACTGGTCACAGAACAACTTATATATAAGCTTCTGCCAAGTAACCTGCAAGGTTTTTAGAGAGAAATAAAATCTCTTATTAGGCTAGCTGATACAGTTGTGAAAAATGGACCTGTCTCAGGCACATAAGTAATCTTTTGTGTAGACATTCTAATCTTTTGTGTAGACATTCTTAAAACAGATGGAGAAGGGGTGTATGTTGATTTAGCTTTGGCTGTTTTGACTGCTGTGGTTTAAATAAACTGGCCTCAAAATTACTTAATGTGGCATTAGCTTGGATACAGAGAATGCTTGAGTGAGAGAAGGTAACTACAGCTCCATGTAGCTGCAGCCACTTCCCTTTAAAATCTCCTAAGACCACCTGCAATCATAGCAGAACTGTTAAAGAACTTTGAGAAATCTTGTAATTCAATCTTGGTCCTGAGAGTCATTCTATTATGAAATCAAATTATGATTTCTACAGGGTCATACCAAACAAATCTGGAGAAGAGCGGAGAAGACTCTGGGGAGAGCTAATTGTGGCCTTTCAGTACTTCAAAGGAGATTATAAAAAAGATGGACAGTGACTTTTTACATGGGCAGTTAGTGATAGCACAAGGGGGAACAATTTCAAACTTAAAGAGGGGAAATTTTTATCAGATGAAGAAGATTTTTACTCAGAGGGTGGTGAGGCACTGAAAAAGACTGTCCAGAGAACTTATGGATGCCCCATCCCTGTAAATATTCAAGGACAGGTTGAATGGGTCCTGACCAACCTGGTCTAGTGGAAGGTTTGGAAAGATAGGAAAAAAAGGTCATTATTTGTATTAGCTCTGTCTGTATTACACACTGCAGTACCATATAGAGAGATAAAGGCTGGCCAGGAATCAGCAAAAGGCTCCTTCCAGTTCCATAGGCAGCAGTCTTATAGCCAGCACTGACACCTGCACAAAGCTACACTGCAGTACACAAACTCCCTCAGACTTAGTAAGAAGGCACTTGTCCAGCAAAACCAGCTCAACAACGAATCAGAAATGTAGCAAACATGAGCTTTGTCTGTTTCCCAAGTTGCATTCTTTTTATGGAGATTTACATCCAAGAATGCAAGTAATGCTGAAAAAGGTTTTTGTTGAATCAAATCCACTTGAAAGTCTGCATACTCTATTAACCTCATGTATTTTATTCATCCCAAAAAACCCTCAGTCACACCTACCTTGAGAGGGATTTTTATTCTTTGAAGATCATTGTCTATTTAGATATCTCATTGTGCACTGTGTAGAAATGGTTAGGACAAGTCTCTTTCATGTTCAAAGTCAGCAAAGTAAAAGAATTTTGTCTTCAGAACACTTTAACACCATTGGGTGTCTGTAATGTATCTGACCTCCGTGTCTCAAAAGCAGCAGAAATATGCAGGAGGCAACATCTGTGACTAGCAAAGGACATTGAGGGAAAGACATAAGTCTCTTGGATGTTTTCTTGGAGGGAAATGTGATTCAGAATTTCCAGCATCTACCACCTATTTGTTTTAGAAACTTTAATCCCATGGATGGCAATAGTTCATATCTTAATTCCATTCTTCTATCAAAATTAGAACACATATATATTTTCTATGAAAATAGAGCTATTGCTAATTCACACTGCATTGGACCTCCAAGACTGAAGCAAAGACTGGAAATACAGCTCTTCTGAGAATAAATATAAACAGGTTTCACAGAAGAAGGAAGAAAATAAAGCAGTTGTAATTATACACTTCAGAAAGAAATTCAGTAATTAATAGGATAACAACAAATACAGCAATTTTTTTCTGAAAACTAACAGCAATGGGACATTTACTAAAACTAAAGAAGTAGAAAATTTAAGGCTGATAGATGGAGTGCTTTTTTTTTTTGGTATAAAACATGTAATTAAGTGGTGAATTCCCTGCCATGGAATGTTTATTAGCAAGGATTTCAGAACTACCCAAATTGATCATGAGTCTGATCAATATTTTGTATGATTTATTACATTTTGGGGGGTTTTTTTAGGCTCTGAATTTATGGCTGAGCTGCAGAGAAATTGGAAATATATAATTTTGGAGTCTGAAAATTTGGAAATATGTACTTTTGGAGCCTCTCCTTTCTGCATCTCCCAAGTAAGACTTCTCTAGAGTATTTGTACTTGATCACTATTTGTGGTTCACGTATGAAGCATTATGTGACTACGCTTCATCAGGCCTGTCTATAAATACAAAGTAAAAAAGAATCACACAACAGGAAGAGAGATCAGAGTATGGGAGGAATTATATATCACACTTGTCTACTACAGAGAAAACCCTTGAAGACATAGGAATTCTCCTTTTAGTGCAGAGATTAGGTTTAAGCATTCAGCACACCTGAAATACTTGACAGCAACCCTGAAAAAGTAATTACCTTGAAGAAAAGACCTATTGAGTTCAACTCAAATTAAAAAAAACTTTGTTTGCAATAGGTCAAATACCTTTTCTCTGCCTTCAGTATATTTGAAGCTACCCTTGAGATTTTTATGATTTTTCTGGTTTATCAGAAGATTTTTTAACAATCATAACTAGATCTCTAAACTCAAATGTAAGACTTCATGGCTGTCTTCTTATGATCCAAATACAAAGCTTTAGCAGTCCTGTCTGAAAACTGACATTCCTGCTGACTCAAAATAACACAGACACCACCAGTCTTATTGCACAAAACTTGTACAGTTAGATCCTAACTTGCAAAAGTTCAAAGATCTGAAATGCTGTGGACTTTATTCTAAATCAGTATGGAATAATATCGATATCTTATTGATATTGTACACAAGGATACTTCTCACAGTGGGTCACAAATGCAGTCAGTACTGTAACTACAGGCAAGAGGCCTTTTTCAATTAGAGATTGGTTTACATTTGGAGACAAAAGCTTCATGTCCTTTCCTATATTTCTATTTCCTTTAGTCATAGTTGTCCATGATAATTAAATGTAAAAAATCCCTTTTCACTTCTTTTGAACTCTGAGAACCAGTGAGTTGCATGGTGTAATAATTCCACAGGCCAATGACACATGGAGAAATTTGGTATTTTATCACTTTGTATCTCTCCATTCTGTATTTCTTATCACACTCTTAATTTTTCTTCTGTCTTGAGAATGGGAGAAATTCTGGACCTACCCTAGCATTTTTAATAAGACAATGCTAGTACATGACTGGACTTTTTGATTTCCTTCTTCTCTATCCATAAAAATTTAGAAAGTTATATCAATTTGAGAATATTATTTTTATAATCTGCAGATTCAGCAAGGAATAAAAAAATTACTTGGTGTTTTAGTTTAAATCATTCAAGTTAAAGAAGACTATTGTGGCCTGGAATTATATTTTGTGGCCTGGAGCATATTTTGTTTCAATCTGAATATTACCAGGATTATCAATGATTTTATAAATGATTAAACATTTCATGTCACAACACCTTTTTTTATATATTGCTATATATTCAAAGGAGTTTTAGAAGTATCATCTATTTATTTCTGTGGGCACTAAAAAAAATAATTGATGCATGAAGATTTTTCTTCATTGTCAACTCCCTTGCAATGATTTCAAATTCAGTCAATATTGATAGAAGTATATGATAATAATAATGGTATAACAAATTAAGGAATAATATTTTAAAAGGTTTTTGTCTTTAGAGATTTGCTCTTATGGATGATTATTCTTACTTAACTACATTTTACATTACAAGATAGAATTTGAGATTTAACAACAGCAAATGGTGCCAGGTTAGAGCTTTTACATATGGTTGACTTAGACTGGAACACCAACCACAATCACGCATGTCGGCCTTCTTAAGTTTTATCAGTATTATGCAGCTGTTGCTTTTCCTGGAGAAAGTGCCAGCAAAACATAATGAGGTTACAGTGAACTCCAAAAAGCAAAAACTTTCAAAGCAAAATCACAGAGCACTACTTCTGAAACCTCAGTCAGTCTTATGGCTTATTTACATAATATTACCCTAAAAGCTTTGTCTTAGGATTTTACTTTGAAAACTTGTCCTCTCTGGGGAGTCTTCACAACACTGCCTGTTTGTTTCTCTCCAGAATTCACACCACAATGATAAGTTTTAAGAAAGCTAAAGTATGGGACTGTAGAAGCTTTTTCACCCTAGGCACAGCAATAGAGATGGCCTTGACTGGCCACAGTTATGCCAATCTAGGTGTATTTCCTCCTTCCTTAGCTAAGTAAGATACTTCTGAGTTACTGCTTCTGCATTGAATGTACTGTTCAGCAGGTCTGTATTTAACAACAATAAACAAGTTTTCTGAGGTTAGATCCTAATTTCTGAAAGAACTGACTTCTCAACAGCTAGTTTATACGCTGTTTGAATGAGGAGCACACCAGCTTATTGAGCTGTGGTTTCATGTTGCCATTACATTTGCAAATTGCTTGGTTCTACATGTTTAACCTTTCAGCTCAGAAACTGTTCCTATGAACATTTAGGCACCTCATTGCTAAGACCTGTGGAAGTCTAAAATCAGCAATAATTCCCATCCAGCAGAATTTATATCTGCATCTTTTCTGAAGAAGCAGCAAATGCATTGCTCCATTTTGCCTAGTCATATCTGATTTTTTTGAGATATAAATAAATTTATTGATTCTAGGAAACTCCAAACTGGAAATTACTCCAGAACAGTATAGAGGTTTTGACTGTTTTATTGTTTTTTGACTGTTATTTGTCTGTTTTATAATTTGAACACTTTTAATTGTGTGTGTATTGCTGTACACACATAGTTTTTAAATTTGCAAAGTAGATGGCTGGAGTAAGGCTGAGATGTACTCCTGGACAGATTTAATCTTATTCCAACTCTAGTGGTAACTTCATTCTGTTTATAGCAGTATAAACAGAAATATGTTGTGCTATCTTTCTTATAGTTCATTGTAAGGACTTGAGATATTTAGTAAATGAAGACTGTGGTAAATACCCCTCCCTCTTCCCAGATGATTTTGAATGTATTTTTTTCTCAGAAAGTATGTATATTTTACAGCAGGGAGCATTTATCATGTGTGATGTTGTAAGTCAGTGAATTAACTATACCTTTCATTCAATTAAGTCTCCATCAGGAAAGAGTTTTACTTTTCTAGTTTGTCCATCATCACGTGCTTAATTTGACATTCAATATCTTTTAAATACACCACTTTGCGCATCAAGAAAATTCCCTGTAGCTGTGATTTTACAGGTAACTTTCATATTTTTTACACTTAAACATTAGTATAGTGTTTTTTGTTGCTTTCTTTTTTTGCTATAAAATTTGCTTCATATCTTTTTCTGTAGAGAAGGGATTGCAGAAAACACATTTGGGAAAAGAGAACTGAGAAAATTTCTCAAATTACTCTTGGAACAGCAGCTAATGTTTACTTGTTTGTATGTCTGTGCGGTAAGCTCTAGTTTTAGTTTTTATACTCAGCAATATTGATGTTCCACTATTTTTTCATGAAATGTAGTTTTGTTATCATATTTGCATTTTTAGATTTGAGATTTTTCAGTAATTCATATTCAGTGACAGAAATAATCTGTTGTATGATTTGATTTTTATTTCCAAGTTCATGGTGTTAATATCTTTTTCCAATTCTCCTATTTTTTATCCATGTTGATTTTGTCATAGTTACCATCCTGAAGCGTGAAGTCAAATATTCAGTTAGCTTCTGGTCTGTACCTATAAAGCCTTACTCTCTAATCCACTGGTACTGCTTACTAGCTCAACTTCTCTTGTTTTATTTATGTTGCTAAATAACCTTTTACTGCTTGTTTTCATTTCCTTTGGAAGGTCTAACTCAGCTTGACTGCTGGAAATTCTCATTTTATCCCTCGGCTTTCTGGCCCCCCAAGATGTAGTTTTCTTTGCTGGTTAACTCTTTTTTATCATTTTTCCTAGAATTTCTCCCTATATCAAAAATATGAAGGGAATAGAAATTAATCCATGCACAGCTGGATCCCTTCAGCTAAACTTTAATCATCACATAAACCATGATTTTGAGATCATTTGTGCCCTAGGTTAACAGAGATAACAGTGTCTCCTTCCAATATATTTACCTGACTTTACCAACAAAGTTCTTACCTTCTTAGTGATGTGCTGTTAAGTTTCCCCCCGCACATCGTGAAGCTTCTTATAGAGTTAGTTGTATACATCCTTCAACTGAAACTGAATCAGTTTGTGATACCATGGGCTAAAGGTATTTACCTAATTACTTCCCCCATTCTCATTTAAAGTAGAATCCACTCCTCTTTCTTTAAAAATCTTTGGTGCAGAAAGACATGAGAACTCAGCTAGGATTTTTTCTAACTGGGCCAAACTTTATCTGCTAATAACTGGAGCCTGAATACCTTATTTTCCATTAGTTGTATTTAAAAGGCACCAGTATTAAAAGAGTCTGATCTTCCTACAATAAAATTCTGGTTTTCATAGCTTATAACTTTTTTGTTCATACCGGAATGTGGACTTGAATTTTCCACACCAGGTGTCTGCCTCAGGCTAATCTTCCTCTTTATTGTAGCACTAGCAACAAATCCAGATGAAAGAGCTGGGCAGATTCCTATGGAGTAAAGTCTGGCTCTTTTTGATTACAAAAGTTTCCCAAGAGCAAAGGGACTGGATCATTGGTGTTCCTTTGTAGAAAACTCGAGGTTAAGATCTTGAGAAATTTGTAAAAGGACATGAAATTCCCAAGCCCCCTTCTCTGTGGCCACTAAATGCACATTATAGCAACAGAAAAATATGATGAATTTTTCATGGTGAATTTCCCAGCATATTCAAGTTAAGAGTTAAACTAAGGTGCAGAAATGTGCTGTTGTAGGCTTCAAGTTTTCCAACTTCTTAGTGGTCACCCTGAGTGTCAACAAGGTGCTGCATGCCAGATTTTGTGATTATGCTGATACCCTACATTGTAACATTACTGTACTTTATGTACATAGTTGTAAAAGGTAATCATTCTATTCCTGATCTTTTAAGAAAGTGCTACTTGCTAATACATAGGTAACTGCTTCAATAATTTTATATTTGGAATAGGACACAGGAAGAAGAGGCCACAA
Source organism: Gymnorhina tibicen (assembly GCA_013399875.1). Lineage (NCBI taxonomy): Eukaryota > Metazoa > Chordata > Aves > Passeriformes > Artamidae > Gymnorhina > Gymnorhina tibicen. The sequence goes on from VXAZ01006872.1 coordinate 374,793, forward strand.
GTCAGCCTTGGAGTAAAACCAAATATTACATGTGTGCTGGTTAAGTGAAAATCTCCAGTCAAGTCTGCTATTTGAGGCTGTGATCCTTTGAGTAAAGTAATCTCTTGGTATATAATTCATGATTTGTTTAAAAGGGGGCTGAACCGAATTTGCACCAAATGTTTCTAATTTCCTGGGGTTTTTTTCTACTTGATTTGCACCCTGAAGAACAGTATTAACCAAAGATTTTATTTAGTGTTTTTACTACTCCTGTTACTCTTAATTTTTTAAATTCTGTTCCGTTTTCTTTAAAAGCTGGAGAAGTAAATCCTTTTAGCTATTTCTAATTGGATCCGGGTTTAGACTGCAAGTTTTAGGCATGAATGAACAGTGCTTTACATATGTCTGCTACATGCAGGGTTACTGACCTGAAGGCACTCTTAAATTTACACAGGTCACTGAAGTCACTAATTTGTGGCATGAAGTCTTGCCTGTGAAGACTGGTGAAATAAATATATTCTGCCTGTTACAAAAGTAGGATTTGACTCACTACTCCCTGCAGAATTCCTTGTAATCTCACACAAATGGTGAAAATGCAAATCTCACATACACTTGCATGAAACCTTCCTTACCAGTCAGAAGTACTCAATTTTTTCCAGGAGGCCCGTGTGTGTACTGTGTATGGCATTGGATCAGCATCATTTTGTATGGCATCTCTGCACACCACTGTGAGGATACAGTCTGTATCCTGGTAAAGAGGAGGAAAATGAGTATTTTTAGACAGGTTGCTCATTTCATAGGGTTTCAGGTGAAATTCATCTGTTCACCCAGAATCCATCCAGGTTAAATTAATCTGGTTTTTTTCTGAAGTGCATTCCAGGAACTTTAGGGCAAAGTCCACAAAATCCTAATTTGGAGGGTTTCTGTCTGACCTAATCTGTGATTGACTTCTGTGTAAAGATGAGTTATAGACATGACAGATGTGAGTCATGCAGTTGATATTGATCTAGGATAAAAACTTTCTGAAAGGGTACATTTACCTATTTGAGATGTTTTTCGTTTCCCTGCTTAGTGACCAGTGGCATATGGGGGCAGCAGCAGCTCAATCTGTATTTGGAAAATTATAAGGGTAATTAATTGTACACTGATTTTCTAGAAATCTATAGACCACCCTGAATTGAAGCGGTTTAGATCACATAAATCTGACAAAAATGTGAAATATATTAAACCACACACAAATGCTTTAAAAAACATGGTTTAAAAATATTATTAGGTGTTACTCCATTGGAAGGTGTTTCAACATTAACTTTATATATACTGGTTTTGGCTGATCTTGGTTGTACTTTTTTAATAGGTTTTGACATTTTAATTTCCTGTTTTATTGTCATTCGTTAAGATTTTTGTTTTATTTTGTTAAATTTAAGTTTTTTACTTTTTCCTAAAAATTTGTGTAGTTTTAAGTGAACTACAGACCTGTTCCATGCATATAATGGGAAATTCTTGATGAACTCAGGACAAAGGATACACTTTAATCAGGCTTCAGAAACTGTTTGCTGTCTGTACAATGGAGCAGTTAAATTGCAGTCTTGTCAGAAATGCAATGTCACTTCTACATCTATGTCACTTCATAAATTTTAAAACAGAGCACTCCCTAGTGTGTAGGTAAGCAATTTTTATCTATATATATTAACAGACTATTGTCTGAAAAGTAGACAAGGTTTTCTAAATGATTATTAATAACCTCCAGTTGCACAGGTCAGTAGTTGACCAATAGCCTACATTGTTTGTCTGAAAAAATCACAAATAAGTACTGAAAAGGTAAGAAACTTAGACTCTCAGCAGCATCTGGTATGGTTAAAAAAATCCAGGGAATTTGTATGTGAAGTGTCATCTAGCACTCGTTCTGCCTCAGAGCAAGGAAATCAACCTTTCTTTTATGGTTGTTCTTGATATGGATATCTTTTAAATTCCTCCTGTGCTGTTGGCTTCAACACCTTCAAATGTAACTTTGTCCATTGCATAACTGCTACAATAGAACTTTTTATACTTGAAGCTTGAATTTTCCTTGCTTGAAAGGAAAGCAATTATTTCTTCTCCCAGATTCAGTATATGTGAATAAAACTGATATTAACCATTTTAATATTCTGCCCTCAGTTCTCTCTTTTATGGACCCTTTTTTTTCAATCATTATTCATAAATATTAGAATATTTTTTGGCCTTTTTTTTTGTCTTTGTCTGGAGTTCTCTTCTGCATCCCAGAAGTGTGTATTGAATCCATGTTATACTGACTTCACCAACACTAGATGTGTACTCCCTCTCAATATGCCCTAACAGTGACACTCAAGCCTCACAGGTGGCCATATGTATCATTAATGTTCATAGAAGTAAGATTTCCCCTTTCTGATACAACAGCTCATCTTTCTGAAATCTCTTTGCCCAACAAAGTTTTCATCCTTTCCTTGTGCATTTGATTTCTCCTTGCCATGTGTAGTACTATGTGTGTTTCTATATTCAGATCTTTGTGGCTTCTCTGTTTTTTTCAAGATCAGCTTGAATTCCAGTTCTGCCTTTTGAAATGAAATCCTTCGCAAGTTGTTGTCATTCATGAACTTTCTACATACACCTACATTATTAGTTAAAATATTGAATAATATCAGGTCAGTCTTGTGAAGGGCATTATGTAATATATTCTATCCATTCTCCAACAAGCTATTATCAAGCTTTCTGGCAAGATTTTACAGCAGCTTTACTCAGACCATATTTTCCTGGTTGGTTTATGAGTGTCATGTGAATCTGACATCTATTACCTTCTCAGATCTTGTTATCCTGTCAAAGAAATTGAATTACATTGACATGAGTTATTCTTGACAAATTCATGTTGGTGCATTTTGTCTTTAGGTGAATACAAATTGATTGTTTAATAATTTGCTTCAGTTATCCTTCTATCAAAGAAAAGCTGACTCTTCTGTAGTTCCCTGTGTCCCTTTTAACCTCCCATGCTTGTTCTCTGACTTTCTAGAACTTGTTCACCTTCCACAGACCTCTCTCATTTCTCCTGCACCCGTAAAGAAAGGCTTTGACTAACTCTGTATGTACTTTGGAGTGATGCTTGTCAAGTCATAAAGACTTGAATATATTCAAATTATTTAATTGATCATTACATTCTCAGGCTGGTGTTCCTATAGCCTCATTAATAATAATTAAGTTAAGCATCTGGACACAGTTTTTTTGTGAAGACTGAACCAGAGAAAGCTTTAAACATTTCATGCTTCCTTTAAAAGTCCATTAGTTTCTCAGTTGTCTCATTATATTTGTTTCTATTTTTCATTTTTATTTAATGTTTTATAGAACTTTCTTGCATGTATTTTATAATTGCAATATATAGTCCATGTTATATTTTCTTTATTTCTTCCTATATACTTTTGCTATTCATTAGTCTTTAGTTTTAGTGAAGTTTTTCAGAATACTTTTAGTAAGATTTTCCTTGGTTTTCATTCTTAGATTATTCATATTTCATTATCTCATTATTAAAAACTACTAATGCAAGCATATAAGACATTCCTTATATTTTCTTATGAGCTGCAAAAGTTTTTATTGCACTTTTCACATTGTCTTTTTCACAGATATAAATGCCTTATAAAATCAGTATTGAGAACTCACATAGGAATCTGTTACTGCAGTGATACAAGGCCAACTCTCCTTTTTGTTACCTGGAGAACAAACAGAAGTGGTACTTTTGCTACAGATCAAGCCTGTCTGACCTCCTGATGAGAACATCAGCTCTGTAGAAATGGCCAAAGCTCTTAAAGGAATATGGCAGCAGAAGATGCAGAGTTCTTCCTGGTCTTGAAGAAGTTAGAAAAAAAATCTAATTGCACTTGGAAAGGAGAAGAACTGGTCAATGTGTTTTACAGTAAAGTGTTTCTGGATAAAATAAAAATGATCTAAAGAAAAATATTGCTAATTATAAATCCTGTTTTCCCTGCTTCAGCTAATGGCCTTAAGCATTAAGGTCTTTCCTGCACGCTCTTCATTTGACTCCTTAACCGTTCAGTTCCTAACTAGTAAGTGTCCCTAAAATCAACCTTATCTTTTTAGAAAACATTTAAAAGCATAATTTTATCTCCAGTGAGGAAGTTCTGGCACCACCCAACCAGTAAACATTAAAGAGGGAGCAACTTTGGAATTAGATATTTAATTGCCAGTTACCTTTAATTGCTTTACATGGGTCAAGCTTTTTGGTACTGTCTGGAAATAGATGCTGGTTGTTAGACAGAGACTTGTTAATAACTACTAGCAATCCTGAGAATTCCATGTTCTATGTTTCACTTACATGGAGCATTCTCCTTCTTACATTGCTTAGGTATGGTTGGTTTATCCTGACCCTGATGTATTTGGAGTACAACTTGCTTAACTGATTGTGCACTATTCCAATCATCCCTAGTGAGAAAGTATTACTGAGGCTCTGTAAAGTCTGGAAAAACTGTATACGTATAAAAATAAGGAACAATCTATCCATGTGTTCCCATGAGTATCTTTTCTGAAGGCTAAGGACTATTCTTCAAAAGTAATCAGAAAATAAAGGTCTTCTACTTTAAATATGTAAATGATGATCTATTCATTCTTGTGTCCTTTACAAGATCACTGGTTAGGTTGGAGGTACACCAGATATAAATTTTTGAAAGTATCAGAATGTTTCAGTCTTTTCTCCTACCTTTCTCTAACATTTTTGGGCATTAAATTGTCAAGTCCATGTGTTACCTGGGGGAGACTAACATGCCAGAATTTCTTCAGACCTTACAGTTTGCTTTTAGCACAAACACTAATACTACCAGATTGTCTCAATTTGTTACTTAATATTTGCATTTCTGTCATCAGACTGACATGAGCAGTGGGACTATTTTAATTAAAATATTATGTTTTGGTTTTTTCCACAAAGGAGAAGCATTTGTCTTTGTTCAAAGCAAAACTTTAAACAGTTAAAAAATAAAAATAAAAAGCCAACCATGCAAAAGCCTAATATGAGTAGTTTCCTTGGCTCTGAAAGTATCAATCCATTTCCCCTTGTTTCCTTTCACAATAAAAAACCCAGCTAAAATCTGAAAAAACACACTTTTACACATTGCCTTACTAATAGCTGCTAGTCCCAATTTTCCTGAGCTGCTCTTCTAATGCTCACTGGGCCATGAGCCTACCTTTCCCCAGGCTCACTGCCAGCACAGCCCACCTGGCTGTTTTGCAGCAGAACCACAAGTATTTGGTTAACTGAAAGAGCCCTACCTCAACGAGGCAGACACAAAATGAAAAACAGGGAATGGCAGGACACAAAAATTTTCTTTGCTCTTTGAAAAACATTAATTTGACAAATCATCGTGTCACATTGACAGTGTTACTTTTAGAGACTATGAACAAAATATATAATACATATATATATGTACTTGACTAAGTACATATATAAAAAGTGAAATAGAGCCTCTGTTTCAAAGTCTGCATTTTTTTCTTTTTTTCTTTTCCCTTTTGGTTAAAAAAGTTTCCGTGTCCCTTTCACATGGAACATCCTGCAATACTAACTTCTGGTACTGATGAGGCACTTAGTTATTCAGTGTTAGAAGAGGAATCTGGCACCAATATCCTGCCTAATATCTCAGCCTGGTAACCTCATGATTCCTGTTCTGAGTGTCCATAACATGATCTTTCTTTGATCAGAGTAATTTTGTCTAGAAGTCGTGTTTATAAGTTGTGCCCTGTACTTGCTCAGCAAAGGCATAGAAAATGCAAATGTATTTCTGAATAGCATATTTGGTTCAGAGACCTGAGTGGTAGCACTGTATGGGGTGCCAGGCAGGCAGTGTACTGGGAATCATAGACCACCCAAAGTGCCACTGAAGAGATGCTTTCTTCCTGTAAAGGTAGGAGCTAATTGGTCTGAATCTATTTAAAAATGGAGATGGGCTGGTGGAAGATGTGCTAGTTGGAGGCTTTCTTGGGCATAAACTAAAACATATAAAAACATATCTGCCACAAATGAGAGTTTTCAATTCTTTCTGTAGTAAGGAAAAGGTCAACAAAACGTCTACCTTATCTGGAGGACACACTTTGTCCTATTCAGGACATCGGTTCAGAGTCCCCATGAAACAGTCCTTAATAACAAAGGCGTCCAGGAAGGCTGGACAAATGAAGAAGGAAATCTTAAAGGTACAGGAGCAAGACATCCTTATGTACGAAAAGATGAGCTGTTGGGGAAGAAGACCTTCCTGACTGAGCACAGAGCTTTTGCTGGAACTCAGGTGAAAAAAGAGTTTATGACCTCTGGAAGAAGGGTGTCTGGAACAAGAATACAAGGATGTTGTTAGGTCATGGAGAGAGAAAATTATAAAAGCAAAAACTCAGCTGGAACTCAACCTGGCCACTGCTGTGAAAGACAATAAAAAGTGTTTATATGAAGACATTAACAACAAAAGGATAGCCCAGGAAAATCTCCATCCTTTTTTGGATGTGGGGGAGAACACTGTAACCGAGGATGAGAAAAAGGCTGAGGTACTTAATGACATCTTTGCCTCAGTCTTTAACAGAAAGACTGATTATCCTCAGGGCAATCAGTCCCCTGAGCTGGTAGACTGGGATGGGGAGCACATGCACCACCTGCCATCCAGGCGGATGTAGTTAGTGACCTGCTGAGTCATTTAGACACTCATGAGTCTATTGGGCCAGATGGGATTCATCCAAGGGTACTGAGGGAGCTGGCAGAGAAGCTTGTCAAGCCACTTTCCACCATTTATCATCAGTCATGGTTCATTAGGGAGGTTCCAGAGGACTGGAGCTAAGCCAGTGTGACACCCATCAACAGGAAGGGTCAGAAGGAGGATCCAGGGACTATCAGCCTCTCAGCCTGACCTTGATGCTGGGGGAGGTTGTGAAGCAGATCATCTTGAGTACCATCACACAACATGTACAGGACAACCAGAGGATCAGGCCCAGCCAGCATGGGTTTAGGAAAGGCAGGTCCTGCTGGACCAGCATGATCTCGTTTCAGTACCAGGTGACCTGCCTAGTGGATAAAGGAAAGACTGTGGATGTCGCATATCTGGACCTCAATAAAGCCTTTGTTGCTGTCTCCCACAGCATTCTCCTGGAAAAACTGGCAGCCCATGGCTTAGGCATGTGCACCCTTTCCTGGACTGAAACTGGCTGGATGGCCAGGCCCAGAGAGTGCTGGTGATTGGTGTCACATACTGGTGGCCAGTCACTAGAGGCTTTTCCAGGGCTCAGAATTGGCCAGTTCTGTTTAATATCTATTGATGATCTGGAGGGGATCAAGGGCACCCTCAGTCAGTTTGCTGACAACACCAAATTGGGTAGGAGTGTTGCTCTGCTGGATGGCAGTAAGGCTCTGCAAAGAGATCTGGACAGGCTGGATCGATGGGCTGAGGCCAACTGTATGAGGTTCAGGAAGGCCAGGTGCTGAGTCCTGCACCTGGGTCTCAGCAACTCCAGGCAGTGCTACAGGCTGGGGACAGAATGGCTGGAAAGCTGCCTGGTAGAAAAGGACCTGGAGGTGCTGGTTGACAGCAGATGAACGTGAGCCAGTAGTGAGCCCAGCTGGCTAAGAAGGCCAATGGCATCCTGGCCTGTATCAGCAAGAGTGTGGCCAGCAGGGCCAGGGCAGTGATTTTCCTCCTGTACTTGGCACTGGTGAGGCCACCTCAAATCCAGTTCTGGCCCCTCACTACACTGAGGTGCTGGAGCACGTCCAGAGAAGGGTAACAGAGCTGGTGAAGGATCTAAGAGCAAGTCATATGAGGAATGGCTGAGGGAATGGGGATTGTTTAGTCTGGAGAAAAGCAAGCTCAGAAGAGACTTTCATGCTCTCTACACCAGCCTGAAAGGATATTGTAGCCAGGTGGGGTTTGGTCTTTTCTCTCAGGTAACGAGTGACAGGACAAGAGGAATTGGCCTCAAGCTGCATCACGTGAGGCTCAGGTTGGACATCAGGAAGAATTTTTTCACTGACAGGACTGTCAAGGAATGGGCTGACCGGGAAGTGATGGAGTCACCATCTCTGGAAGCATTCAAGAAACAACTGGACATGGCACTTACTGCTGTGGCTTAGTTGGCATGGTAGTGTTCAGTCAAAGGTTGGACTTGATGATCTTGGAGGACTTTTCCAAACTTACATATTAATTCTATGATTCTATGAAGAGTACTTTTTAGTAAAGAACACATCTAAATGTGTTCTTTACTAAAGTCACTGTAGATTGAGGACTCAGCCTACAGGTGATTTTGTTCCTACCCACAAACAAGATAGTTTCTGAAAATATTACTGAATAAATATGATATTTACAGTGGTATAAATAAGAAAAAACATTAAAATATATTATCTTAGTGCTTATTTTATAGGTCATACAATACCAATAGAAGTCCTAAGATGCTTATTTTTTCAGTTGTATTAAGGGTACTTTTTCTTAAAATCTTGATTTAACAGTCCAGTAATTAGAGTGGAGTTTTTAGCTTTTAGGAAATTTTAGATTGACTTCCATGGGCAAGAAATGGAAGATGATGAATATCAGCTGTGCCAAGCCTTTCCAACTTGAACATACTTCAACATGATCACAGTATTGGGTATTCAGTTTTTCAGCTTTTTGTAAAATAATTGATTATTTTGAGTGGGAAATACTGCAGATATTTAGCATTTTAAATATTAGAATGCTTTTTTTTTCTCTAAGCAATGCTGCAACAGATTAACTGGTGTTTTATATTCAGACCTCTGCTATTATGCATATTTAATTAAACGTACTAGTATTAAACTTATACTTTCAAACTTCAGCAAATAAATATATATATGATTTCCCAGTCTTTGTTTAGGCTAGGTTCCCAGTTTCTGTATCATGGCAATTACACATAGCATGCTCCACCCTGGCCCTCCATCACTGACAAAGAACAGCATTTTTTCCTCAGGAAAGAGTCTGGGGATCACCACAGCCAGTAGTATTTCAGCCCCTCACTCAGCTGTTGATTGACCTGCTGTTAAAGCACAAAAATACATCCCAAATGAGGCAGTGGAACACACGGTTCCTTCTTGCAAGAGTTACCCAGTCATAGGCCAGTCCTGAAGACTACTGTTCCTCTGAGTTGATTGTGCAGTGTCAGTAGACAGTAAGTTTTCCACCCAGTAACCATTGTCCCCAGTTTCTGGATGCATCTTGGTTTCCCAGCAGGGTGCCTAAAACCATCATTTCCTTCCCACTGTTCCTCCCCATCTCCTCCCATTCTTTGGCCTTAACAAAGCCAAATGCTTGTGTGAAGCAGGTGTGTTACACATGTGCTGTTGAACATCTGGCCAATCCTCTGGGGGGGCCAGAAAAGTGTGCAAATCCTAGAATGGGCAACACTTCAAGAAAGAATATTAATCACTAGCTCTGCAAGCAAATTATTTCTGGTCTCACTTGAAATCCAGGCTTACAGCTCTCTCATTATCCATCGGCCCACTCACTTGGGGTTTTGATCTGCCTAAGTTTAAAGGCAGAGTATGCATAATATGATTTATTTTATGTATGTTCTAGAAAATTATTCATTTATACACGTTTTCACACCTTGAAACAATTATGATCCCAAGAGTGGTGGGGTTATAAAGAAAATTAGTAAGAGGGAAAATGTCATTTTAGGTCTCAAACACTGCTATGCATTCCTGACTTCCTTTGAAATTGTGGCGTGTGTGCATTTGAATGGGTAGTCTACTCTTTCCTTCTATCTAATGTGTGATTTTGATCACACATATACACGAAACACCAGTAATTACTGCTTCCCTTCCTCGTATTTTGCACTGCTTTCATCAAATTGCATTTTTATAGACTTCTATGTGAATCATATCTTTATGTTTTCATCCTGCTAGTCCCTTGAGGCTTTATTCCAGATCAGATATAAAACCAGAGGAATGTGTTTTCTGAATCAATAATGTTGCAGCTCACATAGGGGAAAGGTTCATCTGGAGGACTGATCTCAAATGTCAGGATGATAGAAATCAAATGGAGTAAATGCTATGGTATTATAGTTTTTGCCCAACTCTCATGAGCAAGTGGTGAGATTTTGATATTGTCAAACTGGAACTTTTGCTTTAATTTTATCTTTAATCAAGAACCTCTAGTAACGTCCATTTAAACTGTATTTTTTCTGACATATATGAATCATGTTGAAGATGTGGCCAGAAACTCAAAAAGAAAGTTGTGTTCCAAACAGAGCTTTGATTTCACTCCATGCCCTTTCTGAAGTTCTTCATGCATGAAGTGCATAAAATGCAATGAACAGTGTAAAAGTCAAACTCTGTGGTGAAAGTCTTACTGGGATTCTGCCTCAGCGTTAAGAATCTCTGATTAACATTCTTTTTGCTGAGACTCAAGGTAAGACTTAGTAAATTATGTTATATCCTCAGAGAAAGATATGGTAAGCCAAGAGTATTCTTTTTCCTGGAAAATGCAGAGTTCTTGAGGAATCTACTACATTTATAAATCAATACAGATTTCTTCAAAATTAATAATGACAGCACTAAAAATTAATCACATTAAATATTTATAGATATGTTCTTTAATATTTGCTTGATTTTGCTTTACCAGGGGCATAGTAAGAAAAACGTATTTTAAGTAGAATTTTTTTATGCAAGTATCATCCTAGAATTCTTAATTTTTAAATAGGTTTCTTAATGGAGTTGCAGAGATGGAAGGCTATCACTTTCAGTAAGTTATTAACTTTTCTTTCTTTTTATGAACTTTTGGTAGTTGGAATAAACTGTAGAATACTTTTTCCAACTTGGTGTAGTAAATCCAGTGAGGACTTGCAAATATCAAGCCAGGATATATATTCTAGAGTACATTCTGAACACTTCAGTAGATGTTTTTCACCAGATTCTTTTCTCCAGTCTTGGAATGGGAACTTTTACTATTACACTACCCATCCCATTTCTGTTGTCCAGCAGCATCTGGCAGCCCGTGCCTCCCTCCTAGTCACCAGAATTTCACAGAATCTCTGCTTCTGACTGACACAGATGTCTTTTACTTGACTTTGCTGTCTTCCCTCCTGCTCTAATGGCCCTGCAGACTTCTCTTGGCACCACCACTATTCTTCGGTGCCTTTCTTAATTTTTAGGGCTGAGTAAGGAACCACCCAGCAGCCTGGTAACTGTGGTGGCACAAACAGTTGTGGGCTTGCTGTCTAGAGAGATCACTTAGACATCCATCTCCAACAGCTGATTTCTTTGTAGTTAAAGACAAACCATTTTGTAAAGGTGAAACTGGGGGCAAATATGGCACAGCTGTAATACTACAAACCTCTTTTCATGTGGTGTAGTGTTATAGTGTCAGAGAAATACCAAAAGCACACTACCTTATTTGTTAACACAATAACCTGCAGTGATAGAGAGTATGTGAAAGGTTTATTATAGAAAAAATATATAGACTTTTCAGCAGGAACGAGTAGGAGAGTGCTCAAGAATGACTGTTTCAATTGCTTGGATTTCTTTTGATTCATTTTCAGGATCTTGGAGACCCCTTAAATATGTCTTTCATTCCCTTGAGAGGAATGTAAAGCATTATTACCAGGAACTGTATGTTTTATCAGTTTTAGAGCTGTAAATACAAAAAGTGAAAAAAAGCCCAAGCTACTATTCAGAAATGGAAAATCAGAAGTCTGGAGAACTATGCTCTTAAACCTAAAATGTCTTTAATGCTATTAAAGTGAAAAAAATTATATTGTGCAAATCTTAAATCGGGTTTCCTTGTGATGTATTACAGTTTGACTAATTTTTCATTCAGACTCTCTCATTTCTTTCCCATTGAAGTATTGTTTTTTTTATTTATAGCTATGGTTAACAATGCAACAATCAGTTTGTACTAAGAAAATTATGAGGAGTTGTTACATGATGAAATCTTCAGTGAAATTCTGTAGAATTTAAATTTATATATAAATATGTACATATGTATATAATAAAACCAAAGAAAACCTTTGAAGAAAAAATAAAAATAACCTTTTTTTAAAAATCATTCAAATGGTTCTTTACAGAAAGTTATTCCAGCTGAGCTCAAGTTCTTTTGCTTTATGATAAAATAATGCTTTCAATATGTTGTCATGAGGCAGAACGAGTACAAGGAAACGTAATTCATGTGGAAACAAAATATATTATTTGTAGAATGATGCTAATTCTAGGCTATTTTTTAAAAATTGTACCCTTGTGCAAAACCTATTCCATCTTACTATACTATTATCACAATTTCTACATTTCAGTGTTCAGGGCAGTTGGTGCACCTTGCAAGACTGTGCTCTAAACCAATCAATTGTGCTGTGCATGGGTACTGTTAAAAGCAAAGCAAACTAACTTAATTTTACCAGCATGAAAACAGGGTTCTTTTATATTAATAAGCTATTATACATTTTCAAAAAAAGAGAAAATTTCTGCCTGGATAGATTTGTAAACTTGCTTACTACCTTTTTGTTTGAAATCTTGTTCTAAGGCCCGTGGCTTCAGTTATTTTCTCTTAAAAAAATGAGAAGTAATAGATTAATGTACAACTCTGAACTCACACTAATTCTATTTCATCTCAAGGCATATGTTTGAGTCAGAAAAATTAATTTTGCAACATATAAACCTGAGAGCATATTGTTTTGCCAATTGAGTGCAAGGAATTGAAGCCTGATAATTGAGTGCAAAAAACCTCATGACAACATTCTTAAAAAAAACCCCAAACGCCCAAAAAAACCAAAACCAGAGTGCATAAGGTTTTCAACATGTTTTGACTATTTCTTCTAGTTCAGTTTTCATACAATCAAATTTTTTTTTTGGCCCCCTTCTTCCATACCTTTAAGTGGCATCTGCTAAGATCTCACAACTTTTGATCTCAGATGAAAAGCAGCATAGGAAAGATAACAGAAGACATTAAGGTATGTTTAGGATATGTGAAATTCACATGCCTTTTACAATCAACTAGATTAAAAGAATATTACTGGGGTCAGTAAATCAGATGCTTGAAATTTAAGAGATGACAGATTAATAGCCACACAAACCATCCAAATTTCTACCCCTTTGGCAATACACTGAGAATAAAGAAAATATTTCTATGCATTATGGATATTCATCTCAGCTTTGGAAACTCCGGGACATCCACAGGAGAAAGTCAGAAATGTTGGTGGTATTGCTGCTGCTGTATCTATGTCTTGGCAACATTCTTACCCTTGAATGACTTGTATTGACTTTTTGTGGCAATGTTTTGGTGGCAGAGGGGGTGGGGGCTACAGGGGTGGCCTCTCTGAGAAGCTGCCAGAAGCTTCCCCCATGTTCTACAGAGCCAATGCCAGCCAGGTCCAAGATAGACCTGCTGCTGAGCAAGGACAAGCCCCAACTTTACATGACGAAGTTCCAGATAACACACAGAAAAGATAGAATTGAAAAGAAACACCAAAAGACAGTGTGGTCCCTGGACTGGGTGAGGTCAAACAATGACCCGTGAGATGGCTTGTGGTGCTTATCTGCTCTCACTAGCCAAGAATCTTTCTGGCCACCCAGTGCTAGCACAAGTCAAGGGAGGGGAAGCAAGGAGGCTCTGGGAGTTTATGCTATGACTGCTGACTACCCAATCAATGTAGGTTGAAAGTCTTCTTTGGCAGAAACCATGCATTTAAATTTCCTTCCGCTGGAGGGTAAACACAGGATTAATTTGGGCTAGGGCTATAATTTGATTAAAGAAGGTAATTCAGAAATTGCTCAGATTGTTTCAAAAAGAAATTAATTACACATGTGTTTGATGGAGAGGGTTTAGTTGCCTGGGAATGGAGATGTAGACTAGAGAAACAAGGTGTGTTTTTAGGTATATTATGGAGAAAAGACAACACTGAGACAGCTGGTAATGAAGGACAGGCAGAAGAACAAAATAATGGAGAAAGTGTCACAGAGAGAAATTAAGCATGAGAATGGGTTGAATATCTGGATGAGTGTTATAACAGTCAGGGTGCCTGTCCTTATCAGTTTTTTTTCATCTTACATCTCTGTCAAAATGCAAGTGAACGAGGTGTTTTCCTGCTTTACTTGCTCTTTTAGATGTTATAGTTGAAATGGCAAGAGAGATCTCTGAAGCTGGAACATCAGAGACGTTCCTGATTTCACACCAACCTTGACTTTTCCTTCTTAGTTCTAACCCAGAAAAACCTACCCTTCTTGTTGAGGATCTGTAAATACAAATGAAGAAAATATTCACCAAATGCTATCCTTGCCAACAGAATTCAGCTGAGTTTTGGCATTGTGGAGTTGAATTCATAACCCCAGCTAGATGTTTGCAGTCCCTGAGCAATATATAGGATAGTAAGGTGCCAAGGAATTAACAACAGTCAGCATTGAATGGGATCAAACATCTAAACCAGCAAGTGGTGAATACTAAAGTGTTTCTGCAACCCACTCTTCTCCTGAGTTTTATGCTCTTCACTGTGCCTGTGAGGCTGAAATTCACAGCCTAAAATCTTTTAAGGTGCTGAGCCATCCTACTGGATAACTAATATACGCTAAAATATAACAGTAGTCGTAGTAGTGTCCAGGGGTTGTAAACCATTTATAATAGTTTTTTGGTTTGAACACTGTGAAATGTATCTTGCAGAGGGAGATCAAACCCTTACTTCCAAGAAAAATGTCCTAGCTGTTAGACAGAAGTAAGACTTGTAGCAGTCCTTGGGCCTGAGCCCAGAATCTGTGACTCTCATGTCCAATGTCTCTTCTGTGGGCTTCTAAGGGAATGCTTCCAGTATGAATTGGGAAAAAATCCTAAAATTTTTATGGCCATTTTGTGCAGAGTCTAGCAGGAGCAGGAATGGTAGAGCATTGTCCTCACATCTCATCATTTCAAGTTTGATGTTTAGGTCATGTTCCTGTGTACTTGAAATACTGGTTTGGGACTCCTTCTTCTGTCCCTCATAATTTTCAATTGTCTATGTACCTTTAAGATTTTCTAGACAGTTTGAAGGGAATTTTGTCAAACTGCTTTTGCTTTAAACTTGTATTAATATATCCTTTGACTGAAGGGCCAGGTAAAGATTCAGAGTAATTACTTCCTCCCCCTGCAAAAATAAACCCATCTGAGGTGATGTGCTTGAGGTCTTTACTTATCAAGAAGGTATTGCTTTCAAATGTCATACAGTATCTGCAATCTGGAACTGTTATTACTAAGAAATCATGTATATTTAAACATAGGTGTGCCCTAAAAAGTATGTGTTCACTGAGCTTTGCTTAAAATCCTCTGTGCCCTACAGGAACATGGTAAGATATATTAAACATGCAACTTTAGGATGAAATGACCAAGGGGGCTCTCATATATAAAACTCCAGATATCGCAGGAACTTATGGAGTTCACACAGTTGGTCATTCAGCAAAAAACTAAACCATGGAGTTTTTTAAGGTTTTTATCATAAAATCATATAATGGCTTGTGTTGGAAGGAATCTTAAAGATCATCTAGTTCCAACCCTGCTACCATGAGCAGGGGCACTTTCCACTGAATCAGGCTGTTCAGGGCCCCATCCAACCTGTCCTTGAACACTTCCAAGGATGGGGTATCCCCAGCTTCCCTGGGCAACATCTCAACACCTTCTGAGTTACAGAGTTTTTCCTAATCCAAATCTCTCCTCTTTGACTTTAAAACCATTCACCCCTTTTCCTATTACTATCTGCCCAAGTAAACAGTCACTCCTCATCTTTCTTCCTTTAATTACTAAAGGATGTAATGAAGTCTCCCTGGAGCCTTCTCTTCTCCAAGCTGAACAATCCCAGAACGCTCCACAGCTTTCACAGGAAAGGTGTTGCAGCCCTCGGACGATCTTTGTGGCTTCCTCTGGACCTGCTTCAACAGGTCCATGTCTTTCCTGTGCTGGGGACTCCAGACTTGAATACAACACTCCAGCGGTGTCTCATGAGGGTCAAGTGAAGAGGGAGAATCATCTCCCTTGACCTGCTGGTCACACTTCTTTTAATGCAGCCCAGGATGCTGTTGGGCTTCTGAGCTGTTAGCAGATATTGCCTGCTCATCTCAAATTTTTTGTCCACCAGCATCCCCAAGTCCTTCTCTGGAGGACTGCTCTCAATGTGTTCTTCTCCCCGTCTGTACTCATGTCTGGGACTGCCCTGACCCACCTGCATTACCTTGCACTTGAACTTGTTGAACCTCATGCTGTTCTTGTGAACTCATTTCTGAAGTTTCATCCAGGTTCCCCTGGATGGCATCTTGTCCTTCAGGTGTTTGGTTTGCCCTGCTCAGCTTGGTGTCATCTGCAAGCTTGCTGAGGGTATACTTGAGGCCACTGCCTGTGTCATTGATGAAGACATTGAAGAGCACTGGTCCCACGACAGAGCCCTGAGGGACACCACTTGTACCAGCCTCCACCTGGACATAGAGCCATTGACCATAACTCTCTGGCTGTGTCCATCCAGCCAGTTCCTTATCTACTGGACTGTCCACCCTTCAAATATATATCTCCTCAATATAGAGATAATGATGTCATTAGGGATCATGTTGAAGGCCTCACAGAAGTCTAGGCAGATGACGTCAGTCAGTCATCTCATCACGTCATGGCTCCACTTATCCCCCTAACATATTGTAGTTGCTTAAAATAGAAGATTTAGCTTCCTTTTTCAACCCTTTTGAAGAGTAAAGAAAGTTAAATATAAAGGCATCTAACTCTGAGGAGCTTAAGATCATCTGGTATCACCTAATTTAGCACCTAAGTATTAAGGAGACATTCCTGGTATATGTGTACCCTGGAAAATTGCATTAACATATAGCTTAATGATTTGTTTCCTGACTCTCAGATATAAGTGTAACTGCTTGACCTTTCAGAAAGCACCTTAACAAACTAAATTGGCAAAAGCTGTACTGTAACAGTGTATTCTAATATAGTGGTTCACCTTTGGTCTCCACAGGGTGTCTGTGGCACCAGTTCAACATAACATTTAAATGTATGCAAATGACAAGCATGATTCACTGCTTGGAGGCATCCCTGGAAGCCCTCCAAAGAACCTTTAGATCAGGGCAGTCTAAAAGGCCCTGCTATTTTGCTGATCAAGCCCCAAAGATACTGCTTTGAAAATATTCTCCTGAAGGAAATTTCAGCAATCTTCAGTATAATTAGAACTTTGTCTGCATGCATTTAATTCCCCTCCCTCCGTTCTGTGGATTTTCTTCATTGGTTATTTGTTGTCAGGCTATTACATATTCACAGCATGCATCAGCCTGACCACAGAAAGGTTCTTTCACCACAAAGGTTGGATGTTCTTCTCCCTAAATGTTGCTGAAGCTATTTATACTCTTATATTTATAAAGAGTCCCTTTGTACCTTAATGGTAGCATCTTCCTCCTTCAGAAGCCTTAATCCATCTGAATTTACTGGGAAGTTACAGGATTGCCTCAGCTGTTGGGTGATTCCCTGCAGACTGTTTCGATACTCACATGTTTCTTCTCTTGCTAAGATAGATAAATGAAATCAGAATGAGAATTGCACCCACTGTCCTAGCAAAGCACTGTGAACTTGAGATATATGTAGGGCAGAAAGGGAATGTGTGTTCAAACTGGTACCATGGCAGAGTTTCTCATCATGCTGTTATGATTAATTTGCTCGGAGAGCATGAACTAGACAGTTTTTGCATCATGAAGAGGAAAACAATCAACCATTTTCAGTATTGGACTATGTGGTGGGCTATGTAGTGAACTCTTTTCCACCAGATATGCAGATATGCATAGTTTTTCTCAGCAGTTTACAATGAACAAATTATTGTGCTTTAAATATTCTTCAGACCTGTTTTGCATATGACAATCTATCTTTCCCACATCTTTCTAAGTCATGAGAAGTACTAACTAAAAAGTCTTCGTTTTTTTTTAAAGCAGAGCACAGCTATATCAGCTGTGGATATTGGTTTGATTTCAAATCCAGAAACCACAACAAAGGCTGTTTTCCTTACATCAGATGTGGTGATTAATATGTGGTAGTCTTGGGCTCCAGATTTTTACAGCTCTGTTAATTGATCATGAGCCAGAGCCTGGGGCTGTATAATTAAGTTAGCTGGGAAATTAATGCAGGAAATGGCTTCTAGATTTGATTGGTTTAAAAATCTATGAATACACTTATTTAAACCTTTTGAATTAAACTTGGTGCCAAAAAAATTATGTTAAATACGTCTGCAATTTCATAACTTCAGGGCAGTATTCTTTTTCTGCCTTTGAAATCAGTCATGTTTGCACAAAATAGAGTCATCTTAGACAATCCAGTAAAAGGTCTCTCTGTCCCTGTTTACAGAAGCTGGATTTCCTGTGTCTTTGGTGTGACACCTATAGACACAGACATTAGACAGACTGGGATCTAGGGACTGAATATCCTTACTTACAGCTTAACAGTGAGTTGCTGTGCCTGTGCAAAAGCCCTTTGAGGTAAATCAAGCTTAATGTGGGTGCAACTTATACCTGCACATTGTAGAATGTGAACAGTGATTCTGTTCTGTTCATCTGAATCCTATGTATTGTGCCTAACGTATGAGAAAGCAGGTATTTTCTTTCTTCCTTCTATTTGAGATTGAATGAGGTCTCCAAAGAAGATTAGAAATGCTATAACAAAAACATCCTTGAAAAGAGGGTAAGAAGTGACTAAATGCTCTCTAGTTCTGAGTTCATGCACTGCTTTCCCATAACTCAGGAAAATAAACAGTCAGCAATTACACTGAAGTCAGCATAATTAAAGTCAGTGCAGTCAGTCGGGGTACTGGACATGAGCAATCAAGTTAAGCCTTAGTGAATAAGTGAAGATACCAAGTATTTTGAGAAAAGTTGCTTTGTTTTGGTTTAAATCTGTAATTAATATGCACTACTTTAAGTCACACACTATATCCATCTTATTCTGTCTTGGGTTATGTTTGTCATTTGAAACATAAAATTACTGTCACTCAGCAAGTTGTAGGTCTTCATAGAATTATTTTAGGGCTGCTTTTTCTCACAGAAGGGAGGGAAAGAGGGACGTGACATTACAAAGTCAAAGGAGAAGAAAAACCATGATGAACAAATAAAAGTGGAATAAGAAATAGTTTTCTCAGGACTTTGTTGCACTTTGATTGTATTTAGACTTGTCAAATAGAAAGAACCTTAATCAAGAGAGCTTTAATGATTCTGTGTGTGGGGCATTACATATTTTCTTAGGGAAAAAGGCAAGGCAAAACAAAAAGCCCAGTACCAAAAGTGCATCAGGCTTCAGTAATAAATAAACGCAGACTGAACATAATTGGGGTGAAAGGTTATGGTTGTACAATTAAAGTTGTTATCCTAAGGTGATGTCCTAACATTACTAGCACTGCCAAGAGGCAAATCTCTATTCCAGCTTTTAAAAACAAGCTTATGTGAATGGAGGGAAAGTCTTTTACTGCTTTATTTACCTTATTTGGGAGCTACAGAAATGCTAGACCAGAACTGTGTGTCTCACCTTCCTCACAGTTCTTGTTAATGTATGATGGAGCAAAATGAGATGTCAATGTACACATATCTGCATATCATCCTAAAGCAGCAGCAGATGGTCAAATTAGTAAAAGTAAATACTATTGTTCTGGGAATGTAACAGTTTTAATGTTGACACTGAACATGAATGAAAAGCTTCCACATTCTAAAATTCCTTTTTAATTCATTGTAAAAGTGGAGCATGGTAAAAGAAAGTTTTTAATTAGGATAAACTGTTCCGAAAAGAGACCTCTTGTAACATTTTTCTATGGCCTTGCTTCTATCTCCATGAGTTATCAATCCAAGTCTTATAAATTATAGAAGTTCAACCAAAAAAAGCAGTATTTATTCCAAGAAAGCATTCCAAATCTTGAACTCCTGTAGAATTATGCATACGTCAAACAAATCTAAGACTTCTACCAGATATACTTTTTCTTTAGTCAGTGGATTTAATGAAATAATCTTTAGAAAACAGAAAAATCTAGGCAACATTTCAGACATGACAGGTAGAGTTATAAAGATGAACAATACTTAGGAAGGAGTTAGGAAGTTTTTAGAATAAAACATTAGCAGGGTTTATTTTACTCCTAGTCATCTATTTTAGTCCTTTGCAAGTTCTTCTTTTGACTGATATACTCATTACTTCCTTTCTGGGAGGAAGTGGAGATTTCCTTCTTTTCCATCACAAACATTGGTAATGGTCTAAACAAGGGTATATAATAAGGCCTTGATTTTCTTCCACTGGTGTTGACTGAAAAAATTGTAACTGGGGCAGTTTCTTTTTCTTACTCTGTGACGTGTTGCCATTTACACCTTTATGAAAAGCACAACCACTTTCACTATCTTTGATTCACATTTACCCTGTTTGCTCTGTTGCTAGTTCAGTGTAATGAACTGTTTGTGGGACTCTGTGTCACACCTTCTACGGAGGTGTATGATTTTAAGAAAATTAGCACCATGGACACACTAGGACCTAGGTAAGATCCCATCCTGTGGTTTTTATTCGGCCATAACTTCAATCCAGCTTTGTATGAAAATTTCAATGTTAGCGCCAAAAAATTCTGTTTTTCATTATGGGACTGTGCCAGTAATGTCAACACTGGAGGCTTTGGATCAGCTTTTATTGTCCCACACAATTGTCCCCCACAATTGCACATTGTGTTGTCTATAGAATCATTTCAGGATGGCCTTTCTTCCCAGTGGGAGATAAAACTGTATGTAAAATTCTGATGGGCAAATAAAAGTGAAATATAAACTGTGATGTTGATATTTATTAGGAGGATCATCTATTTAGATTTTTCTGAACATGCCTCATTTTCCTGTCTGAAACTTGTTTCTGGGCAGAGATTGAAAGATATAGATATTTCTGCGGGGAATGCAGGCTGTATCTAACACCTCTGCTGTGTCTGAGCTCACAGGAATTCAGTGCACACAGAGGAAATGTCGTGCAAATCCAACACTCTACATCGCACCGGGCAATATATTTCTGTGAAAAAAAAATCCTGGGCAAAATATTTTTATTTTGCTTTTTTCTTTTTTTTTTTTTTTTTTTTTTTTTTTTTTAGGGAGAAGGTAGTAACACTGACCATCACTTTGAGCAAGACTCTGGTGTACAGTAGTTCACTGACATTATTTTGGTCAAAAATATGAAACAAGTACTGGAACTTAAATCCTATTCACAGATAGGGCTGTAGTAAGTTTTTCATCTTATTCATTGAGTTAAATATTCAAAAAACACAATGATGGGGCATATATCTTCACAAATCTATGAATTTTCTAAGGTTATGGGGAAAATTCTGTGAATTCCAGGTCTTACCACAGAGCAATAAAATGCAGGATGCTGAGGCTTTTTGCCCTTTTCATCAAATTGTACCCTCAGCAGGACAGATGTGCGTTTCTAAACCTCTGAGGTTACAGCTAGTGACACTTCCAGACGCTTGGAGGTGTTACTTCAGATCCAGCGTGAGTGGCTGTAACATTACTCCATATCATGTGAAGAAATGACTGCAGACAGGTGAAAGCCAACACAACAGTTTCCAGCTCCTCATCTGTACCTGACACACGGTGCAGAATCCAGACCTCTGGTTTGTCGATAGTTTTGAAGGGGGATGCAGAATGGGACAAGTGAAATTAAGGTTCCTCATTTATTAAAGGCAGAAGTGAAATTTGTCTAGGAAAAGTGATGGGTGCTCCCTGTCTTCCATAGACATGTCTAAATTTTAAGCCACTCAGTGGTGTGTGCACTGCCAGTCACGTTAGTGAGGGTGAGTATCATGAAGGAAGTATAGTGTTGTATGGCTGGTAAAGTAGGGGGGAGAACCACAATGCTTGCATTGAATAAAGGCAGTTTAAAAAGTTGTAACAATTATTTTGAGTAACTGATTGCAAGCACTTAATTGCAATGCTGAACAAAAAACCCCAAGACGTTACCTTAGGCAAGGTGAAAAATTGCCTTTCTTCTGTTTATCCTAATGTGCTCATCATAACAATTCTGATGAGTCCTCTTCTACAACTTTTATACCCTGAGGAGTTAACAGAAGTATTAACAACATGGATATCAAAGACTCATCCTAGTGCCTCCAGTCCTGGTTGCTGTTCCTTTCAGGAGTGTTAGTGACAGCAGCACTTTAAAGCACAGAGCCTTGGTGATAAAGCTCCTGTTCAGTTTGATGCATGAGAATTGTACTTTCTGCATTACTACAGACAATGGAATCATTAACTCACTATCAGTCACCCAGCTCCCAGCACAGCCTGCTCTCTAACAAGAAGCCACAGGGCATAAGTTATAAATAGCAGACATAAGTCAACCCCCTTGACCAGCTGTAATTGTGAAAGAAGGATTGCAAACTGAGTTTGGTCATCTGCCCAGGCTTTCCGAAGCACACCAGTGTGCACATGGAAACTCAGCCACAAATGTCCTGTTAGAAGGCTCTGAGGGATGGAACTACAACTGGGTACCTTCTTCTCCTTTTCCAAATAATCATTTTAGAAGTCTTGAGTATCTCTCAGTTTGAGGTAGCTATTTCTGTTGTAACAAGATAGATTGAGTTATTTTGAATTTTTGAAGCATTGTGAAGCCTGATTCTCTCTGTTGTTCCATTGTCTGTGGTGGAGGAGTGCCACAGAGAGCAAGTGTGTATGGATAGGGAATAGTATATCACGAACTAAGATTACAGGGCAGAAAATATACATTGTTGTGGATAATAAGACTATTACACCTTGATAGGCCCTCAGACATAGATGTTTTAATTATTAGGGTTTTTTTACTTCTAGATTTGCAGTTTGGTTCCATGAGAGCTGTTAAATGGGTGGATTCATACAGCATACTCTTCTCACTTTACTGATTCTCTTCTATGGAAAGCAAATGAAAGCTACTTTAATTGCCTTTCTTAGAGGGAATGAGATCACAAACAAGATGCAATCTCTTTTTATAGTTGTCTTTGTTACCTGGCATGAAGGGCTAGTATAAGCTTTTAAAAGTAGGCAATTCTGACATAAAAGTGGGGTGGTCAAGGTCTGTGATTCTTCAATGACTTCCACTGACAGCTTTATCAAAATTAAATTGCCCACTCTTCTATTCTGTAGTAGAAATCCTGAGAGAAGGTAGCAGTGAAATAGATCACTGTTTTGAGCTGAAATGTACTCCATCCCTTATGCAAAGGGATTTGCTATAGCAAACGAGTGTAATTTACACCCTCCTGTGACAGCCCTTGTGACTTTGACCTGGAAAGTAAAAAAGAATCCAGGCATACTTATTGAAGGTTGCTATAAATAGATTTAAATGCAGAGGCTTATCTTAAGCTTAACAATAAGTTGTCTTTACAGTGCTAACAAACTAGACCACACAGCTCTGTTTTGATTTTTACCTGAAGTACAGACCTGTGTGGTCTAGATGGATGATATAAATTGCATTTGAGAGCCTGATAAAATGGAATGCAGATGATTTATCTAGCTAATACCAACCTCTCCATAAAAGCCACAGTCATTAGTAAACCTTGGCATATATATATCATTCTTATTCTTGTGAATGCGTTGTAAATGCCTTTTTTAAATGCATGCATCTTCCTTACTTTCAGGATCTTTTTCCCAGTGGTTGAGAGCAGTGGATTATGGTGATTTTTCTGCAGTTTACTGTGAGACATTGTAACTGAAGCATTCTCTGCAGATAGGGATGCATTAATCAGTGTTGCATGCTCACACACACACACACACACACACATGCAATTCTATGTGCTGCTTCTATCTATGGCTGAAAAATTTACTGGTTGAGAAAGTAGTATATTAAAATAAATGAAAACTATTGTTTAAATCTCTGGTGCCTTGAGAACAGTGCCTTCAAACAGATAAACCCCCCCCCAGAATTCCAGGCAATCATGCAGTGCCCCTACGGTGGTAAGACCATGCTACTCTAGGTGAATAGTTTAACATATAAGATGCTACAGTATATGACTCCTTTAAAACTGCTGTTCCCTAGAACCTATGTTTTATAAACCTATGTGAAGAATAGGCAATATATGATTATCACTGAGCATGGTTTCTGCATGCTACAGAAAATTATTTGAAACTGGTTGGAAAGAAAATTTGAAGCACGAGTGTAGTGAGGGAAGTCATAGGGATATTAACACGCCCATGTTTAGAGAGAAACATTCTCTTAAAGCTCCCTGGTTGGCAACACACACATGGATATATGCATAACTGCCTTTAAATAATAGACACAAGGAAAAATTTTCAGCATTTTTCAAAGAAATATAAAATTCTAATGAAGTAAAAAATTGCTAGGGAGGAAATATTTGATTTTTGTATTTTAATAATGTTTATTTCTCCTAAGTGCCAGCTTGTAACACATTCTGATTTCTAAATGTGTAATTTTGATGTTAAGAGGTGGAGTTTCTCAATCTGACTCTTCTGAACCTTCATTCCATACCTGTGATTGATTTATTTTGGCCCAAACTTGAGTGGTAAGGACAAGGGAAAGAAATTGTTGTAATTTTTGTAAGGTTTAGAAATAATTGTCTTTTGAGGCATGTTAGAAAATCATTTTGGGAGGCAAGAAACATGAATTTCAGGAATGAAAGTTAGAAACTTCATTTATTGAAGAGGGAATTTATTGTGTATGAGAATCTCATTTGCAGCTGACATTGCTTATCATTTCTGGTGCATCAGGCTGAAACTCCATGTGTGTGAAGAACAATAATGTAATGGCTTCAGAAAATTAAATTTTGGAAGGAAATTTGTTACAATTCATCCTTGCATTTAGTATTGGGAATGTGAGCCTGAGTGTAGGTCAGAGGTCCAGGGCTTAAAAATACCCTTGCACAAAGATGCAAAATCTCATCATTGCTATATATGAATATTTAGTACATGTATCACTTGAAGCTGCTAAAACCAGGTCTTAGGGAAGCGAATTCACTCCTGTTGTACATTGATTCTCTCATGACAAACTGAGAATTACTGCAGAACCAAAACTCATGGGTTCTTGCTGAGATGACGTGATTTGAGGCATTGGCAGGAATCTAAGTAGTTCCCATTCCTCGACTGCATGCATTCCACCTGCTTTGCAGAGCACAGCTACAGCCTTGATTTTTAGAAAGCCAGCAAGCATTGTTTTGCTTATATTGCAAATAGATTGTTGATGTTTCCAGCAGAGCAAGGGTCAAATTTTGTGCAATGTTTTGTGTGGTCAGAAAAGGAAGACGACTAAATACTTTTCTATTTTTCAGTTTTTGGACTGCCCCAGAGAGGTCACTGTGACTTTTCTAACTGATGACATCCTCTCCTTTTGCTTACAGCAGTTTCATCCATCTCCTGATATTCTCTCCTCCTCTGATTTCCTCTTCTGAGGTCAAACTGCTTCTTTTAAGGCCCTGCATTGCCAAAGGGAGCTGTTAAAAATGGGAGAATTGTACTCCTTGTCTCTAGTCTACTACTCCATACTACAGATCAGAGTTTCTCTAGCTAATTGTAATTTTCATCTTGAGATTTATGCCCAGGCTGAGCTCAAGACCAGGCAAGTTGTGTTTGTGGTTTGTATAACCACAAGCAGCTGGAGAAGATCCATTAGAAAACAAAGGATTCCTTATATCTGAGCATGTCCAGTATCTGCACAGGCAACCACAACAGCTTGCATCAGTTTTTCCCAGGCAGACTTCAGGGACTCTTGAGGGAAACCATATGATATGCAGGCATACTGGGTGTGTTGTGCCCATGACTGCTTTCTGAAACTGGTGCAGACAGCTCTCTTCTGCTTGTGGATGCATCATGGCAATGACTTTTAACGGCATGGCCGCAGACTGACAGTTTTGCAAGGACAGTGGTGGTTGTACAAGCAGCAAATTATATAAAGAGGGGATGAAATATAAGTCCTCTCCTAAGACACTTGCCTAACCCTCAGGAGAGCTTTTATTTCCCTTCTGAATTCCCATAATATTTTAAGGAAGAGGGACATTTATTCCTAGTATTTGACAATGTCACATTGTTTAACTCTGGAGCTGTACTGTTTTATAAAATAGTTCTTACAGCTCGTGCTCTAGGTGCTGTATATACTAGGCTCTGCAACACCAAACAGAAATAGAGAGCCTTTGGTTTCAAATGATATTACATGCTGTATTCCCTCCCTTTATCTTTTTCACCAAAGGGTGCAACACAAATCAAGACTGAAATCAAGTGTTATGTAAAAAAAAAAACCCAAACAGCCTAGCAACAATAAAATGGCAGCCAACACATAGTTTTCTTCTAAGTATTGTACTAGTGTGATTAGTATATGAATGAGCCTCAAGCACCCAAACTTCCTGGCTACCACAAGCTCAATTTCTTATATGAACATGGGTTATTTCTTTAGCTTTAGCAGTAGATTTTAATAGCTTGGTAGCAGTGATCAATAAGACTCAGTTGGGAGAGATGCTGAGGTAATGTTATTTTCGTCCAGGTAGTAAGAGGAATTAACCTTGTTAAACTGCCTTTCTGTACTGCTCTGATGTGGGAATAGGAATGAATATTGCCCACCGCTATTACCCTAGGTGGGAAATCTAAGGGGAGACAAAAGGAGTTTTAAGACAAAAATGTTTGTATGTATTGATAAAGTTAAGATCTGTTTTTGCAAGAGGGAACATTAAAGAAACTCTGCTTTCTGAACCAGCATCCACCAAACTCTGCTCCATGAGAAGCAGCTACGCTTTGTAGCTTTGACACAACATAAGCTTGTTCTTTGTCAAGAGTGTCCCATTATATAGGTCTGATGGTTTTTAAAATCTGGAGTTTTCATACACTTAGCACTTAGAGAGAGAACAAAAGCCCAATGACTGATTTTATGCAATCATTAGGGAGTTTTTTAACACAAGGTGGACACACTGAAGATTTAAACCAGTAATTTTCTGAAGTCTTTCTTTAGGCTATGATGATTCATCTGTACTAGGCAGTCTTTAGGTTTCAAAACTGGAACTAAAGTAAAAATTGCATTTTCTATACATTAACTTACCAGATGCTATTTTTGAAAAGGAATATTTTATACTTGAACTACTAAAGGACAAAAAAAGTCTATGATTCAGTTGAGTTCAAGGAACATGGGACATGTAGATGATTTGTCTGTGACTGTATAAAGACATAATAATATGTAGTAATATATAATAAAAATTTCTACAAGATAAAATTATTACTGTATCAACCATAAACAGAAAGGAAATACCAGGCATTTTAAACTATTCAAGCATTCTATAAAGTAATGAAATACATTAAGCAAAATTATTGTATGATTTGAGTTCAAATACAAATAATTCTTTTTTTTCTCATGGGGAAATTTGCTTATAACTCAATAGATGTATTGTTAGTGTGCATTTGAAAGATATACATTGCACACAAATATATCATGTATGTGCATATATATACATAAGAAATAACTTCTGGAGGGCAATAATATGCCACTTCTAGCATTATTAAAATGAAAAAATCTATTTATTTTGTAGAAAATACTAACTTAGAAAATAATTACATGTGGCATGTACACAATTCAAAATACTGGTGTCATAGATACTGCTGAGAGACCGCAATCTTGTCCTTTATCCTTGGGAATCCTAACACCTAATAAAATCCTAATAGAAATAACCCACTTACTAAAGAACAAATTCAAAAAAAGGAACACATTCCATCTGCTTTAGAAGTATCAAATACGTTGACTAACAACTGATCTAAAGCTTATTGAAGTCAGTGACAGTTAATTGTCATTTAATTAACTTTGATAAGTTGTTAATCAAACCCCTAATTTACACTGGATCTGTGGACTCCTTTGTTTTTCCAGTTAGATTCATATAAATAAGCATCTGCTGAGTCCTCCTGTAAATTTTCTCTTCTACCAAAATGTCTATAATTGACCTGGTTTCCAGGGAAACCATGGAAAAGTAAAATTTGAATTAAAGTTTTGCTTGGGAATTCTATGCACATATTTGGGAGACCATGAATGCAGCAATAAGGAAACAAACATGAAATGAATCAGCATATAATTAACTTTTATAGAAATGAGTGGGCTGATAAGTAGCAATAGAACAAAAGACTGTGAAAACCAAAACAAAATAATATCAGTCTATTAAATCTAATATCCTTTCAAAGCTAGACTCTCACTTCCAGAGCTAGCTAGAAAGGTTCTCCCGATGAGACGGAAATAAAACTGTCTGTGGACATATGTATATTTCAGTGACAGTTTCTTTTCAGAAACAGAAATAAAATGAGACATGGAATACTATGAAAATGTTAATTTTTTTCCTTTTATTGTTTCTAAAATGTGTATCAAAATCCACTTTGGGACATATCTGCTGTGTAGAAAACTATACCTGATGATTCATATTGCATCAGAATGAAAGCAAAGTTTGAAATAACTGCATGTCCCATGAAACAGAATTCTACTTGTAGTCTAAATCGATCAATTTCCATGTAAGTTAGAACTTCATCTTCAAGCAAACTCTAAGATAGGAGCACTCTCAGAAGCACTAAATTCTCTCTGGACATCTTAAAATAGAAAAACGTCTTTTGCTTCATAGTATATTGTGGCTTAGATGTGAAGTGGTCAAATATTTACCAGGTGGCATATTTGAATGGCTTTCCTGGCTGTATCTGTTTCAGAGTATGTAGGACTTTTTAATGTTGCCTTTACACTGGAAAGCCACATTATCCTCTTCCTGTGGTGGAATAACTTTTATATAAATAGCAGTCGATACTATGGAAACCCTAGAGGTTAGTGCTTAAACTATAATTACTCTCTGGTCATTAGTAATTCTTTCATGAGGTATTGCAGAGCATATCCTTTGAGCACAAAAAATAAGAATTAAAAATCAGGGAAAAAAAAAAAAAGGAACAACACTGCCCAGCAAATGCACTAATGCACTAGACCAGATCTGTAATTTTGGGATATTTGATTGTCACCATATTTGCCCCAAAGGCCTGACTCATCAAGACTACTTCCCATTTAATTAATAGAGCAACATATATAAAATAGCAACATATATGACATGTCTAGAAATTTTTCCAGAGTTCACATCCCTATCTTCGCTTGTCCAGATTTGTTGTTGTTATCAAAATGTTTCCATTACTGAAACCTCACTAAAACATTTTCTTTTAACATGAATATTATGACAGTTTATTCTGTACATATGAAATAAAATGTTTTTCTGCATTGGCCTTCATGGCATCTGTTTTTCATACAATTAGAGAATGTTAAAATTAGATTAATTATATAAACCAGTATTACTAATAAGAGAATGAGGTTGGCAAAAAAGGGAAGAAATTTTAACTTCTATGATTTTCATAGTTTTTTATTCTAATCTCTTTGTGAAGTTACAAGTGGTGAGTTCGCTCAATTTCTTGTGCAAAGGTCATTGCAATCAATAGATATCTTTCCACTGACTTAGATGCATGTTGATTCAGTGTTATTCTGTAGCCTTGTGATGCAGCCAAATCATTTATATGAAAGCCAAATGAAGTAATGAGATAAAAAATGCTGACTTTGTATTATCTTTGCATGCTTCATGTGTGTGGTGCTGCAATATAATATAATTGAGATGATATGCCGATATTAGTCTTCAGAAAACCTTGAAGTGGATTACATCAGCAATATGATATATTTACATTTGCATTTGTATTGGCTTTATGTGGCAAGGTTTTGGGGGGCATTTTGCAGGGATGACTCTGTGAGAAGACACCAGAAACTGCCCCCATGTGCGAGAAAGTCAGTGCCAGCTGGCTTCAAGAGGGACTTGCTACTGGATACCTCAGGCCAAAGCTGAGCCAGGCAGAAACAGTGCGAGTGCCTCTGGGATAATATATTTAAGATAAGGTAAAATCCACTGCACAGCAGCAGCTGGGAAAGGAATGAGAATATGTAAAATAAACAGCCTTGTAGACACCAGGGTCAGTGGAGAAGGAGGGGGAGGAGGTACTTCAGGTGCTGGAGCTGAGATTCCCCTGCAGTCCGTGTAACAGACCATGGTGAGGCAGTTGTGCCCCTGCAGCCCATGGAGGTCCATGTGGAAGCAGAGATCCACCTAGGCTCTCGAAGGATCCATGCTGGAGCAGGTGGATGCCTGAAGGAGGCTGTGACCCCCTGGGAAGCCCACACTGCAGCAGGCTCCTGGTCGGACCTCCATCCCTGTGAAGGGAGGAGCCCATGCTGGAGCAGGTTTGCTGGCAAGACTTGTGACCCTGCCAGGGACCCACACTGGAGCAGCCTGTGCCTGAAGGACCCCATGGAAAACATGAAGAACTGCAGCTTGTGGGAATGGGCTCGCACTGGAGAACTTTGTGGAGGACTGTCTCCTGTGGGAGGGCCCTCCTATTGAAGCAGGGGAAGAGTGTGAGGAGTCCTGAGGAGGAAGAAGCAGACGAGACAAAGTCTGATGAACTGACAAAGACCCTCATTCCCTGTCCCCCTGTGCCACTTGGGGCAAGGAGGTAAAAGAGCTGTCAGTGATTTTGAGCCCAGGAAGAAGGGAGGAGAGATATTATTTAGCTTTGTTCTTATTTCTTGCTATTCTACTCTGTTATTCATTGACAGTAAATTTAATTTCACCAAGTGGAGCCTCTTTTGCCCATGATGGTAATTGGTAAGTAATCTTCCTGTCCTTATCCTGACCTATGAACATTTTGTGATGTTTTCTCCACTCTTTCTTGTTAGTAGAGGGAAAAGTGATGGAGAAGTTTGGTGGGCACCTGACAGCCATACAAGGTCAGCTGACCATAGTATTATAACAATATTATATCACCTTAACAGAAAGTCAGAATGTTCAATGACTTGGCTGTGTATCCCTGGGTGAACAAGTTGTACGTAAACTCAGTTATACACCCTATATACTGCTATATACCTTTTCTTTTTTTTTTAATGAACTCAACTGACGAATGCAAGAGATTCAGAGGTTCTAGTCTGCATTTGTGAAAATACTCTCTGAAGTTCAAATTCCATTTTGAAAGCCAGCATCACTGCATGGATGGTAGGCACTGTAATTATGTGGCTTTCCTTCTGAGAAGAATCTCCTTCTGAGTACCAGGGACTGCATGTGCCACTTAATGGAAGAGGAAATTTAGGAATGATCAATGGCTGGATAATCTTGTCTTTTGAGTAGAAAAGGTAACCAGAAAAAGCTGTTGGAGAAAGACTGAGCCAGCACAAACATGTGACCAAAGACAGCCTGCTTGTGGTTATGGCTGGGATGACTAAATGAAGAAGAATCAAAAAGTAGTAGCAATGGGGGTTTTTTTCTGGTTGGTTTGATTAGGGTTTTTGGGGGTTTTCTTTTTGTCTGTTTGGTTTTTTTTGTTTTGCTTCAAGAAGACTTCTACATCCTTTTTGCACTTTTTCACTATCCTAACCTTGACCTACTAAAGTGACCATGAAGGAATATTTTTTAAAAGTGAGATTGATTTAATTAAATAAATTTTTAAAAAATTCTAATTCCATATTAGATTGCTGTTTTGTCTACATGGTATTTTAAATTTCTACTTGGAAATTTCACATTTTATGTGCCATCTGTCTAAGCGTTGCATCTTGTGGGAAGCTGTCCATGTTGCCTGTCATTTCACGTCTAGTCATGGTTAGAATGGTTACTCTACGAACCACTCAATTAAAAAAATTCAGAATAATTCTTCCTCTGGTAGTGACACAGAGATACAGTTTCGGTTCATACAGCAAATTCCACCTTTTCTCCCTGAAACTAATTTTCAAAAAAGCAGGCTAACTGTTCACATGGAATAGTGAGAATTTAATTATGGAAAAGTCTGGGGTAGTTTTCTGTTTTAGGGTTAGATTTCTGGCTAGTGTGAGTCAAGACAGTTTTATTTAAGTTTCAAGCCATCTAATAGTAATAGATCATAAATCACTACTGTGGTTTTCTCTTCTGACTCTTTAATTAAAAAGCATTTATGTGGTCAGAATAGGAGACATGAGAACACACATGGAGTAAATGGCATAAATGCCACATTAAAGACTATCACTACTCCTAAAAAAGCTTTTGGAAATGAAGAAAGAGTACATAATTTTTGATGTTATACTAGCCATTTCACATTTCAGTGTGAGCATGGCAAGAGTTTAAATTGTTTTTCTTCCAAGAAAGACAATTTTAGGATACCATAAAATTATGCAATGCATCCTCTGTGATGTGTCTCTCAGTTGCACTGTTGTATACGTATCTGACTTATAAAATCTGTTATGTCAAATAATGCTTTTTCTATTGCTATAGAAAATGTATCTTTTACTATCTTTTCTTGGAATCTGCAGAACTTCTGTTAGTTTAGGCTATTTCCTAAATTAGGCACCCTTTCTTTGGGATGATGGATTTGTCACTTTCAGGTTTAAGAGGTTTAAGTCTTTTCTTTAATGTGTCAGCTTATCAAATGGAAAAGATGTAATGCACAGACAGTTACATTACAAATGTTCTTAAGCTTGAACGGAGTTAGCCTGAGCTCCTACAAAGTGAAGGACAGCTTCTGCAGCTGTTGGCCCTCATAGAGTGCCTTCCTCTGAGGCAAGGCAGCTTTCTTACTCTGTGAGCTCAGATATCCAAGAGCCACAGTAAGGGTCTGTCGTGGTTTGATGCTGGCCCAACACCAGGCACCCACGAGAGTCACTCTCCCACCCTCCCCTACCACAGCTGGGCAAAAAGGAGGGAAAAGAGGAAAAAGGGTTAATGGAAGCTTCATGGGTGAGATAAGGAGAGCAGGAGAAATATTTCAAGGGCAAAACAGGCTCAACCTTGGTTGCTAAGTGAAATTTATTACTAACAGAATCAGAGGAGGGTAATGAGAAGTAAAATAAGTCCTTAAAACACCATCCCCCCCCAGGCTCTCCCTCCTTCCCACCAACACAGGGAGGCAGGGCAGGGGAGTTTTGGTCAGTCCATCACCAGGATTTTCTTCCACTGCTCTGGGAGAAGAGTCCTTCCCTGTGAGGCCGTGGGTCCCTCCCACAGGAGACAGTTCTCCGGGAACTTCCCGGTGTGGGTCCGCTCTCAGGAGCAGCAGCCAAACCGCACCTGCTGCAGCGTGAGTCCCTCCCACGGGCACACGGCCCTCCCAAAACTGCTGTGGCGTGGGTCTCTTCCCACGGGGTGCAGTCCTCCAAGGACAGGCTGCTCCAGCCTGGAAGCAAGGCCCTCTCTCTCCACCGGGTCTCCCACTGGATCACAGCCTCCTCCAGGCACCCACCCGCTCCGGCGTGGGCACCTCCCCCAGGGGCTGTGGGTGGATCTCTGCATTCCCCATGGACCCATGGGCTGCAGGGGCACAGCTGCTTCACCATGGTCTGCACCACGCCCTGCAGAGGAATCTCAGCTCCGGTGCCTGGAGCAGCTCCTCCCCCTCCTTCTCCACTGACCTCGGTGTTGCCATGTTGTTTTCCCTCACATGTCCTCACCTCCTCCTCTTCTCTGACTAGAAGCAAAACCTCGTGACTTTGTTTTGATTTTCTTCTTAAATATGTCATCACAGAGGCGTTAACCAGCCTCTCTCATTGGCCCAGTTCTGGCCAGCAGCGTGTCCATCTCCAGAGCCATCAGCCATTGGCTCTGCCAGACAGGGTGGGAAGCTTCCAGCAGCTCCTCACAGGAGCCATCTTTGTGGTCCCCCTGCTGCCTAAAACCAGGCCGTGCCAAACCAATACACGGTCAAATAGAGATTGGAAGGATGAAAAGAGGTCTGTGTTTAAAATGCTTATTGTCTTGGAAATGCAGTTAAAATAAAAAATATTGCAAAACAATTATTATAATTTATAGCTAAACAACTGAGTTCCTCAAGGAAAGGTTAATGAGAAGTGGCTGCAAATGTTTAGTTAACAGAGCTAACTGCTGTTACATGCCTACATAACTCAGTTCCTTGAGGAGGGAGAATGAGCCTTTTAGTCTGCCACTAGTAGATGCAGCCAGTTTTTTTTTCTCTCTTTCTGAAAGAACAAAGAAAGTGATGGTTCTTGCCTTTCCTTGACTAGTGGTTGCATAGGAGGAGGGAGAAGTTTATAGGAAGTTCATAAGGAGACAGTATTTCCATTAATTGATTTAAACTAACTTCATCTGTGCAAGTAAAATGAATTGGTTCTTCCTGGCAGGAATAAATGTAATGGAATCAATGTTTTTGTATAAACATGAATACAGATATATGAGAACGAGCACATATATG
Organism: Gymnorhina tibicen; assembly: GCA_013399875.1. Taxonomy (NCBI): domain Eukaryota; kingdom Metazoa; phylum Chordata; class Aves; order Passeriformes; family Artamidae; genus Gymnorhina; species Gymnorhina tibicen. The sequence continues at coordinate 408,904 of VXAZ01006872.1, forward strand.
TGTATCACAGTAAACAGAGATAACTACAATTCTTTCTGCATTTTCTTGGAATTTCTTTGTGATGATGAGAAATATGAGAATATCCAAAGTGGCCTCAGCAACATTAATTTTGCTTCACTGCCACTTCAATGCAATGCATAGTCTTTTCTTAAATAATCCCATATTATGCTTTCTCCCCTTGACAGGATATCTTCATTTCAGAACTTTTATTGCCTTTTATCCTTCTCTCCTCATCAGGGAAAGTCACAGGCTTTTGAAGAGTTTCAAAAGCTCCAGCAGATTTTATAAATCCTCAATTGAACATACAAATGTTTCTTGATATGGAACCAACCTGAAACATAAAAAAATGTCTATGGTTTTCCACTTCAGTGGAGGAAACCTTGGTACAAATTCATCAGTGAGTTTATGTAAGCCTCCTGTATAACATAAATCAAGGCAGAAAGCTTCAGTATTTGGATGTGAAATATTAATGTGCCATATTAATGGCATGTGCAAACTAAAGTTAGGGCTCAGCCTAATTTAAAAAATATAAATTACTGAAACAATTAGGATTTTAGTGGCCATTTTTGTTTGGAATTAAGTGCAGTGAAGATCCAGCCAAGACTTTCTAATTTTCTCAAGTACCTCTAACCCTTAGAGTATCATAGGCAGATATGATGGATATTCAGAGAGAGCAAATGGAGTACATGGGACTGAAATACTGCCTGTTCTCTGGTTATCATAATCTCAGATTTAACTGATGCTGTGGCTATGCCTCCTCAAAATGTAAGGGGTAAAGCATGAGCAACCTGTCTGTTTCTAGTAACACAATATCCTGCTAGCTGCATGTTTTCCTTTTACAAGCCTAAATTATTTTATATTAAATGAGAATTGTCATGACAGAGTAGCATAATTGAGGCACTGTGCATAAAAAGGGGAAATTACAAACATTTCTATTATCTTTTAAAAGAAAAGCACTTCAAAGAGCTGAATTAAAGTATGTACATAATATTAAGACAGAACTGATGACAGGTCATAAATTGTCATTGTATACTAAACATTGTAGTCAGTCCAAAAAACCTCGTATTTGAATGTGGTGACAAGTTCTAAATCTCCCGCTGTGAGATTGATAAAGAAGGAGACTTAGGCATGGAAATAACTGCAAAATATACAATCAAGGAGTGTTTTCTTCAATTCGGCTAAATATATTTTTGTTGTCTAATTAATTTATTTATCTATAGTCCATTGAGTAGGACTACATCAAATTTTCCAACCAAACTTCTTTTTTTGGCAGAAATTTAAATTAAAATGGTTTGGGGTTTTTTTTTTGTTTGTTTATTTGTATGTTTTTTAATTTATTTTGCCAGCTGAGTTTCATTTGTGTTTTGAGCTGTGGAACACAGCAAGATTATTATTGAGGAGTTCTTATGTTGCTAGTCTTTAAGAATGACCCTATTGTGGTTGACATTGTTGATATTCATGCAAAAAACTGTTTTGGTCGTGACCAGGTCTATATTTTGTCTCCAGTGGTGGCTATGAACAGAAGAGATAGTGTACACATACTTGATAGGGTTCTCCAGATCTACTGCTGGTTGTAGGAAGGGCTGCTGCCTTTTGATCAGCCTTGCTTCTTGGGGTCTCATTTGGTGGCACCTTGTTTTCGAGTAGTCTGTGACTGGTCAACCCCAACCCACCCACATCAGTCACAGTTTTGAAACCCTCTTTTATGGCCTACTTAAAACTGTTCTCCAGATGGAAGAACCCTAAGTTACCCACGAGTTCCTCATGGAGAAGCCATTCCCTGTGCTTGATCATCAGACTTAGCTGGTCACACAGAGAGACAGCTAAACAGTCATAGATGATACTAAGCCATAGAAATACAGATGGCAGCTGCAAGGTGAAAAAAGGCTTCAAGATTTAAAAAGAAGAGTGATTCTTGATGCCAAGAAACCCACTTTAATACACAGTTATTTGAAGGCAGGGAAATAGAAAGACATAAAAGTATGACAAGAGAACAGAAGAGAGGTGAGAGAGGACAGATGACCAGGCAGCAGGGTTAGGCACAAAGGGAAACACAGTGAAAAAAGAGCTGGAGAAAACAGGCAATCGGAAGACAAGTCTTTCAAGAAAACCTGTTTTGAATATTCAAATGTTCCTGATTTGACCACACCTGTGACTCCTATTACTTTGCGACCATTGCTTATTCATTACTGCAGCTCTTTTCTTAAGGTGACTTTGCTCTTAAGACCACTGTCATATGCACTATGGTATATTAAATAATGAAGTAAAGGACACTGTATGCATTTGAGATTTTCAAATGAAAAAGAAAAATTGCAAGTTTTATGTTAGCACATCTCGGAACACAAGTTCAGTCAGACTCTGCAGTCCTTTGCTTTTCTTCTTGCTGTGGTTATTTAGGCATAAGTTTGGGGTTATTTTTCCTTCTGGGGAAATTGGCAGGTTAATGCAACTTTTTTTTTCAGGTTCTTTTTTTGAAGAAGTCCTGTAGCTTTTCTTCTAGAAAAGCTTCATCCCTTGATCAAGCTTGATCCCTAAAATCTCATTTCATTCCCTATGAGGCCAGCTTGCTATGTTTGTAGTCAAAGTATAAGACAAGTGATATCGTAGGAGCTGCCCATATTTCTAGTTAGGGGAAGTGTTTTCCAAAATGAGATAATCTGGGTAGCACAAGGAGACTGTGATCAGTATTAAAGAAGTCATGCTTTGGACCTGACTGTTTCAAAAGTTTGTGGAATGTAGAGCACAACAAATGCTCCCACTATCTTAAAGCTAAAGTGAGGGTCTAGAAATGTGTCATTATGAAGATTATGAAGATTTTGGTTTCAATATCCCAGAAGCAAACTGTATACAGATTGTTCAATACTGAACTGTCATTTAGAATAGAAGTGGGAAAAAACGTGAAATCATTTAGAGAAGATTTATTTGGTTTGTGTAATAGGGAGTGTAAAACAGTAAGAGCCCAGTTGCCTTGCTGCCACCTGCCTCCAGGGTACAAACACTGCCAGTGAATCAGTAGCCTAGGAAGATCTTTTTTTTTATATATAGCTGGAGTTCAGCATGAGGCTGTAAGTGCCCCAGGTGACAGGGTCCTTTGTTCATTAGTGACTTTTCACAATAAACAATTGTGGTCCCATGACATGACAACAGTAACTTACAAGGGGTGATGAAGAAAAGCAAAGAAATCCTAAAATCCAGGACTCTTAAGAAGACCTCCAAGAAAGTCCTATAAATCCTGAGAAACACTAGTCAAGAGTATGGCAACAGGAGCAAATAGCGCAGTAAAAGCCTATTATGTTATTCAGTTGCAGCCTGGCTGATTTACTTTAGAAAGAACTTCCTTAAATTGCTTTTGATTTAAAACAGAGTCTGGTATCAGTGCTCACATCACCCTATGTGCTTCAGGCAGAGATTTAACTTTTACATTGTTGCTTTGTTCTCCTTTTTTTCCTCTTAATGCAAAGCCTCCAGATGATCTGAAGGATGGATTCCAACGGGTACTGTGTTGCTAATTTATGAAATCTGTGCCTTTTAGAGATTATTTTGTTGAAATTAGTGTAAGCACTGGTGATGCAAGATAAGAAGAAAGAGCATTACACTGCTTATGCATTTCTTCTGAAGTTTGAAAATCCTATTTAGAGACCAACTTTAACATGCTTTAAGACTTCCAGCAGTGTTCCTGGAAGCATAAATAAGTAAAGCTTGAAGTTGTGAAAGTGGGTGTATTTCAGCTTCCTACTTCTTTTTGTGAGTGTGGAATGCAAAAGTGGAACTCAGATTTGATTGAATTTTAAAGCTCTGGTGCTTGGCATTTGCTGACTGTGTGCCAACAGCATGACCACACTTTAAAAGGAAGTACTAAGAGGGAGGGAAGAAGAATCTTTGAAAGTGTATTGTTATGGGGTTGAGTTTTACCTCTTTAATAACTATTAAATAACCAATAAATAATTATCCTGAGTTTTGCTGTTAAAATAAATATTTGTCTTATTTTTGTTATTTTTTCAGTAAAAGAGTGAAGCATCAGCTAAACATTTTCTAAATCCTTTAGTGTTTATCTAATGCCAGTTTGAATTCTGAATAGCTTACTCTGCCTGGTACCAACCCCTGGGTATCTCTGAACATAACTTTATGGGCCAGTTACATTACAGAAGTAGTAAGCAAATGGTATGTAGCACTAAAAGGCTGCATACCAATGCCATTTGTTACTTGGGAAGGGTAGGAAGGAAAGCTGTTTTACCTTTTATCCAGCAGGTATCTTTCAGAAAAAAAATCCCTTTAAGAAATATGGGGAAAATCTGACTACTGAATCTCTTACCTTTTTTTTTTCTTATGTATCCCTACTGGTTTTAGTAAAGTTTCAGCATAAGTTAATTTTCAGGGTTTAGCCTGTGGCACAATGCACATAATCATAGTACAAGTGTGTCTTGTGTTCCATTATGTCTTTCTTAGATTGTTCATCATAATGGTTTCTCTTACCCAAGGAAGAGATTGAAGATTAAACCACTATTTACATTGGAAAGACTTCAGGAGAGTTTTAAACACATGTTTCATTTTAAGAATGTGAAAAAAGAAGGCCCAGATGTCCTCCTCAATCCAAGATATTTTCATTAACTTCTTAGTTTTTTCCACTGAGATTTGAAATGCTCTATTCCTTAAAAATTTCAGCTTGAAGAAGTGTAAGAGCATGTACAATGATGATATTTCTGATCAGTCTAGCCATTCAGGACACTTCAGCAAGATTTTACCAGTTCCAGTAATGGTGGAATTTCTGAAACAGTCATTTATCTGTTCTGAAGACATTTATCATTCTGAAGTTATTTATCATTTCTGAAGACTGTCATTTATCCCAGAACACAGAATACTTAACTTAATGGGTTTATCTTGAAGCATCACCACTTTAATAGCTTTTATTGGTTGTTTTGAGTAAATAGCACTTCCTTTTGTAACTATTTATGTACTTTGAAAAGTCCTCAGTCTGATATGGAAGTGATCTATTCAAATCCTGAGATTTTAGTGGTGTAGCAAGTGAATCTTGCTGAATTGTATTTGTGACATTTAAGAGAAAAGTAATAAACTGTTAGATTGGTTTTATAAAATTCTGAATAAAAGGATTTAAGAAGAGACACTCTGGTTTAGAGAGGACCATTTAGTCAGTATTCCATCTTGAAGAACATGCATGTCTTTCAATAAGAGCGGCAGTTATGGGATGTAGGGCAAGCATCCATAATTCATCCTTAATGCTTTCCTGGCCCCCATGCATTTTCATCTCAGGAGATTTCCTGAGCTTGAGGATGTTTATTTCTTTACTAACTTCCATTACATATATTTTAATAAAATTGAAGTATTAAAAATTTCACCTCTTTGTTGGGTTTAAGTGACGAATTTTTAGTAGTAGAGGGACTTCATGTGTTGCTTCTGTGAGAGACCAGAAGCTGTCCTCATGTCAGACAAAGCCAGTTACAGCTGGCTCCAAAACAGACCCACTGCTGCCCAAAGCTGAGCCCATCAGTGATGCTGGTGGTACCTCTGTTATTAGCATACAGCATATATATACAACATACATGATGTTATTACTATTTAACATTTTAGAAAGAGTAAAAAATGCTGTGCAGCAGTTTTGAGAGAGAGAAGCATAATGATTTTGGCTGGAATAAAGCTAGTTTCCTTCACAATAACTTGTATAGGGCTGTGTTTTGGATTTGTGCTGGAAACAGTGTTGATAACATAGGGATGTTTTTGTGACTGCTGAGCAGCACTTTCACAGCATCAAGGCCTTTTCTGCTCCTCACCCCACCCCACCAGTGAGGAGGCTGGGTATGGGGAAAGATGAGCACATGGCAGCACAGACCCTGGGGGGAGGAGGTGTCACGCGGTGGAGTCCTGCAGAGAGGAGCCCGCAGGAAGCTGACAGATGAGTGAACAGCACATGATCACCCCATGAAAGGAAATTTAGAAGGTGCTTTGCTGATGTAGCAACATGGGATAGGTCACATTGTAAGAATTGCCATGTAAGGAAATACTGTGTCTTGAAGAAGTGTATAAAACCAGCTTGTTTCCTTTGAGTAAACAATTCAGATCAATTCAGATCCAGGAACCAGAACCAAACTCAGATTCAGTCTGAGTTTCAATCAATGACAGCTGGGGGTGCACAAGGAGTGGGAGGGAACACCGCCAGGACAGCTGACCCCAACTGACCCAAGGAATATCCCACACCATATGGTATCATGCTCAGCATGTAAACTTGGGGTAAGAAGGGGATGTTCGGAGTGATGGCATTTGTGTTCCCAAGTCACTGCTCCATGTGATGGAGCCCTGCTTTCCTGGGGATGGCTGAACACCTGCTTGTCCATGGGAAGTGGTGAATGGATTTCTTGTTTTGCTTTCTTGCATGTGCAGTTTATGCTTTACCTATTAAACTGTCTTTATCTCAACCCACAAGTTTTTTTCCCTGTAAGTCTTCCAGTTCTCTCCCCCATCCCACCAGGGAGGAGTGAGCAAGTAGCTGTGTGGGGATTTGTTGCTCACTGGGTTTAAACCATGAGAGGGAGAAAATAAGTGAGAAAAGTAGGAGAAAACCAGCCCTTTAAACCCCCAGGTAAGGGAAGAAGGAGGGGGAAGATGTGCTCTAGGCACCAGAGATTCCACAGAGATCATAAGACCAGTTTGTTCCCCTGCAGCCCATGGATAATCATGTCAGAACAGACATCTGCTCTGTAGTTCGTGGAGGACCCCACATTGAAGCAGATGGACTTGCCCTGAAGAACTGCAGCCTGTGGAAATGAGCCCATGTCAGACTGACCCCACTCTGGATCAGGAAAAAGTGAGGAAGGAAGAGCAGAGACAATGTGTTATGAACTGAGTGTAACTCCCATTCCTTGTGCCCCTATGCTGCTCAGGGAAGGGAACAGATAGAGGATACAAGAGTGAGGGAGTGAAGGTGGGCCTGGGAACAAGGGGTGGTGGGGGTTATAGAAAGTGTCTTTAGTTTTGATTTGTTTCTTACTAATCTGCGTTATTTTTAATTGGCAATAAATGAAATTTATCTTCTCCAAGTTCAATCTGTTTTGTCCATGATGGTAATAGGTAAGTGATATCCCTGTCCTTATCTTGACCCACAAATTTTTTCATCTGATTTTCTTCCCCCATACTGTTGAGGAAGGGGAGTGAGAGAACATCTGGGTCAGCACCTGGTGGCCAGCCAAGTTTGAGCAACCACAACCTCCCTCCTGTTTTCCTAGAATAAATAAGCTTACAACCATCATTATTTTATTGTGGGTTGTTATCAATGTTTTCTGAACTTTTCCTCTTTTCTTCCTGCACACTGACAGATTCACAGTTTTCCTCAAGTGTCTTAACATGGATTTTGACTCCAACTAAGTTTCCCCGAGCTAATGAACAACTATGGTTTTCACATTCATATTATTGATGCATCCAAGGATTAAATTTGCTGTATTCATCCTTACTTTTCTGTTTGTAAATTAACAGTAAACCTTCAGGTTCCTCTTTCCCCAACCAGTTGATATGTACCAGCCTAAGGGGTTGCTGTTAAAACATGATCTGAACCCTGAGAAATCTAGGTAGGTTGAATCTCAGTCTTACAAGAAATCTTGCTATCTGAACTGGACAAGTATTCTTGTTTGACTGACCTTTCTGTCTCAGTTTCCTTCCTATGTCTCTCAATTTATTATGTTCTTTAGATTGCAAGCTTTGCAGTTTGGGACTGAATGTGTATATGCAGTGTCTAGCACAGGGCTGTGATTTAAGCTGGGTTCAGTAGTACCAATAAAAATAAATCATGTCATATTGGCTTTCTTGGCATTCAGTGGAAAGGCTGGTGTTTCCGTTGTTGATGACTGAGAATGGTAAATAAAGAGACATACATCTATGGAATAATACTTCCATTATGCAAAAACACAGAAATATTTTGCATTGTATTTAGGATATGTATTTCTAGAATAATACTTTAAAAAAAAAGGTAGCATGATATTTTATTTAGTTTAGTTTAGACAGTGAGTAAATGAGAGATGATAGAGGTAACTCAGGCTGGACAGAATACTTCACATCTTCAAAGTGCTATGCCAGCTATAACTAATTAAACCTCACAGTAGGCAAAATATGTTTTCTTGGAAGCAAACTGAGAGTATTTAGATAAGAATTAGACCAGAAAAAAAAAAAAGTCACAGGTCGGATAGTTCTAACAAATACCTCTTTTTTTTCTTCCAATTTGGCTGTTTGACAAAAACATTTCTTCTATAATGGAGGAAAAAATATTTGTGTCTTTTTAAAACTTTCTGAATCTAAATTTTTGACTGAAAAGTCATATTTTTCTTGTGGTGTAAAATAAACCCTACAAGAACTCTTTCACATATATTAAGGTGCAAAAATCAGAGAGGTAGTAGTCGGTATCTTAACAGAGGTCTAAAGATTCATTAGTCAAATGGCAGCTAAGTCCATATCATGTTAGCTTGGTCAGTACAAACCAGGAAAACAAGTTCACATCGACTTTGTGAGAACTTAAAACAGCAGCAAAATGAAAGACCTCATTTTCACTAGGAAAACAGGTAATTTATCCATGGATGAGGGAAAAGTAATTTCAGATTTAGATTTTACAAGAGCAAGAAAAGGACCAGAGGCAGTTGCACATTTAACAGACAGAGTTAGCTTAGGCTTGAACCTTTTGAACGTAATTTAAGCTGCTGTTTTAATCAATTATCTTAATGTCAAGCAAGATGTTGTGCTGGATAGTGCCAGGTTTTCAAGCTTGTTTATTTTCTTTACCTCATGTGACTGTTCAAGGAAGTATAGGATCTTGCACAGTTTTTGCTAGAGTGACCATAGTCTCTGAAGTAAATTTAGTCAAGGTCTAACAAACCAGAAATGCTTCAGTCCTGAAAATTTAATTTGAACTTTTAAAACTGTATTAGAGGTACTTCTCTTAACCTTAATTTCTTAATTTCTTGCCTAGAAAAATGTTATGCTGTAGCCTATGAAGTTTTATGTTTGTACAGCTTTCAGTAGTCTCACTATTTTAACACTTTAAGGTATGAAGGAATCATACATCAAACTACCTTACCAAAGAGGCCAAGATAGAGAAATGTGAAGAAAGAATGCTTCATAAGTGCAAATTGTTGTAGTTATCAGTCTTATGAGAATGAACACAATAATGAAATCTTTGAAAATATTGCTGTAATTGAAAGCTTTAAATATGGTGCAGTCACCATAAAATTCTACCTGCCTGCTTGTTAAAATTTATTTAAGATGGTCATTTATGGTAAACATTAGCATTTCTGAATTAACCTGTTATATGAGAGATTAGAGTTTTAAACAGAAACTTTTATTTAAATTTAAGTGCACCCAGTGTAACAGACCAACTTACTGTGATTTATTCACAAGCTTGAGACACTTCCTCACTTGACAGAATTAATTTATGGCTTCACTTAAACGGAGCTGATCTGACCAGGAATGTATACTGACCCTTTCCTCTTATTTCATTAGTACTCTTATTATCTTTTCTAAATCTTGAGTGTTTTTCTTTGTGAAAATGAATACAACACACATTGGCTGGCTGAGCAAAGAGGTGTATTCTCCCCGAACCAAGCATGAACATATATAAAACCTAGTGGCACTGCATTCTAGGTTTTCCCCAGTTTTGAGTATATTTCAAGCCTTCAGTTGCTTGCTAATAAATTTAAAATGCATATGGTGGCTCTTGTAACACTTAGAGGTGCCTATTTTTTATTCTACAAATAAATTGAGTATCACTCTTTTAAGTGTAACTCATTTTCCTATTATTTATTAATAGTTGTAAAAATTTAAAAGGAAATCAAATTACTTTATACTATTCGGATTATTCTGCAAATTACAACATGGCATAGATTTTATTATTTTATGCAACTTTGAGGTTCCATTAGGAGAAATGGTTGTCTACCAGTCTCTTGAGGGAATCCCCTCAAAAATAGCTGCTCAAAAGGCATCCCCTAGGTCCAAACCCCTTATTTTCAACACCAAATGATTTCTTAAAATGACAAATAATGCTTTACTAATGCTGTCTAACAGTTAGCATTTTTCCAGAGTTTCAAATGTCAGAGCTATACTAGAAAACCAGAGTTTTCCCATTGTGAAACACAGATGGTGGCAATAGAGAGTGCAAGATTCTACTAAATATGCAATTTTAAAAAACCCAGTTTTTTAAAATATATTCTTCAAAGGAACTTGTTGAGAATTTTTTTCCTGGTGTGTTTTGTTACTGTTGCATGATGTACAATGACAAGATCTCAGAAATCAGTTTGGCACAAATATTAAAATATATTCTGAAGAGTCTATATGAGAAATGAGATAACAGTATGGACAGAAAAGCAAATATTTAAGCTTAATCAGCATAACAGGTTAACAGCTTTTCTACAAGTCATATGCTGTGGTTTAGCATAGCTTGGTTTTTAGTTAAGGATAAATCCATCAGACACGGAAGTGATGTTTTTGCAAGAGGCTGCAGACAGCTTCCTCTAGACCTGACGAAACCAATCAACTGGCTAGTTTGAACATTGACAACTCTGTTAAGCCACTTAAGAAGCTTGCCACGCCTCTGTGAACCACATTTAAGTATGAACAAAGCGCAGGAAGGCTCTCTTACTTCCGGGCTTTTGGACAGGTAACTGGGGTGCCCGTGTGGCCTGGCGGGGCCGGGCTGGGCCGTGCTCCGTGCGGGCCATCCCTGAGGTGTGGCTCGGCCGGGCCGGCCCCCCTCCCGTGCGGCCACCCAAATGAAATTCTACACAGAGATGAGCTCTGGCCACTGTCCGACAGAGATCACGTGACCAACAGCGAGTGACCAGTTCCAGCTGCAAGGCCTGGGTAAGATAAACTCTTTCAGCAGTGTAAGATTTCTCAGAACAGATGAAACTTGCAGACATCAATCCTCTCCCAAGTCAAAGGAAAGAGAAACGTGGAGGCACGTGGAGAAAACTCAATAGAGACACCAAAGTCAGTGATGAAGGAAGAGTTGAAGCCCAGAGAGAGGAGAAAGAGGAGATGCTTCAAACCTAGAAGCTGAAATTCTTTTGTAAAGCTGTGGTGATGGACTATGATACATCAGAATACCCCTTGTAATTTCATGGAAATAAGCATGGGAGGGTGGGGCATTCAAACTGCAGCCATGAGCAAAGGTACCCGTGCTGAAACAAGCAAATGTTGAAGCAGCTGTGATCTAATGAGAAGCTTGAACAGAGAGAAATGAGAGTGATGAAGACCCTTGCTCCCAGGGAAAAAAGAAGACCTCTGTTCCCAGAGATGAAGATGATCCCTGAGATACATGAAGAGAACCTTTGCTTCTGAACAGCTCATCCTTAAAATTGTACCCCATTAGCTAAAGACTGAACCCTTGAAAACAGTTGTGGGGAAAGCTGTAAGTCGAGGGAAGGGACTTTCACACGGCAAGCAGAGAACCATCCTGGGCGGCTGTTGTGCTGTGACGTTGAAGCCACGAGAGAACTGTTTCTTGTGGAGGTGTCCCCATGGCATGGCAAGAGAGACTCCTCTCCCTAAGTGAACTGAAGAAAGACTAGTACAGAGGTGGTAAACTGACTGTAAAAATCCCACGTTCTGTCTCTTTACGTTGTCAGTGGGAGAAGAAGCAGAGGTGGGGAGAGGAGAAGTGTTCTGAAGGTTTATTCTGACTCCTATTTTTTTTCTTTTAGTTCTGTTAATAAAGATTTCTCTATATTCTTTGAAGTTTGGAGCCTGCTTTGCTTTCTCCTAATTCTTATCTCACAGAAGGAAAATAAGTAAGTAAAGGATTGCAAACAAACCACTACATCATGGAAAAGAGGAGATGGAGGGAAGAATTTTTTTCAGGATGGTAACTTGATATTGCAGATAATTATGGGGATTTCTCAATCAAAAAGAGCAGAAACAGAAAAGTACTTGTTCAGACACTGAAAACAATCGTAGTGTGGAAGCTAACATTTCTGACTGTCAGCCACAGGACTCAGAATTTTGACAATGGACATAAATATAATGTGATGGGATATTTAGAAAAAAAATCTCTAGGTTTTGCTTTGTTTTAAGAGATATTAGAAATTAATATAGAATGCTCACTTCTAAAACAGCTTTCTTGTAATGAGGAAAATTCTGATGTTCATGGTACACTTTTCTTTCTATGGAAAGTTCAACAGTGAAAACACGCTCTGGTATCTTCGGGGAGTATTGATATGATGGGACAAGAAAAAGAAACAGGCTTGGAATGCAAGGAGGCTTGCAACAAAATACTGCAATTAGCAGCTGCAAAGCTTTGAATGCCGAAACACAATTCCAAGTAATGAAATTCTCAGATTTCTTAATTTTTTCAGATGTTGGTAAATTAAATAAATAAATGAAAGCGGTTTCGTATGCCCTAGAGAAGAAAACTTATACAAAGTTCCTTACTCCTGAAATGCATCATGACATTATTTCCTATCCTCACATTGATTTGTGTTTTAAAATTCAGTGATTTTACATTTTGAAGTGTCTTGGGAATAAATTCTTCCTGATGTAATTTGCCTCTGATTTGAGGTAAGCCTTTTTATGACTTGATAGTTTGTATTTAGCATTTTTTTATATGTGAGGAGAAGGTGAAAATGATGCCTAAAAATTTTTTTTCTCTTTCTTAGAACTTTCTAAACATGAGAGAAATTTCCAAAAATTAAACTGTATGTCCATCAAGCCAATCTAGCTTCATCCTTTAGCACTGATATCTCAATTAGCTGGTTTGAATTCAGAATGCTTAGAACAAAACAGAAGGTGGGGAAACTACTAAACCACTAATTTGAATACATTAATTTGCCTACGTTGAAATGCAAGGATCAGGCCATTACTATCATGTTACATTGCTGTATGTTGACTGGAACAAAAGAAGAACTGTATTAGTGTAACACAGTTTGACTGTTCCTACCTGCTAGCGTACAAACTATTTTCATGCCCGTTTGGGAACCTTCAGATTAATACTCCATTTTATTGCATTGCAGGTCTAGTCAGTGCCACTGAATTTATGCATTTTTGCGTATAGATATTCATCTTAGCTGAAGACAGTATTTTGCAATGCAATTTACAATGGAATCAAATTCATAAGTACCATGAAATTAATCAGACCAGTGTACATGTTGAAGCTGTTTCTTTCAGTAGTATAAGCACCAATGAAGTGAGGATGAAGAAAGCAATTTAAAACCTCAACTACCTAGAGATGTGCTTGTTAACTTGAACACCTTCAATAGCTCCTTCTTCTTCCTTGGGTCCCTCTTGAGGTCCCAGTCCAGTTCAAGTGTGTCAAATTAATGCAGCTTTATTTTGATTTGGATACTTGCTCTATTACAAGCCCCAAGAAACCAAACAAAAAACAGTAACAACAACAACAAAACCCCTAGAGAATTATTATATACACCCCCAGCAGGCTATTTGCATTTTGATTCACATGACACTTTTGTTCTGTTCAAGTAGTTTGCTCTACATATTACTGAAGAGCAATCTGTACCATAGCATAAAAGAATACAAAATCACTTTTCCACTGAGAAGACCTAATAAGTCTTTCATCATTTTTATTACTAAATCTTTATTGGAAAAAATAAATTCTGTGCACTGAAGCATAATTTTACCTTATGTCTTAATGTTTGTTTGTTAACAAAATATAATTGTCCTTTCCATCACTTTTGTCGAGTATGTGGGGAGAGCTTCTGCCTGCCATCTCCTGAAAACTGAAAAAGTTTTGTTATAATTTGAAAATTGCACAGGCAAGAGTGTATTCACTTCTCGCAATTTCAGTTGTTTTCTACTGGAAATTACTGAAATGAAAATATACTTGTCCGTGAAGGGAAGAAAATCGTGCATTTTTTTTTTTCACAAAAAAGATCCAGCAATGTGAGTTCAATTTCAGTGACAAGGAGCAAAATATTTAACATAGTAAAAAATTCCTCTTAATGGATACAGGCTGAAGAAATGGGTCACTGGGAATGCCGTGAAGTTCTAAGAGAAGTGGAAAATTCTGTACCTGGGGAAGAACAATTCTATACAGAATTATGTGTTGGGGATCAGCTGGAAAGCAGCATGGCCAAAAATGCAACCTGACAGTTGTATTTTTTCTTGCTTGGTTTCCAATGCACTTAGGATTCTACATTTCCAAACTTTTGCCAGGTCTTTTTTCATGTGTCCTCTGCTTTGTATATGAAGCTGTTCATTTGAGGGACTACTGTTTCATAAAATTATGTGTGGCTGTTTTCTTATGTCCCAAACCTCATCATTACTGACATGAAAGCTCTACATGGATCAAATGATCCATGAACAAAAGTAAGTTTTTGCAAATGCTATGATCTCTAGAGGAAGATTAGGCTGCTATTGATTTAGTGACAAGAGTCTAATAGTAATAATGGCAATATAGAATCATTGACTGAGTATGCATTCCTCTAAAGATGTTAGGTACAATTACATTAAGGATGAAGGATCATTTGACTGATATAACTCAAGAATTCATGAGTTTGTAGTGATTTGGAAAGTGCCTTGAAGCAAAAAAGAAAACAAACAAAATGCTCTGTTTTGAATCATCCCACTTCATATATTCTTACAACATTTTTTTTCTGATAATTTTTTATGCAGTGATTATGAAATACTGGTCCAGAAATATGTTTTGGTGAGACCAAACATGTGTCATGTGGGACTGACTTTTCATTTTTCCATGAAATGATGACCCTTCTCATTGCTCTTTCCATCTTCCTGAGGAGTGGAAGTGGAGAAGAGGTTACTGAGCTGTTCTCCCTGGTATCCAGTGACAGGATGTGTGGGATTGTTTCAAAGCTGTACCAGTGAGGTTTAGACTGGATATTAGGAAGCATTTGTTTGCAGCAAGGGTGGTCAAACACTACCACAGGCTTCCTAGAGTGGTGATCAGTGCCCCAAACATATCAGTGTTTAAGAGGTATTTGGACATGCCCTTAGCAACATTTTTACCTGTTGGTCAGCCCAGAAGTGGTCGGGCAGTTGGACTGTTGTAGTTTCTCTTGAACTGAAATATTCTATTCTACTACAATTTTCTGAAAAATTGTCTCATCTACTTTTGCTACAATTTTAGATAAGTGGTTCCTAAAATAGCCAGTAAGACTGTTAAATTAAATAAAATGTAAACTTTCTGCTCACAGAAGGGACTGGATATAGAGCTTCATACAATTTCTTTTGAGATGTATGCCAGCTTATGAAAAAGTTCTTGGGGAATGATGCTCACCTTTCTCTGCAATAATATTCTGTTCATTATTACATGATATAAAATATCATTCTGGAGTTGGCTATATTTTACATGTTCCAAAAATTGTCTCGATGTATACACATAGGTTTTTATGTGTCAAAGATTTTTAAGATCTTCCTAATACAAGGTAGGTTCTTTAAATGTGTTTCACTACTGTTCAGGCAACAAATCAAAAGAGACACCTCAGAAAACAAAAATGTTGTTTTGGCTGAAACAGTCATCTGGGATTTGCCACATTGTTTGATTTCCTAATTTGCTGTAGTTTTTCTGCACAGGCTTCAGTAATCCTGACAGTGTGAGGTTATCTAATTTAAGACATATAAAACAAAAAACCATTGTTTGAGCTCCTGAAAGTAATCTCATTCAAAGACAGAGTGAAGAAGATTACCTTTCGATGTGCTTGTCTTTCTCTATTAACTATAGCAAGAACAAAGAAAATTAGCTAAGACTAGATATCTATTTTTTGAATAGCAAAAATTTAATGAAGGAAAGTGTTTGGTTTTCTTGGTTGATACAGCTTACTCATGGACACTAGAGACTTAGATGTGACCTAACAATACTGTATTTCCCTTAACAGTCACTTTTATAGTACAACTTACCACTGGGTGAGATGAACTGTACATATGAGGTAAGTGACTAGATATTTTGTTTTTCTATGAAGGAATTTAGAGGACAAGTTATATGCATTAGTCTAAATGAGAGGCATCTTGCTGGAACTGATTTCTCAGTTGTCCTTTCTCCAAAATACTATAGAGACTATTATCCTTTCTTATTAACTTTATTATTTTATATTAGCATTTTAGAGACTGTGTTTTTCACAGGGACTTGTCTTTTATTATGGCTTATTATGTTTTATTATCTTTCACCTAACAGGAATAATTTTGTGTAGACACACAATACAAGAATGAATATAACAAACTGTTGGAGTCTTCTAGTTTCAGAGCTCCATCTTCAGAATTTAAGAATTAAACTGTTAAGAATAAAACAATTAAGTTACTAAATTAGGAATTATTTCTGTTGCAGTAACAAGTTATTTCAACGTTATATCTGCATGCATCAGGGCCTTGTTTCCTAAGCTTTACAAAGGTAATCTTGAGTTCTGCAGAAAAGATTTCCAGATTGGGAAAACCAACCATAAACAAGCTCTGCAGTATTTCTCCATTTCCATTTTCCCTGTATGCTACATTCTACAAAGTAATATTAATGTGCAGACCCTACATGCCAATATAAACTCACACTGATCGCTTCGCAGGCTTACAGCCAACATTTGTATTATCAACAGTAAGTATCATGGAGAGGCTGTGTGCAGTCATACTTCAAATTAGATTAAGAAATTAATACTTAATATGTCATGATTTATAATAGTGTATTTTCTTGACAACAGTGTTAGGCTAATTGTTTCAATTAGGTTGGAATTCATTGCTTGTTACTGGGAATTCATATTGATTAAGAGATTAGATACCAGAAAGTATGCAACAATTTTATTGCTTCCCAGCAGTAGAATAGATTGCCAATTTAAAGACTTTTCCAGTGCAACTCAGTATTTACAACATGATGCCTTAAGTTTTAACTTTTATATTTTCCAAATCCTATATTGCCTACAGTGTAACTCTGAAGTTTCTTGTAGCCTGCTAGCTGCTGTTCTCTTATGCCAGACAGACATAACAAAGCCTCTCCGAGCTTGTTATTCAAGGACACTCAGATTTTCCCAGGACCAAAAGGTGTAAACTAGGGCCTCTAGAGAGATTGAGAAATTGAAGAAATTACATCATTAGCTAAAGTTTTAATTGGCGAATTTATGCTGATATGCAAATGGACCAAACCTATAAAAGTGTGAAGAACTCGTGACTTGTCGTCCATCTTGGGGTCCATTTTGGAAGCAGCCTTTGGCTCCCCAGGGTGTACCTTTGAAGGCCTTTCAAATAAATACCTACCTTTATTCCCTTATTCCTGTCTAGTCTCTGTTTCTAGGTAGCCACTCAAGGTATCAACACCTTCACGCAAAATCTTGAATAACTCAGGGATTTTATTTGTCTGTGTTTGTGGTCCCTAACTAAACAATACATTTTGGAGGATTCATAGACTATTAAATTTGAAGACTGGGATTATAAAATCATATAATTAAGAGTTACTTAATGAAAACTCTATTGCTCATTTAAACTATGTCAAAGATTCATAAAAGATTTTTAGTCCTTTAACGGAGTTACTAATTAATTTGAACTATCATATACAAAGCCAGCATGAGTAAGACCTTAGATGAACAGTTTCTTGAAGTGCTTGTTGATATCTCTTCCTCTGAGCATCTGACTAAGGTTCTTTTGGTCTATCCTTCCTGTTGAAGCTATGCCTGTGTTTCTCTAATCCTATTTCTGATGAAGTCTAAGGAGTAAAGAACAGGCATTGGTATTTTTGTTCATTCTTTTTGTTCATTGTCTCATAGTTTTGAGTGGAATAAGAATGGTGTCCATTTCTCTTGGACAGCTCATAAGCCAATTTTTCTTTTGTGCCCAGTCATCCAACGTAGTAGTTAGAATATACATATATATGAAGTATCTTTCAGTGCTTGAGTTTGTGATAGCTTTTGTACGTGGTGGTGGAGATTTTGATTTGTGAGTGAAGAAAACCAGTTTGGTTTAAATTAACATGTCTCAGGTGCTGCAGTGGAGGTTGATACTGCAAACATTTCTCTTGTCTACCTGTGGGTTGTATTGCTGGAAAACGTTCTTTCAAAATTTAATTTTCAAACCAAAGCCAAAACCTTCACTGCAATAGAATGATGTAGGGCACCCCTTCCTTTAAGGAAAATATGCAACTCTCTGATACTAGGGGAAATGTCATCTTGCCACTTTATAAAATGCCAAGTCATATCTTGACCTATTTCCCTTGGTACCCATAGAATTCCCAATATTGTGGAGCAGCACAACCTGGGGATCTGCATTTTGTACACAATTTCTCTCTGCAGGAAAACATATGTACTCTGGTGTTTCGTGAGTCTTCTGCCAATTTGGAAGCACCTGTGTTCTGAGAGGAGACTGTCTTTGAAGGGAGAGTGAAACACTTTATCCTCTTGAGAGAGATGGGGCAGGGACATGACTCCACTATGAACTGTTGAATAATAGATTGGCTTCTGTGTGAGGACCATCTTTCCTTCTCCACTGCAACTACGTACTAGTTTTTGTGGGACAAAACAGATCTAAGCTTGTTCCTTGCCCTAGGCCCTTTCAGAATGTACACGACCTTCCAGGTGGCTGATTGGTGCCATGGTCTTTTCTTCTTAGAGAAGCCATTCACTGGACACCACTGGTATTGGGGAATTCCTTGTGAGAGGTCCAGAAGCAGTAGAAGTGCAGCCACGGGTATTTCATACAGAATTGGTCATATTCTGGGACGTTATGAGTGGGTCCTTGAGGTAAATGCAAACTGTAAGGCTTGACAGGCCTGATTAAACCATTATCTTGTATCTTGTAAAGAAGACAAGTGAGCAGAACTTGTTCTTTCAATGAAGAATTTCTTTTTTATTCAAGGTTGAGTAGAAGATCAGGAAACATTTGTTTTTATGCAAATACTGTGAAACATATTATTATTTGTTCTTTAAAAATCAAATCAAATCAAAGTGAATACCATTATAAACAGCCAGGAAGAGAAAGTAGGAAATTCAGCACAAATTATTTTGTTCTTAAGACGATATACTGCTTGCAATGGTTACAGCTATGGACTCTGAATGACTTGCATGGGATATTGATTCAAATTGCCTTAAACATAGCAGGCAAAAAAAATTACATTAAAGAAAATTAAATTTAAACACCATGACTCTTACTACCAATGGGTGGAAGCTCTTATACAGCAAAGCAGAATGTACATCATCTTTACGGTTTCCAAATTTGCCTAGTGTAAAATAGACATTTGTGGCAGCTCCTGCATGCAGTGGCACAGTTACTTGCAGTAGTTCGCTGGGTGTATTTTAGTAAATAATGAAATTAAACTTTGTCCAAGGTTTCGTACTTTTGCCAGTGGGTAGCTGTTTACTACATAATTCAAATGTATGGTAAATTTTAAAGGATTATAATCCCTTTCATTAAACTAGAATCCCACAATCTAAAGAGGTACTTTGCTTGCCTTTCCAGGCTAGGCATTTGCTTGTTACACACTCTTCACATTTGACAGCTGGTGTTTCCCCTAACTCTGAGGAAATAATTTAAAGTGCCTGTTTTTTGGGTTTTGGGTGTTTTTTTTAATAGGGGAATAAACATTTTGGCACTCTATTAAAGAATACTGAACAATTTCACAGAAATGTCTTTGCACAGAATAAGGCCCTTATCTAAATAACTTTTGCCTCCTATTTTAGAACCTGTCTATTCATTAAGGTCAAACTGTGTGCTTGGATCACCAGAGGGACACTTTCCTGTAATGCATGAGTTCCTCTATAAAGCTGCTGAAGCCATAGCTACCAGACTCCTGAGACCTTCCAGGAAAAAAAAGAATGTAGGAGTTAAAGTGTTAGATAAACAAAACTGTTCAATGAAGAAAAGTCTTCACAGAGAAGTTAGCCTCTGACTCACCAGAAAGCCTGGAAATATGTAAACTAACTCTGAACAAGCTACATGCAGTCTGCAAGATAAACCTGACCTTGCTCTGTAGGTTGAGTCTATATGAACTGAATGCCTTGCAGCTCGGTGTCTCCCTTCACATCAGTACCTCACAGCTATATTTTCCTTGTTTAAAAAAAAAAGAGAAACAGACTAGAGTCAGACTGCATCAAGATTAAAGGTTTTAGAAATACCCCTAGGATGTTTATACATTCAGTGAGATCCTCAGTGACTAGAGAGATTTATAAAGGGTGCCTTTATCAAAGCTGTGGTCCCTCCTTGAAGGCTATATCGAGGTCAATCAGAAGTTCCAATGGATAGTGATTAAGGATAAGGGGATATCAGATTTTTTTAAAGAAAACACAGAAGATCCCAAAATTAAATTTTAATATGGATAGATATAAGGAAAATTTCTATTATCATTGACTTTTGCCTGTTTTGAAATGCTGAAGCTAGCTTTTTTAGCTGACATGTTTTTAGAATTAACTTAATTTTACTTCAGCATTTTATTGTGCTTTGTTGCCATACTTGTTTGGCAAAAAAACCTATTCACTTTCCAAAGTCACTGGATTGCTACAAAGTGCAAGATGCCACGATCACAAGGAAGTCCAAGACAGCAAGAACTTTCCTCACAAAGATGCACGAGCTAAGTTGTCAGTTGGTGCCTTGACATCCTTGGCAGATATCTGCCTTGAGTTTGGCAGAAAATTCACCCATGAAAACATTGACTACCATCTCTCTAGTAAGCAACAGAAAATAAGAGAGAACCCAAAACAGGAAATTCACTTTTGAACACTCTTAAAAGTAGTTAGTTTACCATCTCCAAAAGAGATATTCATAACTACCATGGGAAAGAGTGGGTTAGCCAGGGACTGGAGGGTGTTTCACTAAGTCAGCATAGATAATAGTAAATAAGAATTTTTGTTGTTTGATTATTTGAATGGTCTCAAGCTTGGTCCTGGCCCAGGCTGACCAGCACAGTCCCAGACTAATGCTGGGCACAGGATAGCACCTAGCACAGGCAGGGACCATTTCCAACAGACTGTTTTACTGTTGGTATCTGAATGTTAGCATCTTTTTTTCTTTGTTAATATTATCTTTCCCTCTTTAAAAAGAGGGAAAGCCATCATGCTTTAAAGGAGTACAGCAGTCAACAATGCTTTTAGAAGTGTTGTTTTCAGGAAGCTTCTCTGGAAATATGGACTCTGAGCTAGGAGTCTATATTAGCACCTAGAATATATTTATGTATGAATATCAGACCATGAATTGAATTAGCTGTTTCAGTGTCCAATACAGACCTAACACTTGGATCTCAACAAATTACTTCTGAAATTTGGCTAACGGCTTCATTCACGTGAATAAAAATAAGAGATTATTTTTTAATTTGGCTTACTCTGTGGTAGTCTTAAAAGCACAGTACAATTGGACATCCAGGAAAAGACACTAACAACAGATACCTTTGCTAAATACTTTTGAAAACTAATTGAATAACCAGAACATACCACAAACATGAATGACTTCTAATTGCATTCAACTTCTTCCTTATATTATTTATAAATAATTATCTTTGCCCAGAGAACTCAGAGGACAAAACCAAATGGAAATGTGAATACGTTATTTTAAAATTCTTATGATTCTATGTACATTTATTTTTACTGTAACTATTGTGAGCCCTTATCAGAAGGTTTACATATATTAAAGAAACAAATGGAATTTTTCTGTGATCACTGTGCATGCTCTTTCTTAACTCAGTGTAATGTGAGTACAAACTTGTTGGAAAGCTAAAAAGTTACTCTAATTAATCCCTTAGAGAACAATTAGTAGAGCTGAGGATATCAAATTTAAACCTCCCAGGTGGGTTTTTGTATAACAGTCTCATAGAGCACTAATAAAAGTACTATACTTCTCCTAAGAGCTAATGCACTTGTAAAACAACCAGAGCATAAAATATTTGTGTAATAATCAGGAGAATGAAGCAGAAGACTGTTTAAATAAATACCACTTGTCAAGGAGAATAGATTCTTAGAATGGTTCTCTCCCTTTCTCCTCTGTTAACATTTCTAGTTGTTATGCTTTATGACTCTGTTTTACAAGGCATGATCATTTTTTATTGTTTGCTTGTCTGATTTGGTTTTCAGAGACAGTGAATTAAATTTGCATTTGGACAGACGTGTGTGATGGATTTAAGTGAGGCTGCTAACATGCTCAAAGTTAATCTGAGTGGTTTCAAAACTGAGGTCAAAGAAGTACAACTGGCAACAAAAAATTCGGTTGTTATTTTTAAAATAGCTTTGTATTCAAGTGGAAATTTCCAATAGAAAATATGAGGTAAAAAAACCAAAACAACAACAACAACCATCAAAAATCCACACACCCACAACTATCAGTGATACTCCCCCTTGGATTTGGGAAACATCAGAAAAAAAAACCAACAAGAAAAAGTATTTAAAACTCTTTAGCTATATTTGACTTGAAAATTTGCAAAGGCAATAAAAACATGCCTTGACCTTCTCTACTGAGGAGAAGGTTTGCATAATGAGAGTACAGGGGAGGAACACAGCCACTAGACACATTTACCAGACATAACAGTCCAAGTATTTGGCTACTTAGGTATACTTACCTGTTTGGCTAAGAGAAAGATTTGTGCAACTTGTGGCTGGTTATGAAGATGAATGAAAGCACGGATATTAATTTGCCTCTTGTGAGTTTTTTCTTGTCCCTCTGTTCAACCAGAGTAAGACTCCCTTCTTCCAGACTTATTCTGCCTGTTGGCTATCTCCTCCTGTGATGTCCTGCAGAATTCCAAAGTGCTTCTTTTGACAATAGCCACTGCCTCATAGCAGCTTCCATCATTGCAGGAGGATGTAAAGACTCATTTTTCCCAGCCTTTCAGGTAGAATGTAGTATAGCCCAATATAAGTGACCAACAGGCTTTGGGAAAATATATTCAGTAACCTTAAGGCTTTCTTTTAAAGCCTTCAAATAATTAATAGTTGAATGTTAACTACTGAATGGCTCCCAGTTCTGACAGCATCTCCAAATACCTCTTTTACTGTAGCACTCAGAAGGTCTCTTCTCTCCAACATCCAGAGCAAAGACATTTGAAGACATCAGATGACAGTGTTGTATATATCAGGGTGGGAAGCACATTTGGAACTAAGTAAAGAAGGAAGAAGGCAATTTCTAACAGTACAGAAATTTATAAATTTAAAAAGTTGCAGAATATATTATATATTTTTTGTATGTCACACAGACACACATCAGCAATGAGTTGGCAGAGGCGGATGTGTGTGTATTTTGACCCTCAAAACATCCAGTTTTGATATTTTGTTGATTCTAAATATCAAAGAAGCAGTGGTTCTTGTATTTTCTGATATAATTAATTAAATTTTGCTGCTCCAAATTAGTTTTGCTGAAGAAAAGCTGAGGCATTTTTACTTATTTATTTTCAATATTTTGAGTGAAGGACTGCTACCAAGTAAGAGAAAGAAATTTAAAGTAGAAATGTGATGTTTGTCAAGGAAACTAATACTAGAGAGAAAAGGCATACCATGAACTCATATGAACACATGTCATACTATTAAATTCTCTTTTTTTCCCCTTAGGTTTTTTTTTATTTTGGATCTGAAAAGTGGCTAAATTTTAACCATTAAAGATTGACTTAAGTGCATTGATAGCCAATCTGATTAATTTTGTAATACTGTATCAAGAAGGCATATTTCACAAATAAATGGTGCTTTTTTCAAGTGAGATTGGAAATATTATTAACACTTAAAAGTGTCTCAGACATACTGTGTTTTCAAAAGAAAGCAGTTAAGACAGCATGTGCAAATGGTTTGGATATTCAACCTCTTCCAGGGAACCCTTAGTACTTGCTTAAACTTTTGCAAAAAGAAATCTAAAACTGTGAGGGTGTCTCAGTGATCTTTTAATAAGTTCTGGGAGATTTTGTAGAACTGCTTTAAACAAATCATATGTTTTGGACTTCATGTTATTTCTGAATATGCCTGATAAGCTCCAAATATTATAGCTCACAACTCTCCCTGCAGAAACAGCAGGCAAAACAGAGGCTCTAAAGAACTCCACCCTGGGTTTTTTCCTGCAAATGTAAAATTTGTCTGTGCTATAGTAGTCTGCATCAGCAGTTTTTGCAGACAAGACAGTCTCAGCAATGACATAAAAACTGGTAATTATGGGCAACTGAGTCATATCCTTCCAATGTAAACTGGCCTTACGCTTCCTCTGACTGAAGTTCATGCGCTGAAACCTGAGGTGGCACAAAATGAGGTCATATGGTATGTGATCCCCATTCTCTTGTGCACTAACTCTGCATGGACTGTGAAATAATGTTGTATAGGCTTATTTGTAATGATTGTGCATGAAGAGTGTGTGTTTGAGATTGCAGCAGTGATTACTGCGTGGTACATGATTTCCAGAAGATGTGGTGAAGTTGCAAAAAATGTAAGTTAAAATATCCTGCAATAGTCCTGGGTAGTCAAATCTTTGTATTTCTGCCTACTGATTTCGTCAAGGAGAAAACCAAAAGCAAAACATTTGACATATCAGCTACTTTTCCTGAGAGATGACTCTTACTGCAGCAGGGTGCTGGCTAATGCACTGGTATTGATTCATGGGTCTACTGCATTGCTCTGTAATTTTAAGATGCTTTGACAGCTGTCATAGCTCAAGGATCTGTCTATTACCTGGCAAAGATAGGTGTAGACTACACAAATAGATGTTTTTCTAAGTTGCCTACTGTTCTACTTCATAAATGCTACCTTTTCATTTAGTCTTACAGGTGCAAGGTTTTGCTGCCAAAAGAAATCCCCTTAGCCTTAAAAAGAAGTAAGGGGGTGAGTTTTTAATGCTGTGATTATCTAGTGAGCTGCAACTGAGTTTTCTATCATCATTACTTTAGTTTGCACTCCTTGGCATGCTTCAGCAGTGGTAGAAATAATGGCTAAATATAGGAACATCCAGAGGCTGGGGTCATATTACTGCCAGAGCAGCAGTAGGAGCAGCAACACCAGGCTATTGAAAGTTCCCAGGATTTGCTGAGAGATGGCAGAAGGGAGAAGAGCAGACAACTCTGCTTCCTTCTTCAGTCACACTTTGATTAGATCTGTCCTAAGTAATAAGAAAACAAGCCAATGAGCAGTAAGATTGACCCTTCTCTGTGGTTTCTGTGTTTTTAGCAGGAATGTCAGCTCACAAAGTTTTGCCTTGGGGCAATTATCATCCTTCCAGACCAAGCTTAGACATGGGTTTTGGGGAGAGTACACACCAAGATTTCTTCTCAACAGGCAGTGGCAAAGGGTGCCACCTCTTCCTGGGGAGGACATAGCTTAGCTGTGGAGATGCAAGCTCTGCTGTGACAGGACAGTAGAATATGTGTCCCATTTTATTTCTGGTGCAGAAGCAGCCTTGGAAGATAACAAATGGCATAGGGATTGTTTGGGGTTATTCCATGCCCTGCAAATTACTTCTCTCCGTTAAACTCTGGCATAAAGATTCATTCCAGTTTTCTGGTTAAGGCAACATAAAGGGAGGAAGACATTTCAGAGGTGAGGAAAGGGAAGGAGAGGTAACAGCTAATTTTGTTCTTTGTTTTACCTCCTGCTTTGGACATCCATGGACATCTCCAGCTTGTGTGATGACTTTTCAGCTTTGTATGGTGATGGAAATAGCCTTAGCTGTACAGAGCAAGAGGAGAAGCAGGTGACAGAGAGCTGGTCATGCTCTGCTCTCACTTAAATAGCAACCTACTTTGCATGGCAGTGCACTAGAATAAGGCTTCTGTCACAGCTGTCTTGCAGTGCTGAAAGTTCAGGAGAGAAGAATATTGGCAATGTATGACAGGGATGGGATGAGGTTTAATACAGCCAAGATTTCCACCTTAGCACAAAAAAAAAAAAGGGAAATTAATGTATAATCATAAAAATACATTGTTTCCTCACATTCCATAATCAAGAATATGAAGATTAGGATATGTGTCTAGCTTTTGTGCATCTTGGATACATTAAATTTCTCTGTGTCGTCGTATACCATCTTTTCCACAGGATCCCTCTCTTCTCTGCTCAGAATAGCTGTACAAGTAAGCAAACAGGTTGCCTATGTGTGAAACAAGCCTGGTATTTCTTAACTTAGAAGTTATTTAAGTTGCCAAGATTCATCACAAATTATTTAACTTTACAGTACCATTTTCTGTACACAGTCTTTATACATCTGTTAAATACAGTGATCCTGCTTCAGAAACAGCTTTTAAAGTGATATAAATTAGATTTTCTTCACTTCTTTAAGTCTCACTTACTCCATCTCTACCCATGTGTTAAGGAATCTCAGTCTAAATGGCATGCTGAAGAGATATAGAAAAATGGAAATTAAGTAACCAATCTCTTTTATGTTATACCTCCTTCCGGCTTCTAAGCATGTAAATTATAATGAGACTACCTTTTACATCAGTAAAGTGGCTGTAATTAGACCTAAGTGACTGCAAGCAAACCTGAGTCACAGTTCCTTATACATTGCTTCTTAATTTGGCACACTTTCAAATTTATCTGATCATCACATCTAAGCTTCATATCATTACATCTAGACATTGTACAAGAACTACAAAAAAGGCTGAGCTGTACATGAAACTTTCAACTGTGTTTGCCCTTAGCTGTAGAGAAACAACTCTTTCCCTTCCCCACACAAGAGGTGCCAGTGGTACAGAGTAGCTAATGATGTGGCCTTGGTAATAGAGCCCAAATAACATTTAGTGACCATATTTTAACAGTAAGAAGAAACAAATTGTGATGTATAGAACCACAAGAAAGTAGTTCTACAAAACTACCAAAAAAAAAACTTATCAAGTGTTCTGCTTTTCTGGTCACTGCCACTGATTTTGCAAAACTGCTGCAAAATCTAAGAGACCTGAAGGAAATAAATGCTAACTTATCAAGAAATATATTTTCAGCATAGCATCTATAAGCATTTTCCTCCAAATAACATATTTCAGAGAAAGAACGCTGTTAAAGTAGTATGAATTTGTGATTACTAGAAAGAACTATTTTACTAAAGTCTGGTTCACTTAACAGAGCTCTCTCTTGCTTGGATGACATAAAGAGCGTTTTTAAATACTTTTTTATAAGCTGATTGTCTCACAAATTTCTGTTTGATATTTTCCACACAGTTGTAATAAAGTTTACTGCTGCCTTTTGCTATGCTACTGGATCTATTGTACATTGTCCTGGGGACAGCCTCAGTGAATGACATGGGTTACAAAAGGGCTCCCCAAAGTGTTTGCATTTTATTTGGGTCATTTAATTTTTCTGGTTTATAATGTGTTCCTAAAAATAAGTGCACTGGGATGGGCAGATGTCACAATGAAGGGAGAAAAGTGGTTAAACTACTTTTTTGTTAAGTAAAAAAAAAAAACTGAATGCAGAGCAATGAAATTTTATTCTCCAGAATGTACCCTCTCATCAAAGATTGGCAAACTCAGTTCATTGCTGATGTCTATGTGATGCCTTTTTCTCTTCACTCAATTCTTTCTTCTGTAAGTTTGGGTTTGCCCAGAGAAGGTCTGATTTATCCCATTTAAAAAGTGGAGATGTACAACTGTGCATGTCTGGCAGGCCTTTAGACCTTACTTACCTATGAAAATGTCAGTGTCTCTCAGGACTTCATGGTTTTAAATTTTTGAACTGAAGCCTTGAGTGGCTACCTAGAAACACAGACTGGACAGGAGTAAGGAAATAAAGGTAGGTATTTATTTGAAAGGCCTTCAAAGGTACACCCTGGGGAACCAGAGGCTGCTTCCAAAATGGACCCCAAGATGGACGACAAGTCACGAGTTCTTCACACTTTTATAGGTTTGGTCCATTTGCAAATCAGCATAAATTCACTAATTAAAACTTTAGCTAATGATGTAATTTCTTCAATTTCTCCATCTCTCTAGAGGCCCTAGTTTACACCTTTTCGGCCTAAGACAATCTGAGTGTCCTTGAATAGCAAGCTCAGAGAAGCTTTGTTGTGTCTATCTGGCATAAGAGAACAGCAGCTAGCAGGCTACAAGAAACTTCAGAGTTACACTGTAGGCAATATAGGATTTGGAAAATATAAAAGTTAAAACCTAAGGCATCAGAACTAACACACTTGAAGTTTTATTTAGTAACCTAACTCATCCTTTTGCATTTCAATCCAAGTTCTTGGTTCAATATTTGAAAATACAACAGTGTACACAGTGACTATGCATAATACTGAATCAGAAACTCAACTTTAGGCAGATACAGACATCCTTTCCAAACTGCAATAGTCTCAATTGACTTCAGACTGTTTTACATTCGTTCTTCAGTGCACTACTGTCTCAAATGCAGAAAAGAATATTTCTCCAACCAACTTTTTTGAAAGGGTAAATATGTAACTTGAAAAAAACCCAAATGCAGAATCTTCAAAGTTTACCAAGACTTCTTTATGTGTTGATATTTATTAAAATCTGAATCCTTTCAGATTAATAGTATGTTTCTAAAACACAGTTTATCCTAATTCTTTTACAAATGTTGAATTGTCTCTCAGTAATAGCACTGTGTTCACAGTTCTGTCTTGGAGAAATTGGTTGAATTTGCTAAGACTACTTTTGCTAGATTCAGGCATTCATGTTCTCTTTTAAGACAGAATCTGTTTTTTGTTGATTTAAAATGGGCGTTTGGGTAGTTTACTGACTAAATTATAATTTAGACCAGTAGTGCTCACCATTTTATGATCTCAAATCTCTCAAGCTAGTTCTTTTTTTCTTTTGACTCTGATAAGAAAGAGATTTTTTTAGTTATTGATAATATGTTACTTGCTTTGCAACACGTGTAGCAGCTTCCTTGAAATGCAGTGTGAAGAACACAAGTTCATGGTGGACACCATGTGACAGGAAATTCAATTTTGAGCTGCCTTTTGAGTGCATGAGGGAGGGAAGAGGACCTCTGAATTTAGCAGTCCCAGAGTCTCTAATAGCTGTCAGAAAAAATGATACTAATTAAAATTAGCTGTGCTCTTTGCCAAGTGGTGAGGCATATGACTGCACATTAGTGAGGAAATGGATGATTGTGTACATTAAAGGCTTCCCTTTAATTTCCATCTCTGTAGGCTGGTTTCACATTGGAGCAGCTCTATTGTCTGGGTTGGAAAAACGTGATTTTCACTGATGGAGTCTTACATGGGTGAATACCACAAATAACACCTGAATTATCCAGTCCTCTGGTAACATAAATGGGAACCTTCTCTGTTACAGTACAGCTGCACTACTGTACAACAGCACTTAGAGTTATGACATTTATTTGCCTGTGAAACCCTTGCAATTCTCTTGCCTGAAAAGCAGAGCGTTTTCTCTACTGCTTTCCTTTTTCATCTGCTACAACACTGGGACATTTCTGAAAATAATACAGTGCTGGTTTTAAGAGAAATAAATAGTTCCTCTTTTCATATATCTTTGCAAAATACATATCCTAAGAAGAGAGCAAGGGGAAGGGAGAGAGATGATGTCTTCCAGATGACAGCTTTCTGGATGGAATCTAAAGTCTGAAGCAGAAGAAAATTTTCATTAACATTCAGATTGCATGTCATTTTGATTCACACTCCCTAAGCAAGTTAATTTGGGCTGCAGCCAACCTTCTTACAGTGTGATGACAACACAACAAGCTTCACCGCCTCCTTTCATTGCTAATGATTCCTTGAGTGACAGTCGTGGTCTCTGAGCTCGGCAAGACTCT
Organism: Gymnorhina tibicen; assembly: GCA_013399875.1. NCBI lineage: Eukaryota > Metazoa > Chordata > Aves > Passeriformes > Artamidae > Gymnorhina > Gymnorhina tibicen. The sequence continues at coordinate 438,489 of VXAZ01006872.1, forward strand.
TCACCCTGAAGCGACCTACAGTGTCAGAGCTGCCTCTGCCCTTGGCCCCCGCTGGGCTCTCTGCAGCAAGGACATTCTACCACGTCAGGATGACAGCAAAAAGGGGGAAGGTCTGCTCAGGACTGCACTCAGAGAATCTTATGCTTTCTGTGCGTGTTGCTGCGGTATAAAAGCCACAGTGCGTCATTTGATCCATTCCCAGTGCCTCTACCCTTTCACACTAAACAAAAAAGGGACAAAGCAAAAAAATCTTTACCTCAACACCAGCTTCTTTGTGAAAATTGTGACATGCTTCCCTCTCAAATGTTTTCAGTAATTTATGGTCTTCAATTTTATCAGAGGTTTTATTCAGAATAGTCTTGATGGAACCATGGAGGCTTAACACTCACCAAATACTGCAAATTGTTGAGTGTCACTTCAAGCTTTGCTAGCACGGGAAATGTTTTACCTACTTGCTGTTGTATATAGGTGCTATAATGTCTGATCTATTTCAATCCCTTACCTCTATGGCAACAGTTTACTCTGGAGCTTATTCAGCTGTCTATATGTAAAGGATAGTTATTCTAATAATTCTTGAACTTATGTTTATAAAATACAGGTAATGCTTTGGAAATCCCAAATATATGATTGTTTATTTCCGTGTTGAGAAAACCTGGGCATCATCTTATCAGGGTTTGGGAAATCTAAATTTATGTGTAGATTTTAAAGAACTCTGTAAAACTATCCCTTGAGGGACTGAGTCTTACTGGATAACTGCTGCAGTACCCTTAAAGTCAATGGAAATGTATGGACTGTTAATGAACTTTGGATTGATTATATGTATACAATGCCCCCCCCCAGTCCCATTAATTTCAGTGGAATAATACTGTAAATATGAAAAAAAAAAGTCTCTAGATCTGCAAATATTCATTGCTATGGGGGATAGATGCTTGGTTGAGCATTTTTCAACTGTGTTGAAAGTTCTGGTGACATGAATAGAGACTTGACTACAGCTCCTGCAAAGGAGTGATGAAATAGAGAAAATGTTCACACTCATAGCATCTGTAGAAATGAAAACCACTTGTTTAAGAGTCTTCTTCTGAAGTTCGCATTGGCTGTGCTCCTTTTGAGGCCCAAATATGACTTGTTTACTAGTAAACCAAATGGTACTTAGACTTATTCTCTGGACCTACTAATAATTGCTTTATTACTATAGTCCATCCTATTTTACCTTCTACAATACAAGTAATCTGCATATCCCTGCTAAGCATGGTTCTTGGGCCATGCTTAACTCACCATATGTGCCGAAGAACTGTCTGAGAGGGTGCAAGTAGTCCAAAAAACTGTGAGGTGGTGGTCTAACAATGTAAGTGTACACAAATTTGAATTCCAGTACTCTTAGATATCTTGGTACAATGGAATTTTCTTGTGTATATGTGTGTGTATACATAAATGCAGAGATGTATCAGTACAAAGGTGAAAGCAATAAGGAGAATAAGAAAGCTGCTTAGTCAAGGTGAAGACAATGTGCATGTCTTGGTTGAGTGTGATGTCTGAGGGATCTCTTCTGCTTGTTAGGGAGTATCAGCCCTCCTATGCCTGTGGAAGCATCCCAAGCTTCTGACGTGCTGTCAGTAATAGACAGACAGCTAGACCATTTTTTCCTCTGGTTGCTGTTACTATGAATTTTCCTAATGGCACAACTGGTTTCACAGGCTATAGACATATTTAGAAGCAGTGTCTGTTTGCTTATAAAAGCAAGGGATTAAGTATTATGTAGAACACCCACATGAACTACCTGGGAGGTCCACTGAGAGCCAAAGACTTGTATTTAAGTATAAAAATACCTTGAGCACTGACTTTGTAAATATGGGCAAATGAAAGAGCAGTGGAGACTCATATTTTTGCCATGTGGAACACAATCATGTTTCAAAACCTTTGCTTTTCCAAGTAAGAGTGTGCTGCCATCCTTCTACTGCCTTTGCTTCTTTTATATCTGGCAGTAACAGCAGGATGTTTTGGCTTCATATCTGGCTTAAGAAGCAAAGGTGGAGCAGCTCCAGTGTCAACATCCAGAGGCAGATTCAGCACTGAGAACTGCTACAATTTATAGTCCTTTCTAGCACAAAGCAAGATCTGTGGAGCAGCTGATTATACATTATATTTCAGTCATAAAATGCTACCCATAAAAATACTGTTAATAGTGAATGAAAGATATTGCTTTGCACGTAATAGGAATTTTGTTTTATTTGCAGTTGAGGAAGGAAGGCCAGAAAGGAGTAGGTTGGACATTTCCACTGTTCCTAGGCAAGGTCATCATTTTTCCACATATAATATCTGCTAGGTAAAAGTGACTGTTCTTACTACATCTGGCTGTGCTCCAACCTTTGCTGTGCAGTTTTCTTATTTAGTATGGAGGGTTTAATTTTGCAGCTTCTTTAATTTCCTTTTTTGATGCAAATATGCATAAGCCATTTCTCTGTGCACAAGAAGTTTAGCATGATAAAAGCAATAGGGTGAATCTCTAGTTACTGAACAGACCACGGATTTCATCCATTTCATATCTGGATTTGAAGTGTGGATTATTTAAAAATGCATTTATTAAGTCTGACCTACTTTTTAATCTTCAGTATTTCACTGTGGTTTCTTTACAATATGGGGAGCTCAAGGATCAGCATGTTCCTGCCTGTTCATGCTCAGGTTGCTGTAATCAGTATAGGGAAACAACATTCATTTGCAGTAGGCATATCTCTCAATAGACAGTCCACAGGGCTGGGAACTGGCAATTCCTCAATTCAAGTTTTGTCAGCAGTGCTGTCTTAGGAGGGTTGATCATCTTTTCTGAATCTTTCTGTTTGCAAGCATTGGGTTTCACATGCTTATATTTGCAATTGTGCTACAAAAAACTGACTTTGGGTGATGCTTGTCATGCTCAAACTCTTCTCAAACCAAAAATGTCCAGAAACTGATTTACTGTTATCTCAAAATATTAGCAGCTTTTATAAGTCTTACAAAAAATAATTACAGTATGAATGAGACAAGTACTAGAATTATTGAGAGAGGAAATTAATATTGGCAGTCCTTTGCCATCTTATTAAAAATCAAACAGAAGTAATAACCAAAATTTATAAAGTGTGACTAGAAAAGGAAAACAGTAACCAAGATTAAAGAAAAGACAGTGATAAGTATTTAAGGTGATGAAACAGCAAATAAAAGAAAGAAAGGAGAGACAAGATTGCTAGTTGCTACTAAATGTGATGCAAAAGCAAAGTTAAGCAAAACAGTATGCTGATCTGTCTTAGACATTTAAGTAATAGGAAAATAGCACCTCTTAAACAAAATACAGGCCTGTATATTTTTAAGCACTATAAATTATATCACTTTTGTCTAAAGACTGAAAGACTCTTAGTGGATTTATGCATCCCACAATGACAGTAAGCTAATGCGATGTTATTTTTCCTCTGATGGAAAATTATGATGGAATGATTGTCTTTACTAGTAATGAACAAATGGAGAAAATATTTTTGGAAATTAGTTTGAGGTTTTGAAAGAATATAGTCAAGATGCCTCTATATTTGAGATCTGAGGTTTACCAGTGTAGACACTTAAGAGGCACAAGTTTCAAATTTGCACACACAAACTAAATTTGCTGAAACCATTTCTTAAAGTCTTAGACAATCCAGATTACTGTATCTACATGCTTAGTATAAGCATATATGTATTTGAGATGTAATCCCATTACTATCCTTGAAACCAGCACTGATTTTATAAAATGGAAAAAAGACCCTTAATTTGTTCCTGAGCTTCACTATAGCTCATCTTTCTGTGTCTTACATACACTCCCTGGTGCTTCCACATATCTGATTTCTGGCAAAAACAAATGCTCAGAAGCTTCCTAAGAGGATGTGCCTACTGTTAGAGCAAATTGATTTTGAAACAAACCTGAATTCAGGTAATTCAGTTTGCCCTGAAGGTCAATAAGGCAGGTGGAGTTAGATCTGAGGAACATGCTGAACCTCAACTCTCTTCCTAGAATGTATTACTTCAGGAAAGGTCAGCTGTGGGGCAGTGGTGCACTTTTATGCAATGACATTAGTGTTACATAAACAACTGCCCCTTTTGCAAAAAAAAAAACCAAACACCGATATTAAGCTTCAAGAATGTTGACCAAGTATCCTTAAAGAGAGTGAATCCATAACATTGACATTGACATATAACAACAAACGTAGTGGAATATTTTCAAACAGCTACTATGTATATGTAAAAAATACCTGTGGTTATTCCCCCCCCAAAAAATTGAGTACCAGTTATGCTGTATAAACTGTCTGAAGCCATTCTTCATTCAACAGTGCTGTTTTATTGCCCATAAGTTTTTGAAGAATCATAGCCCAAAAAAATGGTTAACTTTGTACATGTAAGATGGTATGCAAAAAAGTATTGAGAAGTCTTTGTTCATTTATCTGGTTTTGTTTTGCTTTCCCTGTTTCCAACTGTTATTACCTAGCTGGCCTGCCTGGATTTTAGATGGCGACAGTTGAGAACAGTTTGTTCTGAGCCTTGCATTGCAGGGCTGTCACTATTATTCACCACGTGAGAGCTCTCTCAGCCTTATTTCCACCATTCTGTTGGTGAGCGCTCAACGGCTTGTGGATCAGCAACAGTGATGTCAACTGTTAACCACATCTACTTTTCTGGCTGTTGCTTCTGGTTTCTAAATGATCAAAGACTTTATTGGAATCTCTGCTTGACAGGAGCAGGCCAAGAAATGAAGTTAAAGCTTTGCGCTGCCTCAGAAGTAAAATGATGCTTCCTTTAGATAGAGTGCTATCTCTAGCTCTCATAGATACATTTGTTTCCATAGAAGAAGCTCTGCAGTGAAAAAAATACAAGGTTTAACTATCATGGTGAGCTATAAAGCCCAATATAGGACATATGCTGAACAAGAAAGGGGTTGCACTGTAGCACATATATTTAAATAGACTGAGAGTTCATTCTCGTGAAACTGCTGTTCGTTGGGGCTGCACAATAACAACATATGCAACCATCAAAGCACTTCTCAGCTTGCTCATTCTGACACGGGTTATGTGGCAAAGATGCAATCTGGTCCATAGTAAAAGTCAATGTATTTGCTAGGATGCAGACATAGCAGTTTGGTTATGACTGCATGCTTCATTGTTCACAGAAGAAACGTGTCAAGTGTGATTGCATTCTTCATGCCTACTGTGAGGTTTTCAATACTAGAAATACATTTATTTCTTTTTTATGGTCTTATAATAGAATAGGGTGTTTTTATATTTTAGTCTAGAATGAAAAAGTTTTGCTTTTTGTGTCATTATTTTATAGCTACTAGTGAATTTTGAACCAGACAGCTGTGTGTTTATTGCAGTGGCGGAACAGAAAATCCTAGGCATGTACAGACCATGGTGCTGCAGTTGAGTGGTAATTAGCAACCAAACTTCTTCATTCTGATAACTAAAAATCTATTTCACAATGATCCTGATGAGGTGGTATGGCTCCTGGAAAAATGACTTTGTTTGTGTCTCATATATTTTCTAAGCCAATAAAACAGTACTTTGCATTAAACCCTTTTTAGAACTGTTCCTGAACCAGTAATTTTACAGTTTGCTTTCTACATTTATGACTGAGATAAATCAAAGTCATGTGTTGCATATACACAAGTGGAAAAGATGAGTTTGACCAGGATGTATCAGAGAATACACCAGGGAATATATATTAATGGAAGTGAAGAGACTGCCTGAACTTGAAAGCAGTGTACCATTAAGGGCAGAATTAGGACTCTGATTTCATGCACATACTTTGCTGTGATTTTAAGAATTCATTCAGTGTTTATGTCAGGACCTCAAGATTGATTAATAGTTTATCTGCTTTCTCTCATGCCAATAATTTCGTACTAATAGTAATTTTGATACCTTGAAAGACCATTTTTCTGTAGGTGCAGCCCCATGAGGGTTTATAGTCTTGGGTCTCTGTATGATTGTCAGGCACATGTATTATTTTGTATAAATCAGGAAGTGAATAGCCTAATTTTATAGTTTCTGTCACAAAATGGTATAGGATATATCACCTCAATTTCGCATATTTTATCCATTTATCCATTCTCTACAAGAATACTCTTCTGCACATAGCTCTCTATCTGTATTATCTTCTCTTTATAAAAAACCTCTATTTTGCACATGAAACTTTCTGGATATTTTTCAGAGATTTTTAATATATCTTGAGTAGTTCTCATTACTTGAGAGTTAGCAACTTTGATTCTTGCTCACTAGACTGTCACAGTACAGCAGCAGAAGCCTGGCTAGCAGAAGAGGCCGCTGTTTCTTACCTGAAATGTGACTAGAAAAGATTTTATCAGTGAAAAGGCAGAAAATGGAAAGTTGAATTGGAAATCTTCCACAAATAGACTTATATAGACTTCATTAAAGGGATAAGCATCCAGAGCAGTTGCTCTCTTTGTGTCTCTTAAGAGACCAGCAGGAATAGGAAGACAACCTAGTTATGTGACAGGGCAATTCATCCAGTAACCAAACAGAAGGAAACATACTCACATTCCTATTTTTTCCCATGAATTCATCACTCTTGCACCACCCCTTGACTTTTGTTAGAGGGCTCTGTGGCAAATTGTATTTTAAATTCTTTCTCAAGCATAAAATTGGAATGGTTGAAGGTTCTGCTAGCAGAATACACCCTAGACTTCAAAAGTTAGGATCAGTGATTCTGTTGTTTTCATGCACAGGTGATACAGAAACACACTGAATTTATCCCAAGCAGGTCAGTGGACTGACAATGGAGTCAAGAGGGTGTTGAGGAAAAAGCTCCCCTATTGCTTCTTGCTGGATTAGAGTAGCTACAGAAATATAATCCTCCTGAGACCTAATATGTGGTCAGTACCGGGGAAGAGAGAAGGATTTAGTAGATTTATAGCTCCTGTTTCTCAAAACGCTGCTGTCTTGGAGAGTTTCTAAAGGATGAACATAACAATCAATCCCTTCCCCTGCCATGTGCTGCAGATCTTCGGTTCTTTGCTCAGGGCCATGCTAAAAGTCACAGTGTTACCCTCAGTAAATGTCAAAATAGATTGCTCTAATAGGAATATAGTCTTCCTTTCTAAGAAACCATTCTCAAATTCAGGGGAATGTCCTGCAGGTTTGGAAAGCTTCCTTTGTGAAGATTTTTGTGCTTTGTTAGAGTATGCTAAGGAATATCAGAGTGGGAGGTTCAGGCTGTAGAACAGAAGTTTCCAAGCTCCGATTAGATTAAAACCTGATTGGTAGTAAATGTGTCCAGAAAGGAAAGATAAAGAAAAACAAACTAAACAAAACCATATAAACTATTTTTAAACATTAAAGTAAATAGCAACAATAACTCCTCAGAAGCTGTGTACAGTTTCAGCTTCCACTTGCTCAGAGTCTGTGTCTAATCACTGACTAATACTGCTAAGCACTGGAAACCTCATTTGCAGGAGCACAGCTGTGAAGGAGATAGCAAAAAAAAAGGAGAAAAGGAGAGCTTAAAAGACAGTAGAGTTTGTGCTTGAAACTTTGGCTTCCAGTTTGCTTCCTGGGTCACTTTACTTCTGTCTAGTATTCAGGTCACAATATGTTAATGGTGATAGCAGCAAAAAAAGTCCTTTGTTCTTGATGATGATTTCTTTGCAAACAAGCTATTTTGCATCTGTGCCAGTGAGGAAAAGCATGCCAAGGAAGCAGAAAGGTAATTGTCAACCAAATAGGTTAATTTGAGTATGGGGTATCCCGAATAGTGTTATGCTCTTTACTCTTCGCTTGCTGATTATGCAGAGCTCTACAACCAGGAAGACTGAAGTTTCCCTTCTCGTCCACTAGGACCCACACCTTAATGCCTTAATTCCTTATCTGAACTAACTCTGGGGAAATATATTACCAAAAAGAAACTGAGAAGCATGGTTTTCACATGGGTCAATTAACTGCTTAGACTCATATTTCTAAAACAGTCTCTTGAACTTGCCTATTTAAAAAAAAAAAAAAAAAAAGGATATCTGATAGTTTTAAGGAGGTATATTAAAGGGCTGGATAAAAGGTGTATCTTTGATCAAGATGTACCTGAGATGCTAAAAAGATTAGCCAGATAGAGGGGTTAGATCCCTACATTTTGGAGTACTAGTACACATCTTCCTCAAAAGGCCTTGCATTCAGCACTCCCTCCCAAGGGAGCATCCCCACTGAATGTGACCATCACTCTATTCTTCATTATGACCTGATAGAAAAGGGAATAGTGAGGAAAATTCTTATTCTATATGCTTTTCTGAAATACTCATAACTCTTAAACACAGCTCTAACACGAGTGTATGTGCCCACGTCTTCAAGGAACTTCCCTTATACTGAGTTGATCCACAGTCTCAATTATTCTAATCCTTCCTCACCCCCTGAAAACCAACCGTGAACAAAATGCCTTCGTAAAAGTACTCTCCCTATAGGTTGAATTTGATTGGTAACTTATTGGTCTGGGAAAGAGTGAAGATAGGCAGAAATCAATATATACATTCCATCAGGCATCCAGATATTCTGTATCACGAATGAAATTTGGTTTAAAAACCCCCAGCATGCTCATCAAAGGTGCATCATCTGATCCTGTTTAGAGGGAGTGTAATATGACTCTCTAATCTAGAGACTGCAAATTTTCAACCTAAACAATTTTGTGATTCTATACTTCTATGATTTTGAATCAGACTTACTATACGTGGATATGTGTAATTTGATGGTAACTGATCCAGGATTTCTCAGGTGGTTAAAAACCTTCACGTCAAAGAGATATGAGATAATTTTATCATTTTATCACAAATTAATAAATACAAAATAAATCAGAAGACTTTATATTTCTGATAGGACTTTAGAAACATTAATGATTTGCATTTGGACTTTTACAACATGAGGCATATTCTCTCTATCAAGATAAATCTCTAATGCCTCCTTAACTATTAAATCCTGCAGCAACAAGTCAAATGCAATTTCAGACCCACAAGCTTAGTACTAGTTGGAACTGAAAGAAAAAGGCAGAGAAAGAAAGATAGAAAGAAAGAAACAAAGAAAGAAAGAAACAAAGAAAGAAAAAGAAACTGAACTGAAACTGAAAGAAAAAGGCAGAGAAAGAAAGATAGAAAGAAAGAAACAAAGAAAGAAAGAAACAAAGAAAGAAAGAAACAAAGAAAGAAAGAAACAAAGAAAGAAAGAAACAAAGAAAGAAAAAGAAACTGAACTGGAACTGAAAGAAAAAGGCAGAGAAAGAAAGAAAGAAGGAAAGAAAGAAAGGAAGAAAGAAAGGAAGGAAAGAAAGAGAGAAAGAAAACACCATCACCACACATCCTTCACTAGTTCATATCTATTTATCAAGTAAATCAATAAAATGTCACTGCAACAAAATTGTCATGGTCACTTCTTTTGTTATATATTAGGTCTATACAGGTAATAATTATTTACGAAAAGATTCAAATATCTTTATGAGTTCCATAGCTTGTGCTAGTCGGCTGAACTTCTTAAAGAAGAGGAATTCATGTTCTAATATAGTTATTTAAAATACTCTATGGTCTGATAGACTTTCTATACTTCTGAGGCAAATCTTCAAATCTTGTTATAATCAGGGGAGATTTTTGGAGTTATACAAAGTGTGGAGACAGTGTTTGCACAGAATGTATTTTTAGTAATAAATAAGCTTTTTAAAATTCAATAAAGGAAAAATAAACAAAATGAAAATTGAATGGATGAAAACCAGAAGCAGTTACAACCCTTTAAAGCAGCCTTTGTTATATTTTTGGAATTTTGTGATGACTTTAAAAAGAATGATAGATTTGCCCAGATTAACTCCAAAACATCTGTTTATATGCTTACCAATTATTTAAAACCATTACATGTTTTTTAAATTGCTTCTGCCTATAAATATGCAAAGGGGTGTTGGACACAGTGTCAGAGTTTGAAGGCAAGTAGAATGACATGCAGCCAAACACTAAAATAAGAGTTTGCTTCCAGGGAAAATATGTAACTTTTGATGCTTACTCAAATCTTTCATGTTCTCATACTAGTGAAAAAAATTAATTACCAGACATTTTCTTATCTTAGACATACAACTAGGTTTAAAATGCTTAAAATATAAACAGGAAAATGACATATTACAAAAACATTTTGCTCAGTAGCAAAACTTGGTGGAAGTAGCCAGAAGTCTGAAACAAAGACCAAAAAGGCAGAATATAAAAGAAAATATGTTGTTTTTCTGTCATCTTCCTGTGCATGGGATCAGGATTTTATCATTACAAGGTTCTGACTTGTGGTCCTAATTCTCAACTAGAATTTAAATTCTAGTGGTGTTATCCTGTCAGCGATGAAGGCCAGCAGCATGCTGGGTTGTGTCTGCATGGGCACAGCCAGTGTACTGAGGTAGGGCTTGCCCCTCCTTTACTTGCCACTTAGACTACACCTAGGACCTGGTCTGGGCCCTCAGTTCAAGATCACTGAAAAACCGGAGTTCAACAAAGGACACCAAGATGTTTAGGAGTCTGGAGCACTTATCCTGTGAGGAGAGTCTGAGAGAGTTTGACTTGTGCAGCCTGGAGCAGAGAGGGGCTTCAGGGGACCTAGGAAGAGCTACCCAGTGGAAATGGGGAGGATATCAAGAAGGCAAGTATTTAGTGAAGTGTGTAGCAGGAAAAGAAGAATCAGTCATTCATAAATTGAAATAAGGGGAGATTCTGAGTGTAAGTACAGAAAAATGTTCACTATGAGGATGTTTTGACAAGGGACCAGGCAACCCAAAAACCTCCAGGAGTCTCTGCTCTCAGAGGTCTCCAGAACATGGCTAAACAAAGCTCTAGGTAGCATGGTCTTAATTTGGTGCTGACCTTGCCTTGAGGAAGCACTTGAAATAGTTGACTTCTCAATGTCCCTTACAACATGAATTGTCCTCCGTCTGCTTCCAGGCTCTAAAACATGCTGCTGCATTTTGCATAATACTTCCTTAATACATTAAGTCCCTGTAGAAAGGAACATAATTCAGGTTTCCCCCAGTCCCTTGGGGTTGCTCTGTATTCTTGAGGGAATGGGACAGTTATCCCAAAAATAACTATAATTAAAGTTGGTGACTTAATGCAGGCTTTCACATTGATTTCCATAAGAAATCATGGTTCTCCTTGACTTCCTATTGTGTTATTTTAATATCGCTATTTAATCTCACCTTCTTGTGTTCAATTTCCGTGTTGTTGAAGCAGAAAAGCCTAAGACCAGATATTATGGAATACTCTGAGTGAATTGCGATTTTGCAAGAGGCCATCAGCCTACTAGCACAGTCCTTCGTCACTTCAGCCAATTAGAAAGATTGTTTTGGTGAGAGCCACTAGGAGGTGGTGACACAGGCTTTACCATCGGATTTTGCAAGACTTCACTGACAGCAGAGAAACAATGACGCTTGGAACAGCAGCAAACCTCACATTTGGAAAATGCTAAATCCATATGCCAGAAAAGTGGCAGCTTTATCCTAATGAGGATATGATTTTCACAGCCTAACAGGGGTTTGAATACTGGATTTCCCCAACTTCAGATTTGGAAATAGTGGCATTCTTTTGTTGAAAGCTTTCAGTAGCCCTGCTTTTGAGGCTACATGGGAAATCTTTGAATACTCCAAGTGCAAAAAGCAGGAACCAAACCCCAGAATTTTACAATGGGAAATTTTAGACAGTATTAGCAGTATTGTCTCCACCTTCAACTTAAAAGGTTAAACAGATAAGGTGCCAAAAGATGGCATTAATTACATGCAGTACTGTTTCAGAGTCTTGTGCCAGTTAAATATCTTCATGAACACTGTATGAGAATTCTCCACTGTGGGTTTTACAACTGACAACTGACAATTTTCATTGTTAATGTTAATTATAATTTTTCTTTTCACTGACAATCTAAGTCTATACTGGATTAGGACTTGGTTATGATAGGTGTTTTACAGTCCCCAAATAATGCATTAGGTGAAAGAAAGTGAGAATAAGGGGGAGCAGAGCAGGAGTGGATAACAATAGAATGGGAACATTTCTTTTAGTTACTGACTCACCAGAGAGACATGCAGTCTCAGCGGATGAATTTTAGCCCTAATTAGGACATTGTCAGTGGAATAGTTACTGTCCTAATCAGGAACTGTGGCAGACAAGTGGTTTGTTAGACAGGTTGTAAAAGATAGACAATGCATAATAAAGTCACCAGAGACAAGACAATGTATTGATGATGATCCCAGTGCTCTTTCCAATGCTGCCCTTTGCATTGAAATTTGGGGCCTATTCCTCTGATAAATGTGCTCCTTACTGTATAACTATGACCTTTGAATGCCTTTGTGAACATACAACACACTTCCATTTGATGCCAGGATGGCATAAAGAGCCTTACAGGAAGACTAGTGTTACTATTTTTTGTCATCTGCAGAATAATCATGCCAATGTGCCAATGATTGTAATTGTTGAGTGCTGAGTCCTGACCACTTGGACTCAGTTTAAAAAGCTGTTTTGTGCTGTATTTCATTTTAGGAAGAGTGTAGGAATCTCACAATAACAGAAAAAAAAACCAAACCCAAACAACCAACCCCAAAAAACAACCAGTAAAATTGTTCCAATGCCCATAGCAATAGTATTTCTTATCATATGGTTTCCTTAGGCAGAATTGTTTAAGTCTGGGTGCACCAAGATTCTGGGGAGCAACAGACAGTATTTGTCTTCTACTCAAGGCTGCCTGAGGTTTTTCAAGTAGATCTTACAGCTGAGCTCTCTAATGGCCTCATGTACTCCGAGCTTGTTTAACATCCTGAGGGTAGGAAAGCTCTACAGAAATACCTGGACAGACTCTACCAGTGGACTGAGGACAACTGCAGGAGGTTCAGTAAGGCAAAGTGCTGGGTCCTGCGCTTCGGTCACAACAACCTCCAGGCAGCGCTGTGGGCTGGGGGAGGAGCAGCTTGAGAGCTGTTCAGCAGAAAGGACCTGGGGGTGCTGGTTGACAGACAGCTGCACGTGAGCCAGTGTGGGCTCTGGTGGGCAATAGGCCAATGGCATCCTGGCCTGTATCAAGAGCAGGACTAGGGAAGTGGTCATCTCCCTGTACTTGGCACTGGTGAGGCCACGGCTTGAGTACTGCATTCAGTTTTGGGCTCCTCACTTCAAAAAGGATATTGAGTGTGTCCAGAGAAGGGCAACAAGGATTGTGACAGGACTAGAGAACGTGTCCTGTGAGGAACAGCTGAGGGAGCTGGGTTTGTTTAGTCTCAAGAAGAGGAGGCTCAGGGGGGACCTCATCGCTCTCTTTAACTCCCTGTGGGGGTCGGTCACTTCTGCTGTGCCTGCAGTGAGAGGACAAGAGGAAATGACCTTAAACTGAGACAGGTGAGATTCAAATTAGATATTTAAAAAAAAAAATTGCTATTGGAGTGATTAGGCATAGGAATAGATTGCCCAGGGAGGTGATAAAGTAACCATCCCTGGAGATGTTTAAGAGATGCCTGGATCTGGCACTAGGTGATGTGGTTTAGTGCTTTAGGGGTTACAGTGGTAGTGCTGGCTTGATGGTTGGACTTGATGATCTTAAAGGTGTCTTCCAACTTTGAAAATCCTATGGTTCTAACATACTAATGGTAATTTCAGCAATCGCAGTGGTGAGAAAACTCAACTAGCAATATGTGCCAAGGAAAGTGGATTCATGTCCTTTTTCATACCAAGTACAATTATCCTACAGCTTCCCGAAACAGAAACAGAGGAAATTATCTAGGTAAAAAAATATTCCATAGGAAAGACTTTTAATCCTGATTTGTCATGAACATTCCCCATCTTGCCCACAGTACATAGATGGGATGTGTACTTGCTAGGAAGGCAGAATTTAGGTCAGGAAGTTTCTGGTCTTTAAGGTATGCAGCTCATGGAAATTAGACTCCCATATCCCACCTTGTGACTTACTACTCATCAGATTAGGACATTTCAGGAGCTTACACATTTAGTTGATGATAGTAAAACACATGGCAAATATTTTCAGGTAGGGTCATTCATCATAACTGGGAATATGGTCACATGCAATATTGTCATCCTCTGAACAAGAATGAATGAATGAATGAAGATGGACTTTTTCAATCCATCAGAATCCAAGAACACTGATCTATTTTGCCTTGCTTTATTTCTGAAATTATGCCTGAAATTACTTATGAAATTATTTCCTGGTTTCCTTATTTTATTAGTTGCTTCTTTCCCCATTTTCTCAGCACTGCATTAATAAAACTGCTGCTTGACCTTCTGCCTTGATGCTGAGACCTGTGGGAAATCAGTAAATTGCCTAGCATGACAGCAGACCATCCACTAACATAGGGGAAACCCTAGGTGAAATAAATTCAGCTTCTGATACCTGACCGGGGTCACATCCATCAAAGATGTTGTGCAGAGAGTGTAGTCTTGCAGAAAGATGCATCCAAGCTGGTGGAATCATTTTAGAAACAATTCTTCTGAGATAAATGACATCAAGGTCTGAATGAGAAACCATATGTTGTTAGGATAATGGAAGACAGACAAGGAACTGGGAACCACTTTTCCAGTCTGTGAGACTTATACTACTAGCAACTGGGAGCTGAGAAATATGAAGCAGAAGTCAGTAGACCTTCTTCCTGAGAGTAATATCATCAAAGATGTTAGTGTGGGTGTGTCCAGAACTCATGGTCCAAGTCCAGCATCCACACAAGGAAAAGTGCACAGATAGGTTTTCACACTGAGACAGATTCAGAAAAGGCTACAAGGATTATCTAGAATCCAGAAAATTTGTCTTTGTTGTGAGAGATTGAGGAAGTCTACTGTATTTAATTTATCCTCTTGTGAAATATCCTCTTGAAAAATAACTGACTAAGGGTCCACAAATCTTTCTTCTTGCCATGTAAGTATTCTGCCCTGGAAATCCAGTGTTTGTGTCTAAGAAGATGAAAGCTTTCTGATATAGGACATCTTTTCAAAACAGGATAGTGATAGGGCCAAGTCTGACATCTGTTTATCTGACACTAGAAAAAATTCAAACTGAAGTAACTTCAAGCTTGTCAACACTGGGAAAGCAATATTTTTCAATAAAGGTTGACTCAGTCAACTTCTTGTGTTCTAACAGAATTAATTCAGATTGTATAGGCCAAATCTTAGATGGTTAAAGAATGACACTTTAAAGTCAGTATTACAAATATATAATTGATAAATAATTAATCTGCTAGTTTTAATTTACTAGCTGAAAGTAAAAAGTAGTAGAAGTAGGTAGCTGTCAGCCTGCCCCTGCCTACCAATCACCCACAGGTGGTTCCATGAAGTCCTCTCATTAATGCCTCGTTCAGGTATTATTAATAAAAGTAGTGTATAGATGCAGTGGACGGAAAAATTAAGTCCTGTATTATCACCAGAATTAATGGTCAAACAGATCTTATCATGGAAGGTGACAGCCTCTGTGACTGACAGACTGTTGTTATTTACATACAGCTCATTTCTGCCTGGTGAAAAATCTGACGTGGTCTGAAGGTCTTCTAGTGGCTCAGTTGCTAAGAGATAGGAGGATTTGCTTTGATGCAGATAATAAACAGCTGTTTACACAGCATGTTTGCACATGCTTTAACAGGATCACTTTGCTTATTTGGGTTTTTTCCCTACTGGTTGCACTGTGTTAACATCTGTCAAACAACAAATAGCATTACCTGAAATGTATTAATATTAATGAAGATGCTATTTTTGTCATGGGAAGGACATGAAAGTAAATGTCATAAAAACTTCTGTATTTTAATATCTTTTCTCATTTGAGGAAGTTTATCTCTTCCTCACATAATTTCTTCACCCATATGTGTTTATGAGTGATTTTATTCCTTAACTCAAAATCAGACTAAGCATGGCTAACACTTAAATGGTTTCATGATTTCTTAAGTCTTGAGGCCACTGTGCTGTCATATCTGGCATAAACACAATTTCATTAAGTAGTTCATGGAATGGACATATTTATGTCTTTTGAGTGATCTAAAGCATATCTTTTGAGAAAGGTACAGCCAATCTGGTATGAAAGGTCTTAAGTGAAGAAGAAAACACTGTATCCATAAGAAGTTGTTCCTCTGTTTAATCACATTTGAAGTTTAAATATGTGCATCTTAACTGTAGTATGAATTTAGCTTTGCTTTCAGACACTGAATACTTTTTAGTGCCTTGATCTGAGGATAACAAGTTAGAGCACGTGGTATGTGGCAATACAGTTGGAGGTACATCACAGAATCTTTGTGCAGCTTTCTTTAGCATTCTTTAGCAAGTTTTAGAATTATAAGAACTCTCCTCCACAAATGTACTTGGAATCCTAGTGCAGGCATACATACCCTGTGGAGAGTGGGTTACTAAAATTCTTTCTGGATGTCTTATCTTTGTTTGACCATCACCATTTTGGCAGTATTATTTCTGCTGGATACTGTGGCTATCAGCCTCTGGCCAATATTTATTTGTTGTATGTCAAGTAGAAATGTGCATTTGATTACATTAGCTTTTGCCCATTTGAAGCTTTACATGAGTAGTTTAACAATACTCCTGCTTCAATGACTTTAATATAAAAGCCTGATTCTGTAATTCTTTGCTTCCAATGGATACAAAAAACAGCAATGCAGGTGTGTGCAGCTCTTGAAAATAGCTATCAGTAGTAAGTTAATATTGTACACAGTAAAAATGTAAAATTATCTTACTGTTCTGTAACATTTATAGTTTCCAGAGCTGACAGACCTAAAGTAAGTTAAACAACAGCTCTTTCCAATCTTCATATGAAAGCTTCAGGTTTTTATTCCCATAGCCTTTTTACATTTATCTTTTTAGCACAACATAATCTGTTTGCAGGATACCAGGTTTTTTTCCCAGAAACCTCCTGGACTGCAGTTCATGAATACTTACTAAAAAGAAGCCGATGCTTTTCATTTTTTTTAAATTCAAAAGAAATTTTGATGTTAATAAGAAGGGTTTTCTATAACTGAAAAGAATACACATATATATACAAACTAGTCTATAAATGGATAAAAAATATAATTTTTTCTCAGCCTTTCCTCAGTCCCATCATTTAGTTTTCTGATAAAGATCACTGGAATTTTTAAAGAAATGTTGGAGTTTATAATTAATAATGTTTTCCTCAGCACATCTCTTAATCGTATATTTATTAATACATAATAAGCATTTCTGTTCATTTTGGTGTTATTAATTTCTGGACATCTAGACTGTGATCCTTACCTGCTGGTTATTTCCAGCTACCAGACTTGGCATCTCAGCAGTCTCCAAAAGTTAAATGCATCTTTTATTCCAATACACTTATCATAAATATATGAAGATGGGTTTCAGTTTTGGTGGGTTTTTTTATATCCATGTTCCAGTGTGGGGAGTTCCATACATTGCTGTATTTTACGTATTACTATATGACAATTCATAAGCATGGTAACAAATTTATTATGCGGGAGTAGAGACTTGTCTACACTTGAAAGTTAGTTTAAGTTAATTTTTGCAGTAGGGTAAGGCGTGAATTGTAAGTGTGGTAACTATTTCTGTCCATGTGCTGAAAAGTGAGGGTATGAGGGGGCTGGATATTTGGCCACAGTATTTCCTTCAAAAGCTTTTATAATAACAGTGTGATGGGGTATAAAGATCTTGTAAAAAATGGCTGCAACTTGAATCACTACCAAGACTGTTATTGTCTGTTTTAATTTTAAAAACATCTCATTGCTAAAAGAAAGTGATATGAACATCATGTGGTTGCAAGATGGATATATGTTTAACAGTACATTTAGCTAATGCCTGTGTCCTGTAAAAAACACAGTGTGCAGTTGGAACTATCTATATCTTATAGGTATTTTTCTGAAATAAACCATAAATCAGCATGGAAATTATGTAAAAAGAAAAGCAAGAATCTATTATTTTTATTTTTTATTTTTTTTAAATTTCATATCAAAAGAGGTAGCAAAGAGATGTGTTGAAGGACACAAAACATTATGATGGTGCAGATTTACCCTACTTCTCAAGGTGGGATTGAAGCTCGTGGACTTAAAAACCTCATATATCTAGGCTCAGTATAAAGGTCAGGCAATATGATAGGGACCTGCAGCAGACTTGCATCCGAAATACTACTTTTAACAGTTCGATTGCTGGTGAGTTTTTCAGTTTCCTTTATTAGCTGGTCTCTGGAAGCATGGCTCAACATTTCACAGCTTTTGATCTTTACTTTCTCACTGCTTTGGATGTCTGGCAACTTTAAAGAACAAATTATAATTGCAAGAATCTTGAATAATCTGCTGTCTTTAAGCAGCAATGCAATTTGGGCTAATCAGGGGGATATAAATGGCTTTCAGGAAGAACTTCAGTGAGCACCATGTTGTTTTCAAAGCGAGGTTCTGATTCCAGCTTCAGCACAGTTTGGCAGGAGGTGGGAGCATCTCAGAAGTGCCCTGCAGCTTTGAGTTATCAGCTCTGGCAAGTCCATTACCAATTCCAGATCACAGCTGCCTCCCATCCTTGCTGAGCTCGCCTGGCATGGTGGGTCCTGCTGCATAAGGGGGAACATCACCTGTAGGGAGAGAGGGTGGCTGCTGAGGTCCTGCATTCTGCTGGGTATCGGGGCTCCAGCATCCAAATGCAAAGTCTTTACTCTGTGAGTGCAGAACGTGTCTCTGCATTTCCAGTGAGCTCAAAGTAACTTGGGATGCAGTATTGAAAACCTGGCCTGGTAGAGAGCTAAGACACTGCTGGCTGCAGACATATCCTGCATTTTTGGAGAACAGCACCCATAGTGCAGTGGGAATAACAGTATAAGTGACCTGATATGTTTTCCCTGAGTTTGTCTAGCTCCCTGCTTCAGGCATTTGCCTCAGGGATAATGCAATCTGTTTTTATACAGCAGTAGTAGTCACCTAAATAAAAACCTTCCCAGGAATCACAGCAAATGTTCAAAAATTATAGCAAAAACTACCAGACTATCTTGCAGAGAGGTGCTTCCACATGTCTTGGTGTTAGACTTCGCTGCTGGTGAAAACTTTGCAAAAAAATAAATTGGCACTAATTTCTGAGTCTCAGCTGTAGTCAGGCTGTGTGCTTGAAGCTGACACTTTCTTGTGTCTAGAGTTTTGAGGTGTCTTCATTAAAGGTATATTTGGCTGTTGCGTGCATGAAATGAGCTTTACTGGCTGTGTCTGTGCAATCTGCCCTGAGCAAAGAGGAATCCAGGGAGAAAAATGTCTTTCCTACTTTCTAGAAGCTAAAGAACAATAAACTGGCATAATCTTCTCACTGACTTCAGTGAAAAGGAAAGTTGAAAGCAGTAAGCAGAGCCTACCTGCTTCTCCCGTGACACCAGCTAAAGTGTTTGAAGACTGCATCAATTTATTCTCTTTTACTGGGGTGAGACTAGGTAGGGACTTGGCAGAGAATCTACTGCTTTCCTTTTATTACGTTGGTGATGAAATGAATGTTACAAGCTGCTATTTATTCTATTTGGGACATAATATTGTAATAAGCAAATAAATGATGCATCTCTAAAATTATGTACAAAGAACTTACTCTGGTTAAATGTCTTTATTTGGTATTATGTGTCAACTGTAATTGTGTTGCTCTTCTCTTTGTCTAAATTGACTAAAATTACTTTTACTGATATTATATAATAAATTTCAAAATAATCACATTTTGCTACAGCATTTAGTGCCAAGTACTTTTCTGCACAGTGCAGCCTCTGTTTTTGTAAAAGCTATGTTCCTACTTACCTGGCAGCTCATTCTCAATTCATGTGCATTTAGTTACAGCTGGCACAAAAAGCAGAGTTTTCCAAGGACAGTCTGCAGACTTGTCCAGTGGAAATTATAACCTCTATAAAATTTTTTCATGATCAAATTTTGTTTTCTCAGGCCTGTTTTGTCAGATCATGGCCTTGGGTAGGAGTGCTGGAGCTGCCAGTGTGACATGTCTAACTAGAATTACACTGAAGGTAACCAAACAGCTTTTAAATAGCAGAGACTTTTCCTTCTGTTGATTCCATTGCACAGTCAGCATTAATGACATTCAATTATTCTCCTAGAGGTATGCTGCTCACCTCCCAATTTTTGTTTTTAAACTTCTAAATTTTTTGTTGGTGTTTTGGAATTTGCTGATTTTGTTCTTTCTTTTTTTTTTACCGTTGCAGAAGTTTTAATGACATTTAAGATTTATCTGAGGGGTATATCCAGAGACTTCAACCCTTGAGAGTGTGCCAGAAAATTAGGAACAGTGTTAAAACAGTAGAGAATATGAATCTTTAAAATAGCATATACAATATTGTTAAAAACAATGACAATTGCTTTGAAAAATAAAAAACCCCAAAACCTTATAACCTCAGAATATGTCCTTGTCACATTTAGTAATGTTTTTCTTCAGGCGTGTAATTGCAGTAATTCTGTCAGGCTGCCAGAAGAGTGAAACTGTTGCCCAGGAAGGTAAAATGATTTGTACAGACCGGTCTGGGAGAGCAGTGGCATCAGGAGAAACAGACCAGAGGCCTTCCGAGCTCCAGGTAAGTGTCCAAGCAATTCAGTGACAGAGATCTTCCACAGTCCTTCCAATGCTCACAGAAGCACTCAGGAGGTAAGATCCTGTGCAGTGCAAACAACACATTACTGGAGTCCTCACTGGTTACCTAAACATATTGACAAATATCTACCATGTTCCGCCACAAGTATCTTTTTTACAATATTCGGACTTAAAACAACTGTTATTTTAAAGTTTGGATTATTTGGACTGTTTTATATGTTAAAATATGTAATTTGAAATGGGAATTGTGTGTGTATGCAGTTGGGTAATATACCATCAGTCAGTCAGAAAGTTCTCAAGTTGTACAAATCGGTTCAGCTTCTGGGTCTAAGGCACTGTTTTGTTCATGCTAGTATTTTGAGATTCTTAAGTGAACAGCTAAAACAGAAATTGAACTCGCAGTAACGATTTGCAATCAAGTGGGGAGTGTAAGTTTGTGCTCCTCACTTGCAAGACAGTATAAGTTGTGAAAGAGGCTGTATTTACAAAGAGAGATACAAGAAAGTAGTTAGTGCTCTATAAATCAGACAGTAGAATCAAACCAAATTAATGGAATTGGAAAAGAATCCCACTTCTGTAGGTTTCTCTGCTCATGCTACAGTATAATAGTAATCACGGCAGAAGTAGTAATGGCAACTTTATACAAGTGAAAATTAGAGCGAAAATCTGCAATGGAATGTATATTTAAAAAGGGCCCTATTTGAAATTGTAAAATCAGCCTGAATTTTGAAGATGAACAAGGAAAAGTAAGATTTCCTGCAAATGCCTTGCAAGGCACTTCTGCCACGCAGGGAGTACTCTAAAAATCATATTATGCCATAGCAGTTTGCTTTGGGCTCCAGTAAACTATGAGCCTCAAAGTAATAAACCCCCAAATCAGCAAAAAGTAACCATTCCAAATGGAAAGCAGAATATCTTTTCAACTGGGTGTTGGATTTTTTAAAAATTTGAAATAATGAATTAATACATTGCGTTGCTAAAATTTCTCTCAATGACTGCATATGAACACTCAATTGATGTGACATTTTTATACCAAGTACTTCTCAGATATTATTTCAAAAGCTAGCTCCATCTCAGTTTCTCTACTTGGTTGAACAGATGTAAACCAGAAGTAATACAGCTGAAATTAACAAAGCTCCAGTTCTGTAAAACCAGCCTAGAAGACTGAAGAATTCAGCTGTGAAGCCTCTTTCTCTTCCATTTCATGATAGAGTAAAACCACAGCACAACTATTGGATTAACTGGAAATCTATGTCATTTACATGAATATGAATAGAGAGTAGACAATTTGGTTTTATTTTCAATAGCCAGTGATAACTGTGGCCTTATGTCTTACTATACAAAGCATATGCTTTCCGTAACTCCTGCACATACAGAACTGGCACACATAAACTGCAGATTACAGTTCCAGTAGAACTGAACCTCTGTTGTGTAGGTTACTGCTACAGATCCAAGGCTGTGATTTGCAGTCAGATTCTTAAATTTAAGGACTAACATGTACACACTGTTAAGTTCTTATGAAGTTATTTTAAAATTAGTCAGCATGATCAGTAGATCCTAAAGAATTATTCAGCTTACCAGTCATCAGATATCTATTTCACAATGAGAAAAACTGTTTTTCTAGTCTGTGTTAGATCTGCACTGAGAAATTTAGGGGTGTGTGTGCCAATATAACAGGATGGTTTACTAACATCAAAGTGAAATATTTCAGAGACATGACGCAGCACTGCCTCCTCCTGTTCTCGCCAGGACCAGTCCCTATGAAAAGGCCATTTGAAAAAGTAGATAGAGCTTGGAGCTCATGTACATTCTTTTCCTCCCCTTACACATAAAATTAGATTACTAATTTTTTTTTATCAGTTTACCCTCACCTTGCCCACCTGCCTTAAAAGGAATGAAGTGGAGAATTCAGAGAAGGCACAAGAAGGAAGAAAGAGGCTTTCAAAAAACTTCTCAGAAATCAAGTCCCATCCATTCTTAACTCTCTCATATGAAAGAGAGAAACTGTCCCCACACCAGGAGTGTTGAGAAATTATTCTCTTTCATGTGATAGCAAATATTGATGAAAGGGAATTGAAGACACCCTAGATATATCACTATAAATCACTTTGGCATAAACAGTTAACAGTTAGACATACTTTGTATATAATACTAATAATGTATAGTGATACTAATAATATAAAAAAATCCCTGCTTGGGATTCAAAGAAATATATGGAATTACAATATTTTTATAGCTTATAATTTAAATTTTAATGCATAAGAAATGTAAAGATTATAGTATGAGAAGGACCCAAAGAACCTGAATGTGTTTCTCCAAACTGCCTATCCCAAAAACATTCAGATTGAAAAGGTTAATTATTAGTCAATTTATTTTTAATATAATTAGTTATTCTTGGTTGGGCTTCCTCATCCATTACTTCATGTGCCAGTATAGAATATTTTTCTTTCAACAGCGTTAACAAAAATTGCTGTATATTAAGTGACAGTGCTATCTTCTTTATTTTTTTTTCACAGTTGTAAGGAAAAAGGTTTTGATTTGTGATTTACTGATGTAGTTATTTCTTCACTATTTCAGGCTTCATATGTTCATTCCACTTTCCTTAATATTTTCTGTGAATGCCATCAATGAGTTTTCAGAGCTCTTCTTCCAAATTATTTGCTATTTATCTAAGGAAGTTTCTCAAGACTGTGACCTAAAGTCACACTACCAATAGAAAAAAATTTACCTTTTCAGTGTTTATAAAAGTTTTGCATTGCTAAATCTAAGTGTTCAGGTTTATTCTTGTCTGAAAGGCTGTTACCTAACTTAATCCATTAGATTAATCTGCTTTTCTTCAAGATGTAATTTAGCAAGCAGAGGAACACTCTGCTCTCCACTCAGACTGCAGAGTTCACTGAGGAAATTGTACAACAGCCAGTTCAATTGCTTTCCCTAACACCATTTCAAAGGATGAGAGAACATGCTGGAGACCTTAGATTATGTCTTATCCTGCTATCAGCAGCATGCAGACCCCAGGCATAGAACAGCCTTATTGGCCATGGCTGTTTGAGGAAGCCTAATCTCAGACTATGATTTTAGAGGTCTACTTATTTGATGCTTCACTCTTCCCTGATTGTGGTGATGGATGCCACACTGCACTTAAGAATGATGAATTTGTTTCAGATCTCTGAAGAATCAGTGGTTATGGATTCTGCCCAAAGCTAATTCTACATGCCAGGGCTTTCTACATAAATGTTAGGTATCACCTTGCTGACACTAAGATGCAATCTTTCAGGAAAGTGGAAAATAAGGCCTTTTGTACTCTGTGAACATCTTTAAAGCCAATGGATACTTTACATTGCTCTGACAATGTTTATGTTTCACATTTAGAGAATATCCTTCACAAAGATCATCTCAGCAGGCAATTTAAAAAGAATTGCACATATCACTGCATAGACTCCACTCAGTCCACCTTGTTTGGGTTTAATCCTGACTGTGCCAACCATTCAGTCCTAATTGATCCAGGACTATATCATGGTTTGTGTCTTCTGATGTGAAAGTACATGAAAAATCTCATTCACATCTCTCTATGTCAGAATTAAGATACAAATCTCAGAGGAGCTAGAAATTTGTCCACATACTGTACAGATGCTTCCCCCTGTTTTCATCACTGCCACGATCCCAGTGTCTCTTTTGTTTGCCCTCAGATTAGCTTACTTTATAAATAAAGTTGTTTTGTATATAAAAGAAACTGATCTTCTGTACCAATATAATGTGGTCTTAATTGTATTAGACTACAAAGTCATAGAAAAAAGCATGGCTGTATTGTTCTCTTTCCTTTCTTATGATAAACCCAATGACATGGGTATTTTGTGAATGTATTTGCCCTCAGCAATTTCCTATTTTAAATTCATAAATACAGTGTACTGTATAAGAAAAAACAAAACAAAACAAAAACCAACTTGTCCCTGTGCCATATAGTACATCGATAATACACAGGGTCCTGTGGAGGTCACCTGAAGTGCATGACCCATTTTGAATTCCTTCAGTTTGCATGATTTTGTCAGGCTTAAGCTGATGATTCTGACAATATTTCTCAGCATCCTCTGCTGAACATTTAAAACTGGTTTCCTACTGCTTTTCATACTGATGCTAGCTTTCAACTTGATGAAGTGAAGTCATAATTAAACAAAAACCATCCCATAGATAATTATAAAATATCACTCAGCCTATCATTTGAGCTGCCTGCAGGCATTTTAGATGCTTGTTTTTATTTGTGTTATGTGGTTTTTCTATAATACTAATAACTTTATTTTTCCTGTACATCTTTCTCTAATTCCTCTCAGATGATGTCAGTTTATGAGACTAGTTTAATTCTCTCAGATGTCTTTCCAGGACTCAGCGACCTCACTCTGCAGGACTGGACACTTGGAATGTGCAAGTGTGCAGTAAACTTCCTGCCTCTTTGTATCAGCTCTCCCAAGGTGCTTTCTGCAAGTCCAAATCTGTGAGGGAAGAAACCGCAGTGATGCCAGAAAACTGCTCTGAAGTCCCCGGATGATTCTCGGAAGCTATTTTGCTTGTGGGGTCATTCAATTATGGCTGAAATTAGTTCAGTGATTAATTTTGGTTTGCAAGTATAAAAGTAGAAAATATTTTGAAATTGAGGGCTGTACTCAAACTGTAATTTGAATACATTGAAGAATGGTTCCAACTGTGGGGTCTGGGGGATGTTCTATTTTTACGTAAATGCTGAGACTGCAGACTTGTGTCAAGACCTCCCTGCTGAAAACTTCAAAGGCATTCCTTCCAGGCAGAGAGTTTATTCTAGAAGAGTGGAAGTTCCTCCCTGAGGTTCAAAGGGTCATTGCTAGAAAACTCATTATCTGTAGGGACTGGTGACTTGGGTAAAAATCTAAAAAATAGTATTAATATTGCCCATGCTCACAAGGTTACAGGATGTGGGCATTAGTCAAGAAATTGAATGAGGGGTAGAAAATTTTTTTGGGGGGGGAGAGGGAGTGGGCTGAGGTGTGTGAATGTGCTTACAGTATAAAGAAAGAGATCTTTCAAGTATGGCAAACATTTTTTATTCAAAGCATCCAAATTTGATCTCAAAGTCAAACCAAGGCTGGTGTCAAAACTGCTTTCAAAGAGCTATCAAGGAATGAGGGAAGATTTCTTGTTGTTGGGAAAAAATCCAAAAGTGGTGAAAAGTCAGCCAAGTATATATTAGCTAAACTTTCTTTTTCCTGTACTTTGTACAGGGACAGATAGGATATCAGGAGGTAAGATGCCTGATGTTACAAGACTGGAAGAATGGAGCTGAGGTTAAAAGCTTTCTATATAATACAGACTGCTCAGTACTAGCAATACTCCTTCCTTTTCAGAAAATAGTCATTTTCTTCTCAGTAGCACTGCCTGCTGCAACATCTACAGTCAATTGCTTGCTCCTTGAATTCAATGTGCTCTTCTACTCAGAAGCACATATGCCAAAAGACTAATTAAAGTTATAGTGTGATTAACTCTGTGTGTTGGGTACCACCACATACAGTTCCACAACATAAAACAGTGAGAGCAGAACTTTCTTGTGTGAAAAAGAAAACTTTCTCAGTGGGTCATACCATCTGACAGCAAGGCACAGAACAGCTCCCACTGATCCAGCAACCTGACCTTTTTTCTTGTGCATATTATATCATTAACACACTTCAGAAAACGAATGAGTATATAAAACTAAAAAAAAAAAAAAAAAAAAAAATCCTCAAAAACATATCCCACCCATCTATTTCTCACGGAGAAGGATAAGAAAGCAAACATTTGGCAGGCATCAATCACAGCGCCTGTCACTTAGTAGAAGTGAAATCTTTGAGAACCTCTGGAGGTCAGGACCTATATTTACTGAATGCCCAGGCCATATCTGTTCTCACAGAGCTACCTATCAGTGCTAAATTGAGGGCACAGGTTATACTGACAGGCAGACAGAATATTTAACCAGTTTGTATGTATACTAGAGAAGAGCAATTTATGTCTATATTAGCAAGTTAAGCATTTCCAGGTACTCTTATCAGTACTACAAAATTTCTGGAATGACTGCTGACACACTTTTGGCCTGAGTCTTCCCAGGCAATATTCCCAGAACCTTGTTTGCAAAATTTGACTGTTAACACAGGGACGGAACTATTCCCAAAAATCAGACCAGACATTCTGAATGAAGAGTGAGCAGAGACAGTTTGGTCCTCTTTAATCTTGGGAAGACAGAATAGGTGCTGTGTCAGTTAACCGGTAGAATGAGGTGCATTGTCTAAGTATGCTGAGCCCCTGACCCACTACTGAATCAGAAGGAAAAATATTGGCCATTGTATTTCTCGCCACCTCCCAGGTGGAAATGTGTATTTTTTGCACACTTGCTTTCTTTAAGACCACAAAATGGTTGAAATTGTATTTTTTTCAAAATATTTTCATTTTGTTTCAACATATGCTACTAAATTCAATAATTAGCAAAAGATTAAGAGAGCTTATTGGCAAATTTATGTCTGTGTATGTGTATAGTTCACAATAAGTAAAGAAACAACTAAAACTGTCTCTTTTAGACCTTTGCTGTCAATGAAAAATAAAGGCTAAAAGGCTAAAAGTTTCAAAACAATGAATATTAGGATTGTTTTTCTGACTGTTGTACCAGTAACAAGTAACTGGAGTACCAGTAACCAAATGGGAATGTATCATCTGGTTCACAGATTTATGTTAGACTCTCATCCTGATAGTATCACAGTTTATTAAAGAAGAAAATGGATTGAAAATGTGAGTTCTGATTGAAAATAATTTAAATATAACTATTAGCATCCATGTGGGACTAAAACGGCTTCTCACCTTTTATATTTTGAGTTCAGATGGAATCACTTTTCTTCCACTCAAGTTTTCTTACATTCACTCCATATGAATGTAATTACACTCGTGGGGATCTTTCAACCTCTCTATTTTGGTCCCTCAACTACAGCCATAAGTTTGATGTGATTTTAATAATATTTGTGCTATGTAATGGCTTGTAATAGGCTCCAGAATTATTTTAATCTCTAAAATGTACTTCCCCAAAGGATTCAACAGCAAAGTGTACGTATCAGCTACATGGAAAATAACTGCCATATAGTCTGAAGCTTTTAAAGTTAATGCTATAATACTAAAATATTGGAGTATCTCACTTTATGACATGAAAAGCCTTTACAGTATTTTAATGCTGCAATTATTTTTAGTTAAATGATAATGGCTGTTGATTGTCATTGTTTCCTGATTGAATATTATAGAATGTTATCCAATTTTTATGACTTTTTTAACTTTATATTTTTCTTTCACCTACTAAAGAGTAAAAAGAAGTATAACTTAAAGTCAACAAGTTAAAATAACTGTGCTATAACTCCATATACTTTGGATTCTTAAAACTCAAACATTTCCCAAGAGACTTGAAAAGTCACTTAGAAAATGTAAGTGCAAGTGTCCTGAGTATAATACATATATATATATAAAACCCACATCTTTTTATTTTGAAGTTTGAAAGCCAAAATATTAAGCGTTGCATTGTATTGTCATAATCAAACGGCATTTTTTCATGTTCTCCTTAGTTTGTATTTTATACACCAAAACTTAATTCTCAAAACAAAATTCTTCAAATTTATTGTCAGTTGAATCTAAATGTAGATATGAATTTAAATTTTATATGCGGCATCTCAAGATTAATCTTGCTCTGTCCTCACAGATGACCATGCTTGGATTTAGTGTCATGGCATTGGCAGTCAGATCTCCATCCACATGCTCTCTCACTCCCCCTCCTCAACAGGATGTTGGGGGTAGAAAAAAAGGTGAAAAAGCTCATGGTTAGAGATAAATACAGAGAAATCACTTACCAGTTACCACTGCAGGCAAAACAGAATTAATGTGGGGACAATTAAATTTATTGCCAAGTAAAAATCATTTGTACAATGAGAAACAAAGATAAACTAAAACAACACCTCCATCACACCTTTTTCTTTTCCCCTGTAAGTCTCAGCTTCATTCCATTGCCGAGTGCTCTACCTCCCCTACCCCACAAGGTGAAGGGGGATGGGGAATAAGGACTGTGGTAACCATAATATCTCTGCTCTACATCTCCTTGTCCCTCACACTTTTTCCCAGCCTTAGTGTGGTCCTTCCACAGGCTGCAGGGAAACAGCTCCTTCACCATGGCCTCTCCATGGGCTGCAGGGCGATCTCTGCTCCAGCACATGGACTATCTTCTCCAATTCCTTCTTCTCCCATCTCAGTGTTCCCAAAGTTCTTTCTTCCATTATCCCTCCCTCCACCCTGCTCCTTGCTGTCACCTGGTGTTGCCATTCATTAATTTTTTTCCCAGTGCTACTCCCACCTTGTGTGTGGGGCTCAGCCATGCCCTCTGGTGGGTGGCTGGATCCGGCTGGATCCGGCTGTGTCTGGCTGGAACCAGCTGTGTCCGGCTGGGGCAGCCTGGCCTCCCCTCACCGAGCTGCCGGTGCCGCCCGAGCCTGGGTATCTGCAACCTGTGCTTTTAAATAAAGAACTTTAAATATTTGTGAGGTTTTGTTTCTTAAAAATATCTAGGTACAGTGAAATTTTATTTTGCATTGTTCTGAAAGAATTAAATATCTGTATTTGGATTTTTTTGCACGTTAACTCTATCCTTCTTTCTTCTTCTTTCTTAGAAGCTCATAAAGCCTCAGGAAAAAAGAGACATTATTTTTTTCCCTAATTCAGCCTGGATATTCTGAATGATCAGAGGATCCAGAAATGAATGGATTATACCACAAAATGGTGTAGTGTCTTAAAACCAGAAGTGTAGTGCAGTCTATGATTCTATGACATTTTAAAACAACTATGTAAATATCAGCAGATCAGCCATGATCTTTATAAAACTTTCCACCCTGAGAACTCCTGGATGATTTTGAAATACCTAGGCACAACCAACATCAAAATAGCTGAAAATTTTATTGTAAAGGGTATGATTATGAAGACACATTTATATTATGAAGACACATTTAGGACATCCTCTAGTTAAGTCTCAAAGAACTAGAGAGGTAATTCCATGCAGATACATGGCTGAAAATTGCAATTACATAACACATTTCTATCTTTGATCAGTAATTACAGAGTTTTGTTTCTTTTCATTCAGCACTAGTTTCCTTCTCAATTTCTTGCAGTCATTGAGGTTAATCAATGATTTAATCATGTTATCCTTCCATCAGTTTAGTCTCAAATCCTTTTGTGGGATTTTTGCAGTTTAATAGAGCTAATTTTCAAGTTAGAAAGATGTGAAGAGATCAAGATTAAGATCTATCAAGACCCCACATAATTATCCACTATTGATTTGCAGTCTTGAATGTAAAATCTCTGACTTTCATTTGAGATCTTTCTGTCTGTTTTCATGGATGCCTTCTCATTCTATCTGAGGATCTTGTTTAGGGAGATAATTTTTCCCTTGCTTTGTTTCTCATTTCCCATGACAATCTTCAGCATAGTAAGAGCAGGATCAAATACCTAATGACATTCAGAAATTACAGATCAAGCCTTCGATTTTACCATTTGCTCTGAATGCTCAAAATTTCCATCTGCATCTGCTCCATTAAAGGGCCCTGATAGTCTCTTGTCCAAATTAAACAAGATGTAGGACTTTCAATTCACACTTATTTTTGCCACCCTTCCTATAAACGCTCTTCCTCAACGATAGATGATAAAAGGAATGAGAAGTTATTACACTGATGCAATTATTTTAAATACAATGAAATAATTCTGAAATAATTTATTTGAGGCTCAGCATTTTGACAGTAAGAGGTTTTATTGGGTAAATGACTGCATAATTGTTGCTTACCTTAGGATCAGATCTTGCATTTCCTAGTCTTGCAGAAAGCCACACTGAGTTTGACAATAATTTTGATATTTTACTGTATCTTTTTAATCTTTTTCATGTCTTACTAGTGGGACAGGATTAATAGTTACATCTAGTAAGCAAGATGTAAATGCGTCATAGATTTAATCAGTGATAATGAAGTTTTCTTGTTTTCTTTCTCTGTTTGCTTCCCGATAATCCCTAATATTTATTTTTGCAAATCGTTATTAAGGTGCTGGTTTCATAGAACTATTTTCAATATGATTATAATTTCATTTTTGAATGGGAATAGTAGGCGTAGAGCTCATCACTCTATATGTATGTCAAAGCTTGTTTTACTCCTTCTGCATTACTTTGCATTTATCACCATCCAGTCTTGGCTGTCAGATTATTGCCCAGTCACTCAATACTGTAAGAAATTCCTGCAAATTTCCACATATGACCTTCAGTTTTATCACCCTGAGTAACATATAAATAAACTTTTTCACTTCACTATTTGTTCCTTTTCTACCTCAATATAATCAAAACCAAATCCAGGCATAGATGCCACTGGGATCTAACTAGAATTTCTTTTGAAAAACCTGCCATTGATTCCTACCTTTTGCTTTATCCTTCAACCAGGAATTAATTGAATTAGACTTTTGAAAAGACTCTTAACAAAATAATCTTTCAAGATTTCAGAGTTTGCTGTTGCTCATTGGATTATTTATTTTTTCCAAGAACTCTTAACACACCTGTAACAAGGGATTCTCCATTACAATATCCAATCTATTTCTCCCTCATCATATCATAGTTACGTAACATCTGCTAATTCTACTCATTCTTATAATTTCAACCAATTTACTTGGTATGGAAGTTTTACTTCGTTGATTTCTTGCTCCCTAGACATTACTTTACAATTTGGCATCATATTTATTACCTTCCAATTCCCACATACTAATGCTGTTTTAAGCGTTAACTTCAGTGTTTTGATGTTTTTTTCAAGTTTTTGGGTGACTCTTTATTTGTTCTATTCCTTTTTTTTAATACAAAAAAAAATTTCTTTTGTTCCTTTTGCTGTTCTTCTGGCTAGTTTCCTTTAGAAAATTATTCCAGTCTGGGAATCCTTCCTTATATCAAGGAATTAATTTAGATTTTCTAGTATAAGCCTGTATTTTCATTTAATTTAGTTTCAAATTACCATGTATCTTGGTGTGCAATATATTTCAATTAAGTACAGATCACAGACTGCTTATGTGTTAAACTGAACCTTCAAAAGATAAAATAAATTGCATAGATGTACACAAACATTTAGCA
This sequence comes from Gymnorhina tibicen, assembly GCA_013399875.1. Taxonomy (NCBI): domain Eukaryota; kingdom Metazoa; phylum Chordata; class Aves; order Passeriformes; family Artamidae; genus Gymnorhina; species Gymnorhina tibicen. The sequence goes on from VXAZ01006872.1 coordinate 470,207, forward strand.
GAGCTGGTAAAAAGTAATAAATACTTATGACAGGAAATTTCCTTCAAGCCTAAAATCTGAAATGAGAACTCCAGAACATATGATTAAAGAAAATATACACCAACCAAGTCTAGCTTATATATAAGTTTTAGTTTTGGGGAAAAAAATAATCTAAGCTTTTCAGGATGGTTCTTAAAGGATGGCAATTTCCTCTTTAAGGACTTCAAGCAATTACACCAACTTTTGAGACACCTCTTAACAAAATATTTCCCACTGGTATTTTACAGAGCTGTAGGTTTTTTCAGGCTGTAGCGCCTGCATTTGAGCTTTGCTCTGACTCCCTTAGGCCAGAAGATCATGAATCATTATTTTACCTGTCTGCTGAGAAAAGGACTGGTTCAGTTTATGTGGGCTGATTCATCCTCTCCTTATTCCTTTTCCATAAATAGGCCCAAAAGTATTGTTTACTCTAATTTCTTCTCAAGTTCTCCCCTATAATCCTGCAGATTTGCTCTTGGTAGAGAAGGAAATTGAAAGGGACAAGAGGTTGACTCGTTGGGGTTTTTTTTTACAAAAAAAAAATAGAGGGGGGTTGTGCATGAAAGACTGAGTAAGAGAGGAGAAAAGCAAAGGATAATACCAGGAAATTTGAACCATGTGAATAGTGGCAGGGATAGCTGATGTCTACAGGTGGTTTCTATGCAAAGCTTGAGTACTCCAGACAGCACAAGAGTGCCAGGAAAAAAAAAAGGGGGGAGGGGGGAGGAGAAGGAAAGAGGGATCACTTAAAAGTAATTAAAAAAAAATCTCCTTCTGGTTTCAGTGAAAAAGCCCAGTCCTTTGCAGCATGCATTGTATTGTCTTCTCCATTTCACTTTGTTTCATTAACTTTTAAAACTGTGTTTTGTTTTCTGTTCCTCAATTCAAACACATGGAGAGAGTGACTGCTAAAGACATTGTAAAAGTTTTAACTGGCAATTAGAAGACAAATATGGACAGTTTGAAACAACGCCTATTGGTTGTCACTGTTTTTGTGTTAGTTTCTGTTGTGCGTAACTTGATTTCCTATCTTCATCTTCCTTAACATACATAAGAATCCCTCTTTTTTTCTTAAATATTTTTACAAAAATATTCCATGTTTCATACAAATTATTTTTCAAAGCCATAGTTTGTGTCTTCCCGTGCAGTTAATGGACAAAATATTTCATCATTAACAAGTGCATAAAGCTGTGCAATATTAATCCTCTTTCCGTTCAGAGCAAGAAGGCAAATTCACTGACTTTTAGAGCTGCTAGTTTTGAAGGTGTCGCCTTGGAGTAACACTGAGGTCTTTAAGATTGGTCTCACAATTGCTTTACCCTGCATCTTGGTGTCAGAACAGATTACCTTAGGTTTTCATACAAATTATGCAGTTGAGTAAACTGAGAGTACATCAGTAGTCTGATTCTTGTATATCAATTAAAGCCTGTTAGCTGGATTCAAATATGTTTGAAAAAAAAATTTTAACTTTAAAGATGCATTAATGTAATAGATTTGTGCAGAACTAGTTGCATATATAATATTAGAAAGCCTCAGAATGGTTTTTTTCTTTCTTTCTAGGTTTTGCTTTGATGATGCTGAAGAACATTTGAAAACAATTGATGGATGCAAATTTGTGCATTTTTTTCTCCATCTAATTAATCAAGCACAACCATTTCCCTTGCGAGCTGTCAACACCGATAAATAAATAATACACCAGATTTTTCATGCTGTCCAATAGATCTCATTTCTGTGTATTTTTATAGTTGTATATATAAATGTAATTTTTCAAGTGCTAATTTCAGTTACTGGGTTTTAAAATTCCTGTGAAGACAGCTACTAACTAATGTTTTTGTAGGAAAAACATCCCATGTTCCTGTCTGTTTTCAAAGAAATATAACCTGTGCATGCAGTTCTTCTCTTTTTTGCTTCTGAAAGATTTTATTCCATGTGCGTATTTTTTCCATAGGAATTAGTTTTAGAAAATAAAAATGCCTTGAAGGTTTTGTATGTATCTAGAACATACTGGAATTTTGTCACACCTATTAGCTAAACTTGGGACCTTTCAAATTCAGAGAAACCCACTAATAAACAAAATATATTCTGTTTTAAAAAGAAATATGTACTATATACTTTTACAGTAATCTTTTAAAGTTCTAGTGCCTCTTGAATTTATTTCTCATAAATGACATCATTAAAACCATCTGAGAATATTGCTGATGAAAGCTCTTTGAAACAGTGACACTCCTCATGTTCTCATCAGCCTCCTGTCAAATGCTGTTGACACAAAAGTCTAAATTATTTCCTATGCACAATTTTCCAGAATATCCATTTTTCCAAAGAGCAAAGTCATATTCTAACTTTCTAATTTTAATGCTAGGAACAAAGGTCAGCTTGAAGTCAGTATCCATAATCATATTTTACACTTTACTTTAGCAACTGTAACTGAAATGGTTAGAAAGATTTGGTTTTGGTTTTACATGGGGATAAAGGAGAACAAGTATTTGGAATTTTCTATTTAAACGACCCTAAGCATGGTATGTGATAGATACCAATGCAGAAAATGGCCTTGCTATTTCCATGGATACAGATAGAATGTACCTAAGAAAAAAATACACACAAGACTTCTGGAACTTCTAAGGCTCAGGCTGTGCTTAATGTGACTTCCTAACGGGAAGATCTATTGCCTTGTAAAAATATTTAATAGATGAGCTGCCCACCTTTGCTCCTTTGCAAAGTTGTTGAGTTTAAAATCCCTCACTTTGCTAATCAGTTCTGCCTCTTCTGAGTTTAGTAGAAATAGTCTCCACCTCAAGGCTAACAGTGAGCTGAGAGGCAGAAACCTATCTTGCTCTGTTGGTTGCATTTCCTACAGGACGAAGGTGTCTCACCTATGGGTAGTACATAGGAAGATTCTTTAGTTTCACTGTTGAGGAAAGGTTACAGCACCGGGAGAGTTGAAGACCATCCCAAGCAGGCTGCCCTCAAAAAGAGTGTTCCAAGGATGCAGGGGAGACAATAATGGGAGTATTTGGAGGATGGCTGGTGTTGATCAGTTCATCCTGCCTGATACTGGGCATTTATATGAGATGTTAAAGAAAATAGTCCCTTAATAGTCAGTGTATCAAAGTTCTTATTCAGTACTTATACAGTGGGTGGGATTAGGAGTCCCTCCTGCCATGTTTCCTAATGGTCTCTTTTTCTCTTTCACAGAAGACACCTTTGTGTAAATAACCATTCTGTGTAGAGAAGTGCATGAAGGTTAAATTGCAGTTAATAGAATAGAAATGTACAACCATTAACATTGGAAAAGACCTCCAAGGTCATCAAGTTCAACCTTTGACTGAACGCCTTCATGTCAATTAAACCATAAAACAAAGTGCCACAGCCAGTAATTTCTTGAACACTTCCAGGGATGGTGACTCCACAGGTTGATGATTTATTTTATTTTAGTTTGGGTCTTTTTTCCTCTCCAGGATTCTGTTTCCAGTAAACTGTTCTTAGGCCTGTCTGCCTCCTTAAGTCTCTTTTCTGTCTGTCTGAGATGACTGTAAATCAGACAGGACCCTGCCAGGGTATTGTGTATCACAGCTCACACAGTGAGGCCATTCCTGTTATCCAGTAAGGCTGTCCGAGAAGAGGGCTAGTCATGGCTTACAGCTTCTCAGCCTTCCCAGAGGCAGTGTCAGACAACTGGCCTTGCAGGGCGCAGAGCCAGCTTTTCTGTCAGCACGGCTGTGTTCATGACTAGGAGCAAGATGCAGAGATGAATCACCAGTGTGTCCTGGCAGCCAAGAGGGCAAACTGCAGCCTGGGACGCATCAAACACAGCATCACCAGCCTTTCAAAAGAGATCGCTGTCCCTCTGCATTCAGCATTGGTGCTGCCTCACCTGGAGTGCTGTGTGTACGTCCGGACTTCATTTAATGCCCTAGTCCACTTGGTGGTTTAGGGGAAGGTAATTGTATTTACTCTGGGCAATGCATGAGAAAAGCAAGAAAATTCTCAAGATGTTCAATAACAACTTTTACCTTCAAACTTTAGAACACTCCAATGGAGTAAGGCACTTGGAAAACTTTAAATTAGAAATCTTTAAAATGTCCAGACAAAATAAGGCACTTTGCAAACCTTAACTTGGCAAACTTTGAAACTTATTTTGAGGATAATTTAGAAGAAAGAAAAAGAGAAAGAAAAAGAAAAAAGAGAGAAAAAGGTAGATAGTCACCACCCCGGGATTCAGCAGCTTTTAAATCCAGGGTAGTGGAGCACACCATGTTGTGCACTTGCCACCATCCCCCAGCCGAGTTTATGGTAATTTCAGCACTGAAGTCTTGCACCTGTGTTTCACACAGAGACAGAATGTTCCTAGTGGTCCCATGTAGTCAAGCTGCCCCCATTACAGTGCTGACCAGGAGCTAACTTTTCAAATATGCCTATGCCAGGTAGTGCAGTGTGAAAGGGCTCAAGGGGGTGGGGGGAGAAATGCACTGTCCCACCTACAGCCCCTGTGCCTCCACCACTTCCCACATGGTTGTTTTGAGCCAGTCAACTGTTCCTCTGGTCTCCCACCTCACCATTAAAGAACGTGAAGGTCCTTGAATGCATCCAGAAGAGGACCACAAAGCTGGTGAAAAGGCTGGAAGGTGTGTCCTGTGAGGAGTGGCAGAGGACAGTGGATTGTCTCGTTTAGAGAAATGAAGACTGAAGGGCAAGTTCATTGCTCTTCCTGAGGAGGGCACGTGGAGAGGGAGGCACTGAGCTGTTCTTCCTGGTATCCAGTGACAGGACAAGTGGGATTGGTTCAAAGCTGCCCCAGTGGATATTCAGACTTGCCATTATGAAGCATTTCTTTCCTGCAATGGTGGGCAAACACTGGAACAGGCTTCCTGGAGAGGTGATTGGTGCCCCAAACCTGTCAGTGTTTAAGAGGCATTTGTACAATGCCTTTCACAACATGGTTTAACTAATGATCAGCCGTGAAGTAGTCATAGCAGTTGGACTAGATGATGTGGGTACCTTCCAACTGAAACATTCTTTTCTTTTCTTTTCTTTTTTCTTTTCTTTTCTTTTCTTTTCTTTTCTTTTCTTTTCTTTTCTTTTCTTTTCTTTTCTTTTCTTTTCTTTTCTTTTCTTTTCTTTTCTTTTCTTTTCTTTTCTTTTCTTTTCTTTTCTTTTCTTTTCTTTTCTTTTCTTTTCTTTTCTTTTCTTTTCTTTTCTTTTTCTTTTCTTTGCAGCTAAATTCCAGGCAAAAGCCACATGCAGGCTTTAGTGAGTACTGCTGTGACTGAAGACTCCTGGAAAAAAGCAACACTATACCTCAACTCTGAGTGGTTTTTTACCAAAGTCAAGCCTACAGGGCCAATTAGATATACATGTTTAGCCTGTTTCCTGTTTGATGGGAAGCTTTTTTTTATCCAGCAGAGACTGAATGCTGAAAAGACCTGCGTGAACTGCAGGAGTGAGAAGCAAGAGTCTGTCTTTTTTTCTGGGCAATACCTACTTACTTTGGCCACAAGTATCTTCCTGACCTTTTGATACAAACTCATCCAACCCTCAAAAATGAATGAAAATGTTCCTTTAGTTCTCTGTCTCTTTATTGTGTCTTTCTGGTGGAAGCCAAGAGGTATTACACTAGTGGCTGAAGGAAGCATGCTTTTCTCTAGATTTTTAAAAAGAATTCACAGCTGTACCTAAAGATGTGGAAAACTGGGTGTATGCTGAAGCCTGCTGCTTCTTTTGGCATTCAGCAAGCACCCACATTCATATTTCCTTTATTGTCATCTGATACACATGCTTGGGGGTTTCTGAGTCCTTGCATATCAATTAGTCCATCTTGTTTTCAGACACTGGAGAGTCAACAACACAAAAAACCTCCCATTACAATGCTAGATTTCTAAACATCAGAAATTTAAGTAGGAGGAGACACTCTGGAGGACATGAAATCCAGCCTCCTGCTCAAAGTGGGGCTATCTTCACAGTTAGGCTGGACTGCTTAAGTAGTTTTCCAACTAAGTATTGAAAATCTCCAAGAACAGAGATTCTGAAACTTCTCTTGGTATGCAGTGCTTAACCACTCTTATATAAATATTTTTTGTCTTACATTTAATTGGAATTTCCACTGTTGTGACTTGTACCTCTTACCCCTTGTTTTTACTTCTGAGGAGTTCCAAGCCCTCTACAGATGTCACTTGAGCACCTTAGGATGGAATAGGCTCTGCTATTTGGATAAAGTTGTGAGTTAAATGACTTGTTCAAGACCAATCATCAACTAAAAGTCAGAAACCAAGGTCAAGTTGTGTAATTATCCAGTAGACGAATTGACATTTCTTATTCTGTTATGAAAGAAAGAAATGAAAACAATAAAAAACCCACAACATGAGTGGCTTTTGTTTTTCTTGAGACATCTGTGATTACTTATGGTAAGAGTTGCTCAAAGTGCAGTTGTCAAACCAAAAAAATGTTTGAAATTTCAGCTTTTCTTTTTTACTCTGGAATAGTTTCCAAACTATTTCCATAAGCTAAGAATGTATTTGGTGTTTGTAAGTATTTGCTAAGTCTTTTGGAGTTTTCAGATTTAGCAAATTAACCAGACTGCAATTTGTTTCTGAACTGTTCACCTCAGCTTTTTACTTCTGTGAATGCCTGATTGTTTATTCATTCTGAAGGCTGTCAAACTTCGCAGACAGTAAGATGACTGGCAGTCTGACTATAGTGAATAGGAAGGCAGTGACATTCATGGCAAATTCCTCAAAGTGTCAAGATTTACAAACATATTCATGAATACTCATATGTTATCTGAACATCTGCTAACTGTCTATAGATTTGTTCCATAAACTCACTAAACATAAATCAGTCTGGTTCTCACGGTCAGTATTATTACTGTCACCAACAGAGCATTCACCTGAGGTGCTGGCTGATCTCAGACTTCTCCTAAACACAGCTGAGCCCAAGTTCCGACTAGGGTGAGAAAAAGGCTCAAAACTTTTTCCAGGAAGATGAGGCAAATATTGATAAATAAGTTGCTCGGAAATATCCAGGAAGAATTTACCAAATCTGGAAACTTAATTCTAATGATTCCAGTACAGAGTTTTGCAAGTAATTTCAGATGCAGTTTGTGCTCTCAATAATATTTAATAGCTTTCTCCCCAATGGTAAAACAGTTCTATTTACAAAAATAGACACAATGTACACATTTCCTATGGGTTGTACCTAGCTTGTTGAATTTGTCAGACAATATGTTAGACTCGATAGTACAAGCCAGCAGTTTCCACTCATTTACCTTTCAGAAATAGTATTGGGTTTTGTGTTGTTGTTGTTCTTGGGTTGTGGTCTGTTTGTTTGTTTGTTTGTTTGTTTTTACTAGGGAATGGGAAGGAAGAATTATAGCTGCACTTGCTGGGATAGAAGGGCAGAGATCTTTGGTGAAACATTAATGCTGCCAGGCAGGGCACTTAAAGGCAAACAAAGGCACTTTTCAATCTGCGCGATTGGAATCCAGTGTCATGTCTCAGAAGTCCCTCAGGGTGGGGCAGACATACTGCTGCAGAACTGCACTTGCTGATCGCCATATACCAAAAGGTGTTCACAGAAAATAAAATAATAGAAAATTTTTAAAAATAGAAAATCCTACCTCTACATAGTAATGTTTCAAATTGTTGTGTGCCAAGCTCAGCTGCATTTTGAAATATTTTTTAGAATATTGCAGTAGTTAGAGAAAGTAAAAAAACCCCAAGACTGCTTATGTTTCTGTTGATTTCTTTCTGATAAATACTGCAGTGTAATGGTTCTGTCCTGCATTTGTGTACCTTGCACAGTGTAAAGCCAACAGACATTTGTTTAAGAGACAACCTCTTATTCCTTTAGGTGGAATACCCAGGACACCTTCAGGTCCTGCTACTGTCGCATCTGTTGCCTAGAAGTTTAAGTTTTACTATATCTACATTAGTTCAAATTCTGTGATCAATTTCAGTTGTGGATAACCGTGATGAATTTCAGTTGTGGGTAACCTAATTCAATTTTTTTTAACTTTTTCAACAGACATGAACACATAAAATAAACTGAAGTGCAACTGGTTTACTTTTTTTCATATTGGAGAGTTTGGTCCAAAACCAAACCAGAAGGCCAAGTGAATTAAAGATAAAAATTCTATATTATGGTTTATAGAATATAAACAAGAATTTAATTTCATATTCATATAAATAATGTTAACTAGTAATATAGTTTTGTGGTGGGAATATTATTTTTCCAGCAGTTTACATTTCTTTGACATTCTGCAAAGTCATCTGTCTTACAGAAGGGATACTTGCTGTCTAGGTCACAAGCATTTCCAGGCAGTAGCAGAACCCTGATTCCTCTGTTGTATAAAAGCTACAAAAGCAAGCCTAAGCTAAAGGATGTTCTAAATCAGCAATATCAGTTATAGGTCACTTAACAGCTTCTGTTGTCAAGATGAAAGAGGTCTGAGTCACAGGCATGCATACACAAGCACAAGTGTCATGTCACCATAACCTCTTTATATGCTATGCCTGGAATGAAGAACAAATGTATCCATATTGCAACCTTTTTTTCCTTGAGAAAATCACAAAGGGATCAGCTATACTGTTAAGTGAGAAACTATTACAACTGCTAGGTAGCTTTGACTTTACACTCTGTATTTCTTTAATATTAATTTAGTCCTATTACTATATTTCTTCTCTTTTGATGGCTTTTACACCTCTCAAATATTTGTAAATTTCTTTCTCTGCTCAGCAGCCTGTAAGCCAACCTAAACATACTTCAGAATTGTAATCATTCCTATATGGAGACATGAGAAATGAGACACACCAAGATGCCCTAGGTAAGGCTGCTAACAGAGTACTGATGAATGGTGACCCACATAGGGAAGGTCATCTAATGCACAACACCTGCACGTTTCTGCTTATCATCTGAAACTGTAGTGCCTGTGATTTTTCCCCTCTTCTACACCCTGTCTACAGCTCTATGTTGCTCCATTATTAAAGGCAAATACATTACACTTCTAGGTATTTTGAGCAGGATTTGTTTTGCAAAATATTACTCAGGGTACTCTGTGCTGTGTTTTTTCTCACTGATGAGGAGCTGCCTTCAGCAAAAATGAAGCTTTGGAGGGGATACCATGCAAGAAAATTTTTCCTGCAAACTGTACTCACTATCTGGTAAAAAAGGGAGAAGAATAAATTACTAGCCAGGGAAAAGCAAAGCATCTCAGCTGCTTCTCTCTATCAATCTGGCTATCACAGCAGTGAGAAAGCTTAAAAAGAATAAGAAAAACAAACAAAATCGAGCAGGAGACACTGTTTGGAGAAACAATGAGGGAGCTGGATCGTCTAGGTAAAAGCCTGAGCATCTGGCTGTTAGTCAAAGGTAAGGCATGTTGGCACCTGCGGCAGATCACCTAGTGGAAAAGAAAACCTATCACTCTACAGCTTGAGGAAATGTTGCAGGCACCATCAGGCTTTGCATCATGATGTCTGGAGCCCTGGTTTTGATCAGCCTCCTTGTCACTTGTGAGGAAGCATGCTGTTATCAATTTGTAATCCTGTGCTGTTATTTGTAGCTCTTGCTTGGGTCTTTTTTGTAGTTGAGTAACAAGCCCTGGGGTCATCACCTTGTTTCTGTATATTTGTATATTTTCTCTACAGGATATGACAGTTTTTCAAGTGCTGCAAAACTATGCAAAATTATTAACCTAGAAACAGTAGTAAACTTGTTTGGAAGGAAGGGTAAAACTAAGGAAGGAGATAGAATCTCACTTTAGAATAATTTCACGGGTTGTGATAGGTATAATGTTCCCATTCCTTAGCCTTAGGCTCTATTACAACCATTGGTGGTGTTTCATAGTATGCCAAAGTTGAATAAGGCCTAGGGAACTACAGGATATACATCTAATAGACATCAGAAATATTTTCTTATTATCCGCTTACAAAAAATGGCTGTTCCAAACAAAATCTTTATTAATTAATTCTCTATGGCAAAACCACCATCCCCAGATAACTGATTCCCACATCTGGATTTCAGTTGCAGCTGAGCAGTGAAAGTAACATAAGCCTCCTCATGTTATTTTGAAAGCTGTATTTCATGGCATCATCCATTCCTTTATAGTTTGGTTACTGGAGAAATGGTAATTTTATTTAATTATTTTGATCTCTTGCATATACATTCAATAATCCATCCAGGATATTTTTCCTCTTGTTCAAGTTCTCTCATCCAAGCAATTAAAATAGCCAGTGACTTTTGCAGTATCCACAACTTACCCTGACCTTTTTTCTCTCAGCTTGACGCAAATCAGCTAGTATTTTTTTTCAATAGTGTTATACAAGCTTAAAATGGATGCAATGTCTAGAATCATGTTCACTGTTGCACTGATACCTCCATAGGAGAAAATTATAATTTTATTTTTGGGATCTATTGCATGTTTATTTAGATATGCTTTTCACAGTTTCAATTGCTGTTTCAATCAGCTGAAAGTAGTGATGAACGTAAGTGGATTGCCTAACACTGAGCTGGGCTTATTTTTGGCAAACGTTCCAACCAAAAATATTTGTCCACCTTTACTTGCATTACTTTATGTCATGCTGTCTTTAAGTATACACCTATGTCAGGTTTAATATGAAATGTATATTCTGCATGCAAAAAATCAACAAAGGAGCTAATGGGTAGCAGAGAAGCATCCTCAGGAAAAACTGGAGATTTTAAAAAAAAAATTCTCAGAGTTTGGACACACAAGCAAACTTTTATGTGTCAGCAGGTTTATGGAAACTGTCCATATGTGTGACCTAAGTCCAAGCAAATGCAAATACTGTCTCAGTAAAGGAAGACTAAGCCAACTTGAATTAGCTTGAAGCTTGAGATCATACACATGGATGGTCAGCAAAGCTTAGCTGATGTACAGGATTTTTTCCCCTCCTTTTACTTATTTACTTGTGGGCGTTTTGCCTCAACTGCAAAGATAACTGGCACCGAGATGACTTGAGAGTTTACCCTCTGCTGTTGTATGGACAGTTTAGCTGCTGCTGATCAGGTCCAGAAATGCTGAAGTTTGTGAGCTGACATGTTCTAGGTAAGCTCAGCACTGGTTTATTTCAGGTTGTTCCTGCTTATGAGTCGAGTGTCTGTGTGGGCGCTGTGTGAGGAGATGACTAAGCTTATCTGATGTCTTTTTCCTGGTAAAAAGGTTGTTTTTCTTGCTCTCAGCTATGTCCTCCTGCCACTTCATGCTGCTCTGGCACTGCCTGGCCCTTTGACAAGCCAATTCAGGTCACTGGGCTGGCAGAAAACAAACCAAGCAGAAACAATGGGATATTTTTTCTGTTGGCTTAATGAACAAAATTGAATCAGCAACGAATCTGCTGAGTAGATCTAGTGCAGCTGCAGAAAAGAGCAGGATCATGCAATTATGGAGAAGGGCAGAGGAGAGAAGGCAACTCTTTTTACTTGAGAAATCAACTCAGTCTGTCTTGTTGAATTGCATGGTGAGTTGTCAAGGAGCGTGACAAAAGGAAGGGAAAAAGCCCTCTTTTTACTGTTAGTTGTGGATATTAAAAGTGGGAAGCTCAAAAACTGAGGCTTAGCAGATGCTTGTCTCCCAAAACTTGATTAGGAGCAATGCACAGTCTGTGTTTGGTTTAACAGAACTGCAGCAAAGCACCAGTTCAAGTCCTCACCACCGGACGTTATTGCCTGGTGATCAATGAGGTAATTTTCTCCTACTAGCAAACATAAACCATATGGCTTAACAAGTGATTGGTTTTCTAAAAATAATAGAAACTCTATAGATACATTTTAGGAAGTTTTTTTTTTTACTCTGTTTAACTACTACAATAGTCTGTTTCTTGAAGAGACAACTACAAGGCTGAACAAATTACTTTTCCTGTCTTAATCTTCATTCACTTCACTCACTTTATCACAGTTCCTGAGAAGAAAGATCTGAAAAATTCTGAGCTATTTTTCCACTAGCTGTTCCTGTTAGGAACATAGTGCAGTACCTCCCAAGCTGGCCACACCATGTAGTTGTGCCTCCTGCCATTCTTTTCTCTTAGACACATTAGCAAACCCCTGCAGCTCTAGTTTTGCTACTTTGGCCCTTGGAAATATGCAGACAGCACTGAAACGAAGCACTTTTTCATCTCAAATTATGTTCATAACTAGTTTCTTCTCCCGCCTCTCCAATTACAGAATGCCTGTAAAGAGATGCTTCTCAGATCTTGCAAGAGACCTTGGCACAAATCCCTGACCCCTTTTTCTGCTCTCCTCTAGGAGAGTAGAAAGAGTGCTAATTTTTCACTTTAATCTTCATCTTTGATTACACTTACTCTTTACCTCAGTCACATTTAAGGAGCTGGTTGACCATAATGTCTATGCACTATTGTAAATACAAAGTTTGATTCTTTAACAGAAATGCCTCTTGCACAATAGCACAGCATATCTAAATCACCTTAGCTTCAGGCCTGGTGACTGATACCTTCTATTTGTCTCTTCTTCACTCAAACAGATGTCAACAGAGCATTCACCCTTGTTTAACCTTCCCTTCCCTCTGCTTTTCCTGAAGGGGTTTACTTTAGCTATCAGACTTTCCCCCTGAAAACACTTTGACAATAGAAATCCTACATTATCTTGGGATTCTCCTTCTATGAATGAGATATTTGAATAACTCTTGTTTCCAGTTTTGTTTGTTTTAATAACTGGATTGTTATTCTCTAGTTTACACCATGAGAAGAAAATGGTGCACACGTAAGAGATGAGAGAATTGGTTACATGTTTGTTGCAAGGAGCACCTTCTTCTGGTAAGCCAATTTTGAATAGAGTTAGTGGGCTTCAATTTCTATTCTTCCATGCAGGATTAAAATCAGCCTGAAAATGGTATTTTAGTGCCTCGAACAGAAAAAGTTGGAGTTTCATGTAAAAGCAAATGCAAAATAAAAACACCCAGCTTTTTGAATCTGACAGGCACTCCGCAAATTGGACAAACTTGGATTGAAATAATCTACGGCCTTGTAAACATACTCAGCGGTATTCTTGGATGGCAGAACTTTGCCTGTATTTTACATACGCCTCTCCCTTCCAATTTTTCATTAGGAGATGTCTTTTTTTGACTAGCCTGAGTGCAAATTACTTCTGTTACGGTAAGAGAAAATTTGTGGTACTTTTGGTCCTGTTAACTGATATTCACATGTTTAGATGATGTTCTAAAAGATCAGACCTATGTAAACTTTAAACATTTAACTTTTGAGCTAATGAGCTTGTTGACTTAAAAAACTCCTCCTTTGGAGCTCAGAATTGAACTGGCTATATATATCCAAAATTCAGAAGTGACGGGATTAAAGAGAAATATGTTTTGGCATGGTACAAAACTAACTGAAGCCAAAACAACCAGCACTATGTCTAGAAGAGCTTCCTGTTATCGTGTCCTGTGATTGTAACTTAGAAATGAGTATCTCAGACTCCTTAAATATAAATTTACCTGGATTAGGAAATATCCAATTGCTATTTCCCTGCTTAAACTTCTAAGGACAAGCAGTTAATTTCCAATAATTTATGATTTTTGAGTGTTGCTTAACTCACAGGTTCCATCAAAAATGTTCCGAGCTAGCTCCTAAGGTGCTATAAATTGGCATCATTTAACTGAGGAAAAAAATATATGGCCAATACTGATTGATTACCTTCTCCTTTAACACACAGGTGATTATTGCCACATATGTTTGATTAAGGGAATAAATTTGCTGTTAATTGATTTCACATTTCACCTGAACATCCTTATCTAATGTAATAACCAATATAACCCAATGCAGGACTAGATCCAACAGTGCTCGCTGGACTAATGACTGAAATCTCATCAGTTCTAATGAACTTGGAAATAGGCCCATGAAAATTAACAGCTGCTTTTTTAAATCATTACCATTTTACTAAACAAGTATTTTGTACCTATTGTGCATTTATCTCATGTAATTTTGTATCAAATATATCAGATTATTATAATTCTGCAGCACATTATGATTCTATTAGAAAAAATGTCTACATTTTTCATCACTGGTTTCATCTTTTGCTTAATATAGTCAGAGGCTTGAGGCTGATGCAAATGTCTCACAAATGCCTCTCATCTTTTTTTACTTCAATGTTAGTTATTTATTTCTGGATCTCCTTCATTATTTCTCTTAATAGTGGTGGTGCAGGCACCTCTTTTGTCTGTTCCACCTCTTTATACTACTACTACTAGTGTGAATCTGAACTGGAAGGCTAACTCCTACTCCTGGCAAATGCTGACCCCAGGGCTAAGTGTTTGAATTTGCAGCACTGAGTGTTAGAATGAGTGTGAGACCAACCTTCACACTTCAGAAACTTGCCAGTTGGCAGGTTATACTGCCTGTCTGTTTCTCATTCTGTTGTGCCCTCTGCAGTCTGCCACCCTACATCCCACAGTCTTTTTTGTCAACAATTTGTCAACCTAATAGTTTGTACCTGAGAAATTGCCTTATGACCCATCAACAAGTATTGAAATCCACAGAACGGTTGTTCCAGTGAGATAAAAGTTTCCAGTATGCTTGGCCAATGAAGTATAATTGAAATATTTGTTGTAGGTTAGCAGACACGAAAAAATGAGTATGTGGGCATGGATTTGCTCCATGTAGCTCTGTGCTTTTGCTATGAGTTATTTTATAAAGCTCATGAAAATAAATTGAATATAAGTGATTTAGTATCAAACAAAAAAAAAATTACTAGAGTGTTTTAGGTTCTTCCAGCTCTATATCTTAATAATTTTTAAAAAGCTAGAGAAAAAAGCTAAAAAGCTCAGAAAGCTAAATCTTGGGAAACTGAACCTCCATTTCTTGATACCTGCTTTTCTGCAGTGTACTTTTGGAATCATGAACAGAAAAGATACTCTTAGAGGCCTCTAAGTATTGCCGTGAAGTGAACAGCTGGATAGTTTTCCTGAGTTTTTTGTGGAGAGAGTTCAAGACCATATATGTATTAAGCTCTGTTGGAGCTTGGAGAGTGAATCAGTTTACTTTGAATCAGAAGGTGAATCAGAAGATAATTTCTAACTATTAAACTGATTCACTCTTAAGATTCTTTTGACTGTACCTTTAACAGGTCTGATGGAGTCTTTTGAGGTTCGGGTGATGGAATGCTGGAGCAGACTGTCAAGAGAGATTGTAGTTTCCATCCTTGGAGATAGTCTGGGCTGGACATGGTCCTAGGCAGCTTTCTCAGGCAGTTTCTACTCTGGGCAGTGGGGATGGGACTAGATGCTTTCCACAGCTGCTGTCCAACCTAAGTAGTACTGTGATTGCGTGAATCTAATCTGCTTTGCCATTTTCCTGTTTTCCACCAAGAAATGCTGAATTAAGAGTTTTAGTACAACTGGTTTGATATGCAAAAAGCAGATCTGGGGAAGAATTTTTAATGATTTTCCCCAGGGTGAAAAATAAGGGTACCACTGGAAATCCAGAGCAACATCCGGAAGCAGTTCAGCTCAGCATTTCTGCCTGCCTGGCTGAGGACAGTCCTTGGTGAATCACCAGGGTGTTCAGAGCTTTCTATAATAGTTTTTCATCCTTACTCACAGCACCAGGGTTCATTTGCAATCACATGAAGATTTCTGTTTTTTCAGATTCTTTTTCATATTTTTGTTGGTTCTTTGATTTTTATTTTTCTCTGGATGATACCCTGTAAGTAACCAGAAGGACTGCTCTGCCTGTTCTGGTCTGAGGAGCAACTTATACTGTTTCTCTGCCAGATAGGATTCCTGTAGGCTTCAACAGGCAGCTGAAGTTTCTGTGCTTTTTTTAGCTTTTGTGACAATAACTGAAGAACTGCAACTGAGAGTTCTTACAAAAACATGGTTTCTGGAGAGTCCTTCCACCAAATACCAAAACTGCATCTGCAAATACCAAAACCAGAGAAAGAGGTAAGACTCATCACGGTCTTCAAGAATTTTTGTTCAGGGTTTCCAGTTTTAGGCAGAACTTCCTGAAGCCTTGAAGATGTGTGCACAACTACGAGAATATTTCAGTACAAAGTAGCTTCCACCAAGTCTGCTTCTCCCTCCCTGATCAGCTTCCCTTTTAGAAAAAGGCTTGGAAAAAAACTCTCAGTTATTGCATTCAAAGCAGGTGACACATCAGTTCCAGCCAGCTCCAGAAAATACTAGCAGTTCTTTGTAAAAAGAGTCTATGATCTGAACCTTTCTCATTCTGAAATTCTCTTTAACGGAAGAAATTGAATGACAAAGAAAGGTAATTTCTTGTCCTTGATAACAATACTTTGCAGCTGTGGCCCTTGTAACAGTGAAGTGTGCTGTGTGTGATGGGTGTACAGCTTTACTTGGGGAAGTTGGCTGAAAATACTTAAGCATTTTGCATGGGCAGATGGAATATGTGGCCATTTTTAAAACAGGAACAAATGTATGAATTTAATTACAAAGTGATTTGACAAGTACTTGTTCACTCATTGCATAATTTTCTAAAGAAACTTGGAACAATTATTGTTTCAGAGATGATGTTAAGTAGATTTAATAAATATATTTTTGTTATCATATCAGAAGTCTTATTAAAAGCTTCATGTAAAGGGTTTAAAGTGTTTTGGTTTTGTTCTGCTATTATATGCTGATCACTTTGGCAGCTCTCAAATATGCATATATATTTAAAAACAAAAAGGGAAAAAAAGCAAGCCTAAAGACAATTTATTGTACATTTTACTCACTACAGTATTTTGCCTATATAGGGCTCACTGGTGAACAGACAACCAGTCTAGACAATCATGAGACTCCTTGACTTGATTGAAATGGCTGCATCTGTGAGACATATGTCAAAGTTACAGTTTGAAATATTTGTAGTTAAAATCAGATTTTTTGAAGCTATTCACATAGGTACATAAGCAAAATGGCTGCACTATTAAATTCAACATCCATTAACACCTTTTAACAGTTATTAGGGATGCCTGAAACTGCCCAATTCTACAGTGAGCACTAAGAAATCAGAGGACCTCTTTAAGCATTTCCTCTCAGTGAAATTGGTAGTTCTGCATATGCTTTTGTGTTTGATTTTAGAAACAAAACCTCAAAATGTATTCTGCAGTGCACTTGCTACATTTTGAAAGTGAAAAAGAACTCTTGTTTATACCTTGCAAATAACAAGACAATGCCTCTATTATTTGTCACTAACTCAGTGAGAGCTTGGAATTTATTTCCATATATGTATTAATTAATTTTAGTATCTTTACCTTCTTGTTCTTTCTAACATAGCCTTTACAAAGCTGCTGGCAAAATACATTTAAATACTATTTTAACTGTATCTGCTCCATTATACTGACATTTGTTTTAATCCATTTTCTCTAATGGTGTATAATTAGGGGAAAAAAGGAATCTCCATAATTTTTTTCTTATTCTATCAACAATTTTTTATTGTACTTAGCAATGCAGAAGCAATTTCAGTCTCACTGTATACTTCATGTGTACTCAGTAATCCCACAAGTGAAATGAGACTTTCCTTTAACCACGTATCAAAGATAAAAACATATTTTCCCAAAGGCATATTTAGGCCATGTATTAAAATATTCCTGATCTGACTTTTTTCCAAACCTGTTTACTGGCAGATCATCTCAATCTTGATCTAGGGTAAGAGCAAGAGCTTTTTAAACCTTCACAAGGAAAGCTGAGATGATGCAGACTTCAATTACAAGGAAAGGAAATGGAAAGGAAATGGGAAAGGAAATGGGAAAGGAAATGGGAAAGGAAATGGGAAAGGAAATGGGAAAGGAAAGGAAAGGAAAGGAAAGGAAAGGAAAGGAAAGGAAAGGAAAGGGAAAAAAAAAGAAAAGCCTATGCTAGGCTTATCTAGGAGTATAAAATAAGGTAATGAATCTTTACATTCAAACCTGGAAGTAATTTCATGTTAAATAAGGCACAGCTGATAATATAGCAAATTCTTCAGCACAAAATTTTTCAGCTCCTCATTTCCTTTGTTTTTGGCACTTTTGGTGAGGAGTTGAAAGTGTGGGGACCCTGAGAGCACCAAGTGGCCTTCACTGCCCTAACCAGCCCCAAATGGGATACATGCGCACACACAAATGATGTGAAGTCCCCTTAGAGGATGGACAGACTACTGCAGGCACACCAATATGACATGCTGAGGATACAGGCAGATTTGGGGCCAGGGCTCACTTGCTCCCGCTGACTCACAGTGTAGGTGGAATAAATGTGTTCCGGATTGCACCTTAGAGTGCAAAATACTCTTGTTAAGCAAGCTTGCAAGTGGAACTAATCTGATTTTTTTAATGAAAGAAATTTAGCAAAGAAACTATCTTCTAAATGTCCCATGTGCAAAGGCTGACTTTTCAATGACAATGGCTTTCTTTTCAAAAAAAAGATTGATTTTTTATCAAAAATGTTTTCAAATGAGGTAAGAAACAACCATCTACTTTCCATTTTTGTGGCTGAATACCTAGAGAAACCTAATAAGTTTTGGCAAAAGTTTTTAATTTAATTATGTAGATTCTGTGATAGTTTTTTTTTTTTTAACAAATAATAATTAAAAAAAACCTTATTTTTTTTTCCTTCAGAAAACTTTTTTTTCAAAGACAAGCATGCCAAAAGAGCTTTGTACTTGACAGCCTGGATATAGAATTCCCCCAAGTGGGCAGTCATATGCATCACTATCAATTATTGCATAAGGCAAGACATGTATTTTCCCCATATTAATATCTGTATGAACAAAGACATTCCTCCTTGAAAAGAAACAATGTGTATTTGATTAAAAATAAGATCTAAAACCACCGTCCCAGTAATGGAGCACTCCCGGACATCAACACTGAATGTTTTTAACTCTTATTTAAACTCACTGCAAAGCAGCATAATTTCTTTTTGAAATGGGTAAGAGTTTAATTGACTCACAAATTTTACCTGCCTCCTTTGAACTCTCATTAATTTACTATTTTGATAAATCACTCCAGTGTCACATTGTGGCAATAGTGACAAATAGGTAATGGCTCCATTTTTCTATTTTGTGTCCTGTTTACACAGTTGATAATCATGCTAGCTCTCTTTACTGCAGCATTTTGTACAGGCATCTCATGTTCTGCACATAATCCACAAAGATCTCTACAAGCTTTGCCATCCCATTTCAGGATAGGGTCCCTATCCTGTGTGTTTGACCTGCACACTCTGAGTGACCTCTCTTTTTTGTTTGTAGATGGATAACTGTGCACTTGGTAGTAAATATGTCAAATGATAGCTAATCCATCACACCTCTAGGTAAACTGTTCTAATGATTGATTACTACTGATGTTAAACTGTTTGGTTTATTTGCAATTTGATTTGATCTGCCCTCAGATTCCAGTCTCTATGGGTTACGTCAGATGATAATTCAAAAATGTTGTTAAATCGTATCTTTTTCTCTCATGAACAACTTGTAGAGCATTTGAAAGACATCTTTGAACATCTTAATTTCAAAGAGTGTTTAGTGAGGCATTTTTTGTCACAATCTCTTTTTTTTATTCTCCTCATTTCTGCAGACTTTCCTGTTTGTCAATCGGCTTTCAAGTACCTGATACTAGAGCTAAACATTGCATTCCAGTAATGTTCTTCCTATACACAAAGGTATTATATCTCTCAAATCTTGTGTATGTATATATATCACTCACACTGAGGGGCTGCAGTTGATTTGCTGTCTGAACCACTCCACTGCAGGTTCACGTTAAGTTTATTACCTGACATAACTCTTAGAATCATTGCTTTCCAAAAGACAATCTACCAAATGGGGGAAACCTGTAATCGTTATTCCTGCATGTGGCAAATCACTGTATTAAACCTTATGAAGAAGCTGAATGAGGGCTGGTCTTTGAAACTGTTAGAAGACACTAATAGGATTAGGCCTTTCTACATGCAATCGCTTTTTGAAAATACTTCACTGACTTTCAACTCACTTAACACCTGTTGATTGATTTTTTCCTTGACTTTAAAACATTAAAATATTACGAGCTACTAATTTAAAAATTCAGTGTTTATTAATCAATTTCTAGATTTCATTAAAAGAGTTCATACTTCCTGGCTAAAACCCAATTATCATAAAATAATTCACCATTTAAATCTATTCAGTGTTCAGCTTCTAACCTGATGGCTTTAGCTTGAAACTTAAGTTACTTGTCTTACAAGTGCATTGTGCACCTGTAAACCCATTAAATAATATCACCCTTTTGGCATGTCACTGTCTGGGCTTTCATGTCTTTTCAGCTTTCTGAAATTCCTTTAACAGCATGGAGACCCCTTTTTCCTAGTTCTTTCTGAACTCTTGAGACTTACGACTAAGACATGCTGATTTTGAATGGAACCATTTTTTGCCTTTGTTGCAGAAACCATTTTTTGACTTAAATATTCAGATCTCTGCTGGTTTGGACGTATGCCTGCTGCCAGTAAGACATGGTAACATAAGAGCTTTTCCTGACGTTCTAATTCAGTATTAGTCTAGTCCTTGTGTCAATTAAGATAGGCTAGAGGGTAATTTATTTCATCCTAATAGCATGATTCCTCTCCTGTCTTCCATGCATTTGGATTGCTTCCAGTGTATTTTCTGCTTACTGCATGTTAGAGCAGATATGAAGACTAGAAGTTGAAGTTGTCCCCTGAGTAGGCAGTAAATCTCTGTATCTTTTGTTTTCTGTTTAAGACCAGAGACTGGTTCTTTCTGATGTCCTGACTGCAGTGGGCAAACTGTCTGCTTGTATTGCATTTAAAGATTTACAATTTGACACGCCTTGTTGGATATTGACTTGAATGATATTAGACCTTGAAACTTGTGTACACAAAATATGCTCATTCCATATTCTTCCAACAAGTGTATGGGTACCTCTGAGTAGGCAAACAGAAGTTTAAAACATGCAGTCGAGTACAGAGAAGAATTCATTTTATTCACAAAAGGAATGATAGAAGCATAATAGTGTTAAATGTGAAGATTTGATATGACAATAAAATGAAACTTCTGGTAGTGTTCATTCTCTCAGAATTAATCAGCAGTGTGAAATTTAAGTTGGCTGTCTGCAACCTGTCTGTTCTGCTGATTGTTTTAATTGCCTATTGCCTAATGTGAGGAATGAAAGGGACATACAGAGACAAAATTCTATAGTCAGGTGAGCAGTTTCTGTTCTGTGATTTAGATGACACAGTGGAGTGACTGATGGTAGGTGACAGTGAAGTGACATTTTAACATTTTTTTCAATGTTAAAATGTCCCCAAGTAGGCTGTATTCATACACACTCCTGGCTATTCGATGTCTCTTGTGTGAAGAAAATCTGTGGTATGTCTGAAGTGATGAGAAAGTTGAGTTTAGTGTTGTCTGTCATCACTGTTGCATTGCAGTGTGATTGAAATACAGTACTGAATCTGGCCCTGAGAGAGCATATTGCTACAGACACTTTACGTAGACTGAAATTATCTTCCAAGACAGATTTTTATGCATCCTGAACTTGATTCATATCATATGCACTTATCTACTCCAAAAATTTCAGCAACAATCAAAGTTCACCGAAATGTACTTCCCTCTGGTGCTTACAGTATTTGTACCTGGTTTATGCAAGTATGACTACTTTAATTCTAATCCACCCCCATGACACATTTTTTAATTAATAATAAGAAATTTAGAGCTTGAATGTGGAGTTTGGAAAGGGGTCAAAAACCAAGTACACATGAATTTGTCATAGAGGTGGTACAAAGAAGTGATTGTGCCCCTTCCTAGAGGGGAGTGAAATCTCATCAAATTGAGAAGGTTAACTCCTTGTACTCATGAAGATCTTGTTACTGCACAACTTCCGTTATCAGTGCAGACCACCAGGAAGGGAGCTCCGGCTCACTGTCCATTGGGCCCTTTGACCTTCTGCTGACTACAGGTGAGTTTGTGCTTTCTGCATGTGTGCCTGTGCCTTTTATTAAATACTGGCACACTGGAAAGTAAATGGACACTATGATATCCTTTTAGTTTTAGGAAGCATTGAGATGGGAAATATGAGAAACAATTATCTAGATTAATTTCACACTTTGTTAAACTTGATTTAAGAAAAGAAATCTGTGTTTAAAAAGCACAGTGATTTCTGTTTGAAAATTATTGTATGGCAGTTCTCATAATCAGTCATTACATGATCACTGTAAATAGCAAAGATAATTTTGAAATAGAAAGTGTCAGGAATAGCACATTAGAATTTCCTTTGCCTAGAAGTCACATTGCCATCTTGTTTCCAGCATTTTTCTTTTGTGCAACACCTATTTAAAATTAGATTTGATCTATGACAACACAGTTGGAAGTTAATTCCGGAATAAATGAAAAATAAGTCATAAGTATCTGCAGTGAGGACAGTGAAGCAATGCCATTGCATTTGAGCTGGGAATCAGGCAGAAAACATCTACAGAAAGGTGTAATTTTTTAGCCTGATCTTCTGCATATTTATGGTACAAAGAAGATTCTTCATGCACATTTAGTTTTAATCTTGCAGCTATGTTAATCTGAATTACATTTATTGCTTTGTAGTAAGTGTAGTGAGAGTAAAAATATTAGATTCATTGTGAAATTAGCAAGCATTACTGGAATCACAGATAACAGACTGAATAAAGGAAAAGGGAGATAGAAACTTAACCAAGGAAAGATTTTAAAGATTACACACCTTTGTATATATTTCTGTTATTCTTTCCTCAATATACTCAATAATTTCTACATTAAATAACCTTTTGATGACAAATTTAACTAACTCTTTATAAGTGTTTGCAAAAGATTCTCTAAGCTTTGCTTGGTTCTCCAGAAACTGTGCAAGGAAACAGCAAGAATGCTTTGCTGAACATATGATCTTCTCAATTTCATCAATTTACAAAACTATATTAAATGCTATTTCTTTGCATACCACACATAATTTTCAGTGAAATTTGGTCTCCTTACACCTAGAATTTTTAGTGAATATATTTTCAGTTCATAGTTGATTTGACAAGTGCTATGGTATTGACTTGATGTGCCCTTCCAATCACTCTCAGGTGTACTTACATAAAACTTAGGTACTTATTTCAGGAGACCTTTGCCAGATACCTGATATGTTAGTAGGCACTGGATCTAAGGAAGATTTGATAGCTAACACTTACCATTTTGGCAGGAACTAGAAAGTGCAGATCATAACCTCCTCGTCTGTTTTTTGGTAAATAATTGTGGTGGGTTGAACCTGAGTTGATGGACAGTTGTTTAGACCAATAACACTTCTCAAAATTTACCTCTTTAAACCACGCGGCACAGAGGCACTTCCCTTCTGTTCCAGCCCTCCTGGTGGAAGGTGGGGGGGCCTCCGGGCCCCATCCTGGGCTTTCCCCTTTGGCCCCCTCCCCTTGACCCCTGGCGGCAGCAGCAGCGGGCTAAGCTGCTAAGAGGCCACCCCGCAGTTGTGAGTAGCTGCACGGCCAGAGAATTCCAACTGAGGCGGGACTGGGTGGCCGAGATGAGATCTGAAGTTTCCCCCCTCCTTTTGCTAGAGCCGGCGGGAGCCGGCAGAGATCTGCTGCAGCCAGCACAGCTCGCACTCAGCTGAAGAGGACATCAGCGCAGCCCTCGGAGGAGAAGATCATGGCGGCCTCAAGGTCAGAGGGAAAGAGAAAGTGGAGTCATGTGGGACGGAGCTGAAGATGGCGGCGGGAAAAGAGGGCGGGGTCGCGCCCAGCGCAAAGCTTAAAATTACTTCTTGCAGGCCGTGGTAAAAACTGTAATATCACAAACTGTTCTTTCCTCTTTAATCCATTTAAAAGATATGAGGGGATGAGAATTTTGTGTGCAGCCTGTGGAAAAAGAAAAGTGACCACACCAGGTCACCTAGAAGCGATAAGAGACTTCTAGAGATTTTGTGAAGAAGAGAGCAGTTGCTTTTTTTAGGCTGGAGTTTGCTTATCCTTAAAAAAAAAGAAACACCCCATGTGTGGCCCATGCTGGCAGTTGTGGGAAGACTGCAAGATTCATGGGAGAGATGTTTTTCACAGCAGAAGAATTCTGGGCGTGTGTGTTGCTTTTTGGGCAGTTTGGAAACCACGTGAAGCAAAAGAAACCTTTTTTCCGTAAATATTAGAGAGACTTAAGAACTGCAATGCTGCCCAAAATCATAGCTTGTTATCCTTTGTGTGAATTAGGTAAAANTTAGGCTGGAGTTTGCTTATCCTTAAAAAAAAAGAAACACCCCATGTGTGGCCCATGCTGGCAGTTGTGGGAAGACTGCAAGATTCATGGGAGAGATGTTTTTCACAGCAGAAGAATTCTGGGCGTGTGTGTTGCTTTTTGGGCAGTTTGGAAACCACGTGAAGCAAAAGAAACCTTTTTTCCGTAAATATTAGAGAGACTTAAGAACTGCAATGCTGCCCAAAATCATAGCTTGTTATCCTTTGTGTGAATTAGGTAAAAAAGGGAGGTGCTGGAGGAAAAGGGGGTTTTCCTTTAATTTCTTATTATTTCTTTTCACTTTTATTCTGTTAGTAATAAACTTCTTCATATTCTTTAAAGTTTTAAGCCTGCTTTGCATTTCTCCAAATCCCTTATTTCACAGAAGGTAAGAATGCGAACAAAACCACTACAATAATAAAATCTCTGCCTGCAACCCTTCTTCTCCTACTCGGTTAGGGTTTAAATGGGTCAACAAGGTAGCAGGAATAAAGGTGAATTTGGTGATTACAGTTTTAGCTCTACACTTGTGCACAGTTATGTTTGACTAAATAACGAAAAGTTAAATCGGTTTTCCTTTAAAATCACAAATCAAATGTGGAAGTTAAGGAAGAAACATTTATTCATATATCTGGAATGCACCAGTACTGACTGAAACAATTGCCACTCACACAAGAGAACTACTTTTAAAATAAGTGTTACCTGCACAGTTTTAAAGCTGCAAAGTGGGTAAAATACCAAAATAGTAAAATAACAAAATATCAATATTCAGTGTGAATAGTGTACATGTCCATTTAGTTATAGTGGCCTTGTACTAGTGCATTTTCACATGTGAATATTTATATGACTAATTGGAGTCTGAAATTACCTGTTTGTGTGTGCTTTTGCTTAACAGTGCAGCAGTGAATGTGGTTTTTCTACTTATTTACAAAACAGGCAAGTAGTTTTCAATTGCACTCTGTACTTTTCTACCAGAAACTTACAGATGGACACTAAGAACTTTTACTTCCTTTTGTAAAGCACTTTTGAACTGTTTGGAAGTTCACCCAGGAAAAAAAAAAAGATTTTATTAGTATAGCTGGGTGTTTATGAGGACCTTATGCTACATAAAAATTGAAAGGTATTATGTTATCTTGACTGTGGAAAAGAAAAATTTTGTACCTATAACCCAGCTTGAAGACCTCCAGTACCATCTGACAGCAAAGCCCTCTGGCATTCAGAGCACAGAGCTCTCCATTGTCTGACATCCTGGAAGCAGCCTGCTGAGGATGGAAACTTGAGCACCCTTTAATTTCACAAACATTTTTTTTATCTTTTACTGTGTCCTGCAGATACTTTTCTGTCTTTCACCCTTGAAAGTCCTCTAATTAGTCATGGAATGAACAACTAAAAATCAGAATATAGTCCAGGAGAGTTATTTATATGCCTTGAAATCCCCCCATAATGTTTTACACTGTTCTTTTCCTCCACAAACAAAATTATTTTGGTGGCAATTTTACCTAATTAAGGGCTAAAAACCTTCTGTATAAGGATCTCAATATCTTGTCTTAATTGCTTCTCTACAAAAAATGGTACAGACTTCTCAGTTCTGTCAGTACACATATATTTCTTATTAAGATGCTTCTTTTCTTCTGTATGG
Source organism: Gymnorhina tibicen (assembly GCA_013399875.1). Taxonomy (NCBI): domain Eukaryota; kingdom Metazoa; phylum Chordata; class Aves; order Passeriformes; family Artamidae; genus Gymnorhina; species Gymnorhina tibicen. The sequence goes on from VXAZ01006872.1 coordinate 496,019, forward strand.
TGTTGTGCATGCAGCATTAATTGAAAGGTGAGTGGGCATTGTGCTCTCACCAGAAATTATGTGGGTGGTCAACTACCTATTTGTTAAAAGGTTCTATTGGAAAGTACAAGGGCTAACACTGGAGGGAAGGGTAAACCCTGAAAGATGCAAGCAAAACCAAATCGGGTTATATCTTTGCTTGTCGCTATTTTTTTCAGAACTAGTATCATGAGAGTTGGTGAGGCTTACAGTTAGCTAAATGCAATTCCTGCATGAATTAGAGAGTTGCTGCAAAGGAAGCAGCACCATCAAGGAGAAACTGCAAAGAATGGTAATTATAGATGTCCTTGACTAATGGCTAGTAGTGAGATAAATGTCTTTTCCTTGTCTCATTCTGTGCATATTCCTTTCTTCTGAAAGGGAACAGCTTTGCATGGCAGCCAAGGGTTACATTGTGTTTTGCTTTTTGCAGCTATAGGATCATTTTCATGATGCACATTTTCAATTGGAAATCCTATGAAAGTACCAGGTATTTGATGATGGTCGGGGATGTGGATAGAAGAAAAACAAGCAAAATTGCTGGGACTTTGCCAATGAAGATGGAGCTTTTAACATTTAATTGTTGCTTACTTTTCTTACACACAGTCTCTCCAGATCCTTTGCAGATCAATATTTTGAATTTTATACAAACAGATTTGTGAGAATTCATGCTGTATGCTGCTCCAGCCAGCTTACAGAAGATTTGTGTTGCAGTTATAGTAAAGCCTCTACTAACTTTTAAGACAGATTTTAAAGCAAAGTAGGATTTCGAAAAGTTCTGTCTTGGTTTAGGTAGTTCATCCCTTCAGATACATAATGGCTATCACCACGAAGGTTTCAAATACTGATACCTATTGTGATCCTCAGGTTCCCAAGGATGCCTGAAAATCCAATGCTTAATTCCTCAAGAATAATATATGCAGCTGCCTCTGGCATTGTTACTTCATATGTTCATAACCTTTATCAATAATATGGTAGCTCATTGTTTGCCTTCTTCAGGAATGAAGGCCCCTTGTGCATAATTTATTGTATAAATAAGGAACTGTGCTATGTTTATTTTAGCCAATAGTTGTATGCAGCTGGATGTGTAATATAAGAAAGATATTTAAGCCTTTTGTCTTTCATTTAGTTGTTTCTTTTTCTTTAGGTGGAAAAAATACCAAGAAGTAAGTTTTGTCAATCCCTTCTCTTTTAAAGCAATTAGGCAGGAAAATGCATGAAGAGGAGCTGAGACCATAGTTAAACCCTGTCTGATGGGAGAGGGATTGCATCATAGTTGCCTAAATGTGTATGTGAGAGCAACTGGGAAATATGAAAGGGTCAGCACTGTTTGAGATGTGGTGAAATAGATTAATATGGGAATATATCAAAGCAGTGGATGCAGAGAAGAGCAGAGGGGAAGGGAAAAAGAACTACTACGCCAGAAACCTTCAAAATACTGGAAAAAACCCTGGAAAACTGTGCATCTATGTTTTATAGTCACTCTGTTGTGTGTCCCTTTAGTGGATGGTATTTAATGGACAGATAGGGCTGTTGACCAAGGCCAAAATACTTATGATTTTTTTCTAGTAAATAAAGTGTTCCCTTAAGGTTTTTTTTTTAATTCCGGTTTTAATGAGGCTTCCCTTCAAGTGCCTGATTTGCCTGTGCAAATTCAAGATTAATATGAGTGAACTTTGTTAGATTTATTAATCTGTTTTTGCCTATGAAGAATGTATTGCTTCTTTTTCATTCTAGAATTATGTGTTACATGCTTAGGTGACCTAAGTACACAGGATTTTTGTGTCAACTGTGATTATGTGTTGTTGGACTGTTTTAAATCAAGTATTAAAATTAATTTTATTTTAAGAGATTTTATAAGCTTCCATGTTTTCCTGTCTTTTTTTTTTTTCCTTCTGGGCTTAAAAAAGCAATGCAATTGTTTGTGTTCAATGAACACACAGTATTTTGAGACTGTCTCTCAAAATAGCTATTCAAATTGGAATCCTGTAGAATTTTATAATTGCTCTGGACCTCTGAGTCATCTGCAGAAATATTTTTAATGATCAATCGACCATAAAACTCATAACTTTTATTTGAGGTCCCTCAAGAACAAATTGATTCTGTGTTTCCATATGATTAAAGAAAATATCCTTCTAGTTAGGGATTTGCATTAAAACGTAAAGAAATAGGGAAACAAGGAGCAATTCTGATTTGGAAGGGTGAAACATCCTAGACTAATAGTGCAATAAGATTATTAAAACTGAGTATCTGAATAATTTTCAGTGTACCCTTCATACATATGATCACAGCTTCCACCTGAGAAAGTGAGGGGTAAAGCAATTTCTTCCCTTGCCTACAATTCCCTCTTAGCACACGATTAAAGGCTTATACAAAGAGGCAGGAGAAAATTCATTAACTTGGCAACCATACAGCTTTACCCAACACTGCTGAAGCTGGAATATATGCACGTGTAACTTAGAAACAAATTTCATGTTTTAGTATTAGTGGCAGGTGAGTTGCATTGGTAATTCCATCCACTGCAGCCTGTCTAAAATAACTATATGCAGCTATTCATGCATGTAATTCAGCTACCTGATTCATTAACATTTAAACAGTCTGTTAGGCAATGACCATAAATTAGATACCTTGCAGATGCTTGGTTAACAGCCATCGATACACTAAAGCCTTGTCAAGAAAAAATTACCAACACGCTATGCAGTAACAAACATGCATGTTTTGTGTTACTTCAGAGTGTGCCCTTTTAAGGATGGCATCTAATATCACTGGGGCCACAGAGAAATACTGTGATTGTATGGAAGGAGGGCAAACTGCACTTACTTACGGGTAAATGCTAGTGGGACTATCTGTGTCTGGAAAGAGCCAACGATGTCAGGTCTAATCCAGAATACTTTTAAAGCAATGGAAATATTCCTATGGATGGAAGGTAAAGGGCTCCAAAACTGCCCCCGAAGGGAGGCCCACTCCCTTGAAACACGTGTTTAGAACCGTTATGTTCCCCTGACACAGCAGTGGATTGGGGAAGGAGCTGGGAACACCTCATCCTGTTTTATCCTCCAAGGATTGATATCCTCATTTCTTATCAGCCAATATAAGCTGTTTAGAATGCTGTACTATGGCAGTGGGGGGGTAGATGTTACTCCAAAGTCACTCATCTGTGGATCATTCTCCCTTCTCTCACAGCTCCTTCATGATTGTGCCTCTACCACTGTGTCATACTTCATGCTTGGAACTCACCTGGGACAGGACCATCCCCATCACCTTCATCTCCTGGTAAATATGTTCAAGTCTGGCAACGAACCCTAGCACCAGGCTGAAGGGTACACAACTGGGCTTGTATATGTTACAAAATCATGCATATATGTTGCATAACCTGGGTTTTGTCCTGTGCCATGAGAGCATGCAAAGGAGTTTAAGGACACAGAAATCTGATGAGATACTGATTAAGGTATGGCAGAGGGAGTCAGACCTGGTGCTGATATTGTGTGCTGTAAAAGACCTTCAGACCAGTTACACTCAAAACCATACTGAAGTGCTTTTTGAATAAGAATTGGCATAATTCAATTTCTTTCCAATTTGGATGACGAGGGAAAGGGACCAGGTCCTTATATCGCAAGATAATTCAAATCTTGATACATGAAAAAAATGTGCAGATTTTCACATCTATATGCCCAGTGGGCTTTAATCACTTGATACAGTAACTACACAAGCAATACTAGTTTAAAGGTAAAAATGCAGAAGAAGAATTTCAGGGAAAGAAGAACTTCTGTTATTCCTGTGTAATATGTATGACTATTTTTGGTGGCTTGCAACCAACAACAAAATCCATGTACTTATATCATCAGGTGCTACTGTGGTTCCAGTTCTGTTTCCATTTGTTTCAGGAACCTAGTTATGGTAAGTGAGATGATGGTTGTTTTGTTACAAATCACTTATTTGAATAGATTTTGGCCTGTTGGTGTATTTTTATCCCACAACGAAATTTACCTATTTTTTTAAGCCCCAAAATTACCTTGTGACAACTGGTAGGTCTGGCTGTTGGGTTGCTTCTTTAATACTGGAAGAGGTTCTGACATAGTTTTGCCATGGTTGTGTTGGACAAGCTGAAGCTCACTTTTCCAAATGACTGAATTAACTTTGTCTCTGGAAAGCTGGTTTTAGTCCTGGTCGTGCAATGCACTCCCATCTTGTGATGGCCAGCCAGCAGATCAGTTATGGACTAAATAAGCCAAGATCCTGGGGGCATTTCAAGTCAACATTTTTTAACTATTCAAAGAGCAAGCCTGAAAAAGTGTGTTAGGAACCCACCTGTGTGGCAGCTTAATGCTCTGTTCTAACCTCATTAACAGCTCAATATATTGCTGATCATGAGGGCAGACTGTTTTCACAGGCTGCGTGCAAGACCGTTTTTTTTCCTCAGGAAAGGCAGAACTGATAAAAACATGAATTCTTCACAACATTCAGCTGATCAAACCAATTGATTTTACTGATACCCAGAACAATATTTCCCAGCAAACTGTTGGGAAAGTGAGGCTCTGTGGACTGATTCATATATATATTGTAACACCCACATGTGGAGTTTACTCCTCCCTTTAAAACAGAAATGGCAACTAGACTCTGGAGAAGTCCTTATTGTGTTTTTTATAAACTTTTAGATGCTACAGATGTTTTAGACTTGCTAAAAGTCTTAAGAATTTTTCCACAGTGTTTTAAATCTTTACTACTACCATGAATTTTTATAGTTCTACTGTACTGACCTTTTTTGAGATGTTTCAAAATATTAAAAATTAAATATCTTTTTATATTACTCTGATTTTATCGGACATTTCTATTGTCTTTTACACTAAAACTTTGTTTCATAAACAACGATACTCTTTGGAGGGAAAATAAGCAGAAACAGAGACGTGTTTGCAATAACTTTTTGTGCCTTCTTTTCCTCTTTGCTTTCCTCTCTATTGTAATTAGAGTATCGATCAGATCTGTGTGACTAGTCCATTTCTAAATGAACATAACCTGTTTTGACTGGTTAAATCAGCAATCAGGAGGTGTTTTCTGATTTCTTTAGTATTTTGTACTCTTCAGAGAGTAACCTACACAAAAATAATTTGGTGCTTCTGTAGACATAATGAATGCATGGGTGATGTCTTCTCAATTTAAACTTCATCTCCTTTCTGACAACTGATGTAGTTCAGTGAATTCTGCATTAATCATCAGTTTTGGTTTTGACCATTGATGACTACAACCCTTAAAAAGCATAAGCACTAGAATATATCTTTGAGAAGATAATATTGCCAGATATTGTTAGATTTATTTTATGTTAAATTTCAATACTTTATTTATCATCACAGACATGATCTCTGGTATTTACAAAACCAGTATTTTAAAAGCCACTGCACTGCCATGGAATAGAGATACCCATCTGCAAACATCTTTTCTTTTCTATCTATTTTGTATAGTTTATTTAATTCTCTGAAGGATAATTGCGTTTTTCTAGTGTGCATCTAACTACTGATAGTTTTAAAACTGTTCCTATAAACAGTGCTTTCCTAGTAATGCTTTCAGGCCTCTGAAATTAAACACATTTATTGCAAGAATAATTCCACCTAGGCAAAAGCTAGCATATTTCCAGTGAAATAAGTGGAATTTTGCAAAAATGTATCAAGCAAATTGCTTCATAAGTTACATTCCATAATGTTAATACATATTCCTTTGTCATGAAATATTATCCAGTTTCTAAAATTATCACTCTTTCATGATGCAAAGCAAACATATTTTTCAGTTTACATTTAGACGTGGGAAGAGAAAGGCATAGACTGCTTATTTATTACTGAATGTTCTTGTTAACTCTTAACATATTATATTTGTTGTATCTATCATCATTATGTATAGAAATACATCATAATGGGCCCAGTCTCCCATAAATAAAATATTCTTAAGCTATTGAAAAAAAATCATATGAGAATAGAGTATGGATATTTGTTGGATATGAAGCTCATTCTGTGGAAATGCTTAGCTTCTTGCCTCATCCAGCCTAACATCCTAGTTCCTTGGAGATTTCCTTTTTAGTTTATTGCATCGACCCAGAAGGCCTGCCTCTGTCTTTCCTAGATATTTTTGATTTTCTCTTATTTACCCCTTGAGAAATTACTGTGAGTTCAGTGTAGAGATGGAAGCTGTACTTTGAAGAATAGCAGCATCATCCTCAAAGCACTGCTGCAAGTAGGGTTCTCTGAGCTCACTGTGTTCACAGGAGCTGTAAGTCTTACAGCTGTGAACACATCTGGACTTGTAAGTACAACCACATCAGCTGCTAGTAAGGAGCAGTTCTTCTACACATCTCTCTTCTATCTTTCATGCTCAAATGAATCTGGGAGTCAGGCCATGTTCATTTAACTCTGGGTTATAGGCCAATACAAACAACAAAATAGTGCCCTATGACAAGATCAGGATTCTGCTGTGGAAGGAGGACAGCAAGAAATAGGAGATCTGTGCAAGCAGGCCTGTACAAGTAAGAGGGTATGTTAAATACGCAGGCAGAATAAAGGAGAGCAACAAGTGGACAAAAGTGAACTGATTTGACTGTTTATCCACTGGAGCTTGATACTCCTCATCCAATATAGTTGATTGTTTCAATAATTTATGTTTGAATAGACTGGAATTCAAAGTTTCTCTAGAAACTATTGCATCCTAACTCCTTCTTCTTCGTGACATTGGGATTACATTGAAGTTTCTGACTAATTCAGTCCTGATTTACATTTCAGTCCACATTCATCTATAACAGCTTAGCTCTCTCTATAGCTCATGGGGTTTTCAAGAAACATCCAGACCAGTCTGAGAAATGCTGTATGGATTTTCCATTGTTGTGTTCTTTACTGAAACACCTGACTATATTTCTAGTTTCATATTTTAAAGTTATTTGTTAATCAAAAGTTACTTCCAAAGTTGTTTTAGTTTTAAAGCAAAAATAATTTTTCACTGCAAAAGCAAATTAATAAAAAGTGGATTCATGCTTATATCTGTATTTGCAACACCTAAATTAGAAAATCAAGGTGTATTCAGTTCACACACTGAAATTAGGAAAGTTGTTGGCTTTTTTCCTTGCCCCTTCCCCCCTTTTTTAGCTTCAGATCTTTTCCAAATCTACAATAAATTATTTTGCACAATGGCTGAGTCTTAATCTATCCCATTTAAATTATTTAGCATTCATTTATACAATATTGGAACATTTTATTTCAGGAGATAACATTTATCATGTTTTTTTTTTTTTCAAGAAGAAGCATAGAACTCTCAAGATGAAGTTGTTTGTTACAGAGTTTTTTCCATATTTAACTTGTTAAATCAGGCATTAGTGGTTGTCAGTTACAGTAATACAGGCTGCAGAGGCCCTGCATTATCAGAGAAGTTTGAGTTCTGTCAAAGCTCATGGTGTGTGGAGGAATCCTACACAGACTGTCAAAGTAAGGTCATTGTGCTGGCTATATTTGGCATTCACTTCAGGAGAACCAAATAGTGTAGAACAGATGCTCTAAGTGAGAATGACATCATGTGTCTGCAAAGGTAAGGTTTCTTTTTGCCTTTAGATATTTCTCGAGACATGGGAATTTATTGAAATGCATATGGTTTCAAATGGCTACGAAGGGAGATCAGCTGTTATGGTGGAAACAAGACAAACACTGAAACAGATCAAAAAGGGGACAGGTATATCCTTAGGGAAAAAAAAGAAAAGCAAGTCATATTTTTATAACAAAAAAAAGATGGAAACCAGTAATAGAACCTGACTGCTGTATCTGCGTAGCTCAAGGGAACCGAGGGAGAGATGGGACTGAACTTGTCCCACACTGGTGAGCAAATCAAATCCTGGTGCATTTTCATCAACTGTCAGAAACAGATATTTCTTCGGGGCCAGGCAGGAAATTAGGCTATTAAGTTACAGCTTTTTCACAGACCTCTTGTCATTCTCTTCTCCTATTCTACAGATGTTCTATCAAAGCAAGTCATTGTAACCATTTATCTTTCTAAACTTAAAATACTTTTTCCAGAGCTAATTTTTTCCCTCAGTACTTGAAGTCTTTGTACTCTGTGTCTTGCTTCCCTGATCTTGTATGGATCTAAGATTAATTTGCACTAGCAAGGAGTTCAACAACAAAATCAATTTCAATTGGGTCAGGTGAGGTCACTCCCAGCTCAGCAGTGTGAGGAGAAAAAAAGGATTATTATCATTCTGGGAACACTACTACTTTAGTATGGAGGGAAAAACATTGTCTATCAAAGACCTTTACAATAATTTTCATAACACTGGAAATGATTAATTTTTTATTTACTTTCTGCAACTTTAGTATAGTCATCTATATGCAAATAATTTGTGTTACAGAATGCTTTTGTATTCCTTAAGGAGAATAGAATAGAATTTGTTAGCTGACTGGTAGAATTTCACGAAAAACATGGCACTGTCAAACTGATACAGAAATACCTTTGATAGATCTTTCTATATCGTTGGCACATAGACAGTGTAAATTAAACAGCAACCTTCCCTCTGTTAGGTATTCCGTGCACCATATCACAAATAGGCAGTTTTAATGGAAATTTAATTTACAGCTTAAAGAAAATCTTTTAGACAAAAAAAAGTTTAAATGTTTAAAATTTAATTTACAAGGAAAGAAGCCCCAACCTGTTTACAGAATCTGTTCTTTAGCGTCTATTTTATCTAATAGCTTTGAAAGAAAGCAAAAAAAAAAAGGAAGCAGCATCAGCTTAAATGCTTAATAAAGCATTAGTACTTAATGTGCACTGAATCTTAATTATTTGTTCCATCAGGTAGAGACTACCAGCTAAGAAAATGCACATGTGTGTGCCAGTTCATTGATACAGCATCAAATTTCGAGGTGAATTAGAGCTGTATGTTTCCTTTAGGACAGCTGTGCAAACTGGTGCTAACTAGAGACCTGGTCTACACAGGCTAATGGGAAGGAAAAGCTGCTTAACTGAAATTGCTGGGCCATGTTCCTGTTTCTTCTTTGTGCATCTTAAATTTTTGTGTAATCTGAGTTGAAGAGGGACAAATACGATCTTAGTATTTTTAAGTTAAAATCTTGTCTCGGTTTTGAAAGACAGGTGTCTATTGAGGAAGGCAGAAGCCCCCTTTGGACTGAAAATACAACTCCCTCCCCTCTGAATTATTATAATTTTGAAATTAAGGGGCTTTCAGGCCAGGATATGAGGAATAGGAATAACAGTTCTTTACTNTTAAGTTAAAATCTGTATCCTGATGTCTGTGAAATAACATTGGATTTAAAGGTTCTGTGTATTTATGTCCAATAGAAAAAAAGGGAGTGAAGTATGTTAAGAAGATTACTTTATGGAAATGCAATTGTCTTAAAAAATAAAAGGAAGGCATTGGAATAATTTCAGTTGTGCTGTAGCAGTCCTGACTTCAGGTGTTGACCTTAATCAGTTTCATTATATGCAAAAAGATTCAGATTTTCTGGGTCAAATTCTCCCCAAGTGTATTTTCCCTGAATTCTGTGGAGTAACACCAGCAATGGATGTGGCCTACTGATCTCAAATTTCTTCCATTTCCTTTTTGTGTGATCAAAACATGTAAAATGAAATAATGGTACTAATAATTCCTTAGAGAAAAAGATACTAGACATATGTTTCTTTATTCTAAGAGTTTGAGCTAAATTCTCTGTCTATATATACATAATTTTGTTCTTTGTACAAGCTTAGATGATTAACTATCTGAACATCATTGGAAAAAAACCAAAAAACAAACCCTAACATGAAAAATCTATAGCCAAAGTTTATTTTATTACCAAAAAAAAAAAAAAAATCCTTATTCATGGACAGAGTTTTTAACAACTGTTAAATTAGCTCTTGACTGACTGTCTACCGGTAATAGGCAAGGTTTAGTACAACCAAATTTGCCTTCATTGTCATGGATTCAGTGTTCAAATAGATACTTACCTTTCAAAATATCACTGATTGCTACTCAAATTATTGCACTTCAGAGAGCACTGAAAAAGAATCCCTAAATGTTGTGGTATTTGATAGCAACATATTTTAGGCCTTACACTTCCATAAGACTTAAATTTTCAAAGACCTGAGTGAATCCTTGATTATTTTCTCATCACTCTGAACTAAGAGTAGTTCAGGATTAATATCTGAATATTACAGATGAAAAAACGGACACAAAGAGTGTAAAACTGGATCTGTACGCATAATTGTCAAATTGCCCTTTCAGGCCAAAACTGTTATTCCAATGGTTCATAATGCAAGATATTCCTAAGTTTCCACTGTAAAATTACATAGGTTTTTAAAGTAAAATCTTGCATCCAACCTGCAGTAGTGTGAACACTTTGTAAGCATATAAAATTGAGACAAGTGTATATCACTACTTCCAGAGAACACTTCAGTTTATAGCTAGCTATTGCCTAAGGACCTCCTAAGAAAGATTTAAGTAGCCATTATAATGTGCTCTTATAATGGTGATTTTTTAAAAAAATTATGTGTTTATATAATTTACATTTTATATTATCTTTATGATTTATAAAGTAAAATAATTTAAAATTTATATAATTTAAACAAAATGTAATTTTCATTTTTCGCTGCACTGGATTTGCACACCAGCATTTATATTAAATTTAGGTTAAGTGATAACTTGAATTGTGCCATTTTTCCTTTGGGGATTAATACAAAGTCCATTTGAAGTTAGTTTGCTTCGTCTTAGATGCAGGAGAGATCATTGCATCTCCCATTATAGTTAACAAAAAGGATCCTCAGATTTTATTAGCTGTTAGAGCACATCTACAAAGAAGTAGTTCACGTCACAAGCTTCTCAGGTAGGACACTGATAGCAGAAGTACTACAGGCATTTTTATAAGAAAATAAGGACTTTTTAGAGGACTACTTGGAGCTGAAAGCCAGTGTTTAGTCTAGGTTCTGAAAATAATCAGACTGGAGTCTGATGAGCATGAAGACAGGAATGTAAAAGGAAATTTCTGAATAGGTCAGGAGGTTGTTACGATAATCACAACTATTTGAGTGATGGGTACACTACCATACCTGCTTTTTCACATCAGAGATCTGTGTTAGAGACAGAAACTCAAGTGAGATCTCTGGGTCTTCCTTGGCTTTACATTGCTGGAAAGCAGCTGGGTTAAATGAACCTATTCCTTATTTACAGTAGCGATCGCAGATTAGATTGGCCTGGTATTTTCCAGCAAGTCATGAAACTGTGGACTTGATTATTTGTGAGCAAAGTAGTACTTGGATGGATAAGCATGCTTACTAACAGCTGGGCTGAAATAGCTAAACACAGATGAGATAAATTCCATTCTGCTCGCTTAATTCTTGCTGTTTCAATTAGATGTGTTGTTTTTCTCACTCTGTCTCAACCCATTCTATTATTTTTCCTATTTGTATCACACTGCATCACTGAGCAGGCTACACAACTATCAGTTTCTCTACTTGAAATGAGAACATTGCAAAAGATGATGGAGATGACTTCTTAATATTAAGCTGATAAAGCATATAAAGCTCTTTTGCACTAAATGACCTGAAGAGTTCCTAATAACATCTGTAAATTTTTCAAGATATCAGGTCTAGTAAAAGTGTTGAATAAACAAGTCTCTATTAACTGTACACAATGTTCATGAATTAATGTTTCCACGTAGTGAAGAAATTTATGTTTCCATTGGAATACACTGGGAAAGTGACACCTATTTCTTTGGAGCTAAATTGTTCAACCTAATCCACCAATTACCATTTGCAGAAGAAAGAATACATTTGTATTTTTATTAAAAGATTTCTGCTCCCCAGCAGACATTTGTATTGCCAGAGTGTTACTTTATCTTCAGGGTACAGGTTTGTAAACTGGAGACAAAGTCTCACAGAAGGATAACGTGAAGACAAGTTCAGGGGAATGATACAGTAAAACAGAACACATCCTGGGGGAAATACCTTTTAGGGACAATTTTACTAAAATTTGACCCCAGGCACAGAAATAATGTAGACACATTAATCTGCATACAAGTAATCAAATCCATCTACAATAGTGTGAATTTTAGAAGAATTAAATGTCTGTGGATGTTTCTGATGATGGGAATGATATCTATTCAGTTGGATTTGAAATCATAGTTTGTTTTTTAAGGATTAATGTTTTATAGTTATTTAACAGGTACCATTTGTAGTATTTCTTTCTCTACCTTCTCTTTAATTTTGATTTTCAATTTAATTGACAAATTATTGCACTTTTTATTGATACCATATTTTTCACCCACTCAAGCTACTTTTCTTTAGTCTAACATCACTGAATTCTAAGGTCACAGGTAAAATAATTCATGTCATAGATCTCTTGTTGCTCTTTCTCTGGCTCTACTTTCACCTCTCTTCACTTCAGTAGTCTTTATAAATTTTATAGGGACACCAAAGTTAGAATTTCCATTAGCTATTCTAGAATCCATAGAAAGAGAATGATGCATTCTAGGAAATGTTAAACTCATTGATCTGAGTGGTTGGAATGAAATTTATGTATTTATACAAAGAGAATGAAAATGGAGAAAAACGGGGCATCCTCTGGCTATGAATGATACAAAGTAAGAACTTGGGGGAAAAGTGGATACAGACCTTATATGCACAAAAAAATTATAAACTGTAGTTTCAAAGAGATAGGTAAAATATATAGTTTTTCAATTAAATGTTAATATTTTAAGTTAACGTGCTTTCAAAACTTTGCTTTCTGAAGAAACAATGTGAGTAAGAAGCTGCCATAATTTAATGTTTTGGTTACTACCACTTCAGAATGTCAGAATTAGAAGTATCATTTAATATATAGTTGGTAATAAACACTGTTCCATACCCGGGACAGTGAAATCATTACAAAATTGCTAAGATTAATGAAAAAATAATTATTGATGGAAATTAGAGCGACAAATAGCAATTAACTTTTAATGCAATTTTTCATCTTATATCTTAGTATGGCTATGTATGAAGAAAACTACTGATGAGATCAGTAATAAGATAAATACAGTCTCACATAAATGTTATGAAATATGGGCACAAAATACTAATATTAGTTTAATTTTAGATGTGGAAATCATTTGGTAATCAGTTTATTGATACATCGTTTTTCTGTCCATGTGTTTGAAATAGCCAGTTTTGAAGGCAAATTTGGACAGAAGGATGCTTCTCTCCCTTCAAATATTGTGTTTTCTGAAGTTGAACTTGGACAGCTGACTTCTGTTGATGTGAATGTCAATTCTTATCAATGATATTTAGTAGCATTTCGTTTGCTAAGCTCTGACTCCAATCTCCCAATTGTGAATTCACCTCCTATTCATCCGTTTCATGTCACACCAATGGACTTTGAATTACCTTCTTAGGATTCTTATCCTTACAAAGCACTTGGCAGCCATCTCCTATGCTAATTTTCATCAACTTCCATTTCTTTTTTTTTTATTAGCACCTTCCATAAGTATTCTTCTCAGCTGATCCAGAAAATCTCAGTGCACCCAATGACACTTGATATATTATAGAGTATTAGAGTCAACCCCAGAGATCAAATCATTATGATAGGCTAAATAAAGCATTTTAAAAATAACAACAGTTTAGCTAGAACCTTGCTGATAAGATCCAGTCAAACAGACTGAAGATTTTCAATTGAGAATACTGTTTGTAGTTTAACTATTTAAATTTGTTATTTTTTTGTTCAAGTTAATGATGTTGAGATTATTATTGTGCATTGCTACCTTATTTTTACATTGAAGGTATTAGATCATTTCATCTTTGCATGTTGCTAATGGAAAACAGTTTTCTTTTAGGTATAAAATTAATGCAAAAGGACAAAGTAATATGTATTTTGTCTTATGCTGGATTGTTTTCTAGAATAATTTTTTTATTTATTTTTATTTATGAAACGTATTGAGATAGAACATATTAACTTGTTACATCTTTTTACCCTTCTAAGACTACTCAAATGAGCAGTTTAAAACATAATTATTATCATTTAAGTTTTATAACCTTTGTATGGCAAATAAAGAAAAACAAGCTGCTTCATTTCAGTATGCTTTGGATATTTGTAATTTCTGCTTTCCTTCTCTAATTCTTTCAGAACAATTCATTTTTTTTATAACTTTATTCTGGGGTCAGAATTGACCTTTTATTGAGTCTTGAACCTTAAATGGTGAATTATATTCAGAAAAAAAGAAAAAAACAACCCCAAATCTGGTTCTGGGCCCAGCTTGCTCCAGGTGGTACCCTAAACAAGCTTAATGTCTGGCTTAAGACAAGTCTGATATTCAGACTGTTTTGTTGACTTTCCCAGCTAGCTTGTCCACTCCTGCCAAAAATGTCTCTTCACTCTTGCTGTTGCACGATACCACGTGGGTGTACTCAGTTTTCCCTTTTCCTCATTTAATGAAAAGCTTCAGGGTCAGGGCCAGTTCCCACCAAAGATGCAGTTAATTGTGAAGTATATGAACACAAATAAGAACTTACACAAACCATCACACCCTTCCTAACTCTATTTCACATAAAGAAGATATAATTCCAATGATCTTGAATGTTTGAAAAATGCCTAGTGCAAATCTTCCTGGAATTTCAAAGGACTGTTTTGTGATTGAGCTCTGAAAACCAGAGTAAAGCCTTGTTGCAGTGTGTTATGGCAGTTTCCATGGCCAGCAATATCATACTGGCCACTGCCGTCTGCCCCAGTCTCCCCCGTTCTGCCCCCCTTTCTCCCCTGTGTTTGGTTCACTCCCTGGGTGCCCCGGTCCCTGTTGGCCCATGCTGTTTGTCCCCTCCCATGCTATCCTCCATTGGTCTATGCCCTTTGCCCACCAAGGTTCAAACCTAAGTCCCTGTATTATTGATTGTTTTATGTTCCCCCTCCCACTCTCTAAGGGGTAAAAGATTCTGACCAACGGCCCCACGGGGCTCTTCTCATGATCTCCAAGTTCAGTAAAGTCCCTGTTGTTCCACGAGAGTGTCTCTCTGTCTCCTCGGTTCCTCCTCGGTGTGCCCTCGTCACCAGTGGGCTAGGTGGAACCTTGCTGGGCCTCCGCCTGCACACCGCGCGCCCCACGAGCCAGCCTCCATCCCCCCCGGAGTGGGTGGGCAGATGTCCAGCGCTCACCCCGCTACAAAGCCTGACTACTGGAAAGGGAGGACAGAATCTTATTTCCACCAGAAATTAATCCAGTGCAGTTCTCTACCCCTTCATGAACAGGGGACTTTTCTTTGCAAAGTCATGTGACTTATTCTTTCCACCTTGTTTTGCTTGATGAGGGGAGTACTGGAATGAAAGGAAAGGGAAAACTATGCTGTGCCATCCTAGGCAGAGTGACTGTTTCTGCAGCCTTAATTAACTATCAAACCTTGATTCTGAGATATTTACATTACTTGATCTTCAGCTTTCTGTCCCTGTGTGTTACAGGGGCATAGTGATAAACCTAAGTCAGTACTGTCAGACCAAAACAAATATTACACAAAACGTATTGAGCAGCAAACTTAAACTTTGGTCTTCTGGGCATATCTAGTTCCCTCTGAACACAGAGACTTATGCCTAGCCTTAATACGGTTACATTTATTTCATTAAATAGTTCACTCTGTTTTCCTACGACAGGTCTTGAACTGGGACAAGCTTTTACTGCAGTCACATGAATAACTACAAACAATAAGGAAGGACATGGACTGTTAATCTACCAAGGAGGAGAAGAAAAGACTGTTAATGTGATAGCCTTAAGTGGATCCTGGAGTGCCCAGCTAAATGTGCCTCCTAAATTTCCACCTGTGTTTGCTACCGAAGGACTTTTATCTTATATGCTTTAGACTAAGGCCTTGGTTCTGGTGCTGTGGGGATGTTTCCTTGTCAAGATATGTGTTCAGAATTTATTAACAGTAAACCAGTATTGTTTCTTCCTCTTAAACATTAAACCCCTTATGCAGCCAAGTTCAGCTGTGTATATGAATTCAGCATTTTCATAAACAGGAAACATTTCTGTTAAAATGTTAATCTGCAAGGAAAAGACTGGAGCTTGTTCACTGTTACAGAGTTCAACTGAAGGCCAATAATCCAATATATGTGTGTTGGGGAAGTGAGAGGGGAGGATAAGGAGATAGAAACCTATCTTTCCCTGGAAAAGAAATAAAAATAGCAGCAAATGTTATCATTTTCAGATTGTTACTAGCAACAGGGAGACGTGATCCAAATAACAAGTGAATGACTGCATACGCTAGTGCAAGATAAAGACCACAGATAGGAATTTGATTAAGTATTATTATCAGTCACCGCACAGAGAATGGCAGCCAGCCAGCAGAGCATTCACTTTTCTGTCCCTCTCTGCCTCTGGCAGACTGCTTATGCAGGTTGTCATAAAGGTAACCTGGAGATAGGACTGCATGGCAGATAGCAGTCATCATTTTCTCAATGCAGGGTCTCCTTAAACATTGCTCTCATTGTTGCAGACACAAATTTTGTGTCTGGCAGCTTGAACTGTTCTGCTTTTTTGTTGGTTTATATTCTCAGATTTTTGATTATTACTATTCTTCCACCTAAATGTTGAGATTTACAGCCTGTGTAAACTTATTCATATCTACCCTGTGACCTTTCTGCCACAAAAAAGAAAAATATTCATGTTGGAGGGAGAAAACACAAATAGTGCTTCTCCACTGTCCTTTGCTTTTTTATTATTTTATTTTTTATCTAAATTTGTGTTGGGAACAGAACTTTGAATGGTGAATAGAATTTTAAATTATTCCTCACTCTTTCTCCAATGCAGGTGAAATGGGAAGGGGTAAAAAGTATTGATGAATACATGAATCTGTGTTTCCTCCACTTTCCAATGCACATATCTGTATATCCTCTAAAGGAGAAACAGAGATAGGAAGGACAGAGGCAAACTGCATTCATCCTGGAGAAAGTGGATGGAGTACTCTAGATTTTGTTTTGGGATTATTAATGCTACTTAGCTCTTGTACTTTATTTGTTTAGATCCTGCCACTATAGTATTTACAGAATATATACAATGTCTGTAATCAAAGATAACATAAATTCCTATGAATCTGATGTATGAAAACTGGAAAGAGTGAGAACAAACTGCAACTGTGAGAGCAAGCATTGTGCAGACATTTGCTCAGAATATGGCCAGCTCCAGGAATTTTTGTCCACTCTCCATCCTGTTACAAAGCATCCTATGAACAATTTTTGGACAGTGATGCAAATGATTGTTCTAAACTGTTGTAATATCATCACCAAACTAACAGTGATGATTCCCCTTTGACAGAGATGCTTCCACTTACCTACTTAATGGAAATCAAATGCAATGCAGGGAGCTGTAAGAGGAATCTATTAAATTCTATTACATTACATAACTGAAATGTGTCTGATGTATGTTTTTTCCCAAGCTTCTAGTTGTACAGACACATGTATTGTGCCACAATCAATTCTTGCTTGATCAATTCAAATTAAAAGGGTTTTCTTAATTTAGCCATTAGTGTTCTTGAAAACAAAAATAAGAAGAGCCAGTTTCAATCCATTTCTGAGCCTACTTCTGGGTCATTGATTTGCACTTTTTTCACAGAAGATGGAAATGTGAAAAACAAGAAGACAAATTAATTGTTTTAGTTGGATGCAGGTTCATTGGAGAGAGGCTTAGTTTTGACTGTGTTTGGCTATTGCCTATTCATTTCGCAGAATCACAGGATGGGTCATGCTGGAAGGGACAACAGTGGGTCATACGGTCCATCCTCCCTGCTCAAGCAGGGTTGTCCTAGACCACATGGCACAGGATTGCATCCAGATGGTTCTCCACAGCCTCTCTGTACAATCTGGTCCAGTGCTCAGTCACCCACACAGTAAAGAAGTTCTTCCTCATGTTCAGGGGAATCTTCCTGTGCATCAGTTTCTGCCCCTTGCCACCAAGCAGAGCCTGGCTCCATCCTCTTGCCACCCCCCTTCAGAAACTTATAGACATTGATGAGATCCCTTTTCTGTTGTCTCTTCTTGAGGCTGACAGGCCCAGCTCCCTCAGCCTTTCCTCATAAGGGAGATGCTCCAGTCCCTTAATTGTGTTTGTTGTCTACTGCTGGACCTGCTCCAGGTGCTCCACGTCTCTCTTGTCCTGAGTCCAAAACTGGACACAGCACTCCAGATGTACCTCACCAAGGCTGAGTAGAAGGACAGGATCACCTCCTGCGACCTGCTGGCAAAGCTCTTCCCAACGCACCCCAGGATTCCACTGGCCATCTTGGCCACAAGGACACACTGATGGCTCATGGACAGCTTGTTGTCCACCAGAACCCCCAGGTCCTTCTCTGCAGAGCTGCTTCCCAGCAGGTCAGCCCCAGCCTGTACAGGTCCATGAGGTTATTCCTCCCCAGGTGCAGGACCCTTCATTTGCCCTTACTGAATTTCAGAAGGTTCTTCTCTGCCCATCTCTCCAAACTGTCAAGGTCCTGGCCACTCCTCACAGTTATATGCCAGTTAATACCTTACATAGAAATGCTTTCTTTCAGGCACTAGGGGAAGTTTCTGAGTAAGAAGATACTGCTTATTTTCAGAAAAAAATCCTGTGTTGTCTACACAGTATGTGCTATTGCTATATTTTATGCAATTCTGATCTACTCACAGATATCAACTTGGATTTCATCACTGAAGAAGCACAGTGGAGGGCAACTCAGAAATCAGTAAGTCAGCAAATGCATGTATCTCAATAGTTTTTGTTTTCCCTTTGTTTCAGCCCAATGGGCACAAGTTTTGTTTAAGGGGATTTATCACTTCTGTCACAGCATTTGTGATAGTGGTAGTATTCTTGAAGAAAATTTCATGTAGCTGTTGAAAGTGGTTCTTTTCCCTGAGACCAAACCACCAGCTTCTGGCACACAGGTTCTGCAAATCACACTCTTTGTAGTGTCTCGGAATGTTGCCCAGATGCTTTTAAAATGCTTTTTAAAAAGAGTCTGCAGCAGCTGTTTTAATTAGTAGGATTCATAACTCCAAAAATTGTCCAGAGTGTGTAAATTTTACTTCTTCATCTTGCTATATGTGCATGTCATTCCGTAGTGGGTATCTAATCAGAGTTAAGTTGCTTCAGAAGATGGAAGGCAAGTATCTTTGGATCTTGATTCATAATGTCCCTACGTTATTACAGGGGTTTTTTCTTTAAAATGTTATAAATCTTGACCCCATGGCAAGGTACTTGGTTCCTGTAACAGAAAAATAAAGAAAAAAAATTAGCTGTGGTGACTTTACTAAATATCAAGCTTGGTAAATGTATTGCACATTTCTAGAATCCTGCTCTTAGAATTGTAACTTATCAGCATTCCCTGCATTGTTCCACGGATTTGTATTATACTTCTTTGAGTAACTTAATCATCCTTATATTTCACCCCCAATGGCTAAATTCCAATATTGAAAGGAAAAATCTGCAAAACTATCTCCCCCTCCTTCTTTTTGTGTGTATTTCTGTGTATAAATAGATAGTATTTTTTAATATGGAGAAAGTTATTAAGTCACGATTATTTTGATCAAGGAAAGAAATAAAATTGATAGAACCCTGAACAAGATCAACAGGAAGAAAAGAGAGAAGCTTACTGAAATAGCAAGATTATTTGTGGTGGGTTCTGACAGCAGACCACAAAGGAGCTTTATAACACTTTCACTGTAAATTGACCTAATTCTCTGTCATAATCTATTTAGGCTGATGAGGTTTCCACCTATCTTCAGGCATAAAATGTAGTCATTCCTTTCTAGCTGATAATCAGCATGTTTATTACTCATTGCTGTTGCTTAAACACAGGGTTTTCAGAAAGAGTCCTGCACTGCTGAAGTCATCAGTGATTCTGGAATAGTAAGAGAATAACCTCGGTCTTTGCTATGGGAGCTGTTCAACAAATCTAAAAATGTTAATCATGTTCAGGGCATTGTCACTTCCAGGGAACAGCAATTACTTTCAGTGACGTGCCCAGAAGCAATCTATTTAGTTTTCTTTTCATATAAAATTGGGAAATAATGAAGGTTTTATTAAATGAAACTTAATTCACCACAATAGGGACTTCAGATGTACCTGTTCCCACTACCAAGGGATGAAGTATAATTTAATAACAGTCTCTTTAGATTAGCTCTTGTCTATTTGAATGTCACATTATTAACTGACTCCATGTCATAGTGTGTAGATTCCAGAGACTGCTGTTTCAGGCTTTTTCGTTTTTTTTAAAAAGAATCCTTCACTGATGGTTTGTAAACTACATTATTACAGTAACAAACCGTAGGATAAGAACAGCTAAAATGGTGATCTAAGCTTTTTGGCTGTCGTCCAAAGCACTAAGACTTAGTAGATTGCTAATGCTGTCTAGCAATGGTGTGTTTTTCCTGCCACAATGACAGCTGCTGAGAGATTTTCTGTTATCTTACTATTTTTTTAAACATTACAGTGTAATGATTTACTAGCCTATAATGTGGTGGCAATGTGTGAATCACTGTGGTTCCATCTGTATACTCAGCAACATCTGTTTTACAGGTGTGAATATATAGATTTTGCTAATTAATACCTGTGGCACAGTTTCTGAGTGAGGGTATAAAGATGGAAATAGAGAAAAATCCTTATCTATACAATCTTATTTCAGGTCCCTGGGAAATAAAAAGCAGGCAGTGCATACTTGGATTATTTTTTATTGCTGTTTTCACTGGCTACTTCTTTGGTTTGTTTTATTTTAACATCTCCATAATTTTGTTTTATTTTAACATCTCCTAGTACCTAGCCAGAAGATATTTTTCTGAGGAGGGTTGTAAAGAACTAGTTTTTAGTCATATATGACAGAAAAGCTGTTTGTTTTTAAATAAAAATTTCAGTTTACAATCTCAAGTACATAATTAAGTAGCATAATAATAAATGACCACTTACCAGCTGAGTTCCTCTCTGGTCCATGTGCATGTTCTCATTCTGGGCAGGAGGCAGGACTTGGTAAGCCCCTCTAACCTTGCAGACTAAGACTGAGAACCATTACCAGATCCAGCTCCTGAGTTAGAGCTGCAGTCCAGACTTGCTGTATATTTTCCATAGTCTGGTCCCTAGTGATAAAGTGAGCCTCCCTTTTCTAATTTTGATACTCTAACTCCTTTGGTAAACAATGTTTAAGAAGTTTTAAAAACAAGACTCTGGAGTTATAGAGAGGGATGAGGGAACTGAACATAGAAAATTGTCCAAGAAAGAAAAACTTCTTAAATTCTTCCCTTGTGATTAAATGGAGATTGTCTTGAAGAAAATATATTAAAATTTTCCTTCCTTCCTTCCCTCCTTCCTTCTTTCCCTCCCTTTCATTTTTTTCCCCTGTGCCTGTAGAATTTAATGGAGTAGCAGATTTTTATGGTATACCTTTGTAAAATGATTTAGAAAAGCCATACTAGTCTCTTCTGAAAAAAATCTGTGCCTTTTAAGTACACTCCATTTAGTTATATAGGTTTAGTCTATATTCAGTTCTGTGAAACAATATCCTTCAGTTCACTATTTCTGAAGCTATGAACAGCGACCTTATACCATAGACAGTATTTCTGGGATTTATAGATGTAAAGGTCTAAACCAGGAAAGTCAATGTCCAGAGAAACCCATATTTTATAGCTTCCAGAAGATTAGCCTGTCTGCATCACACTGGATCAAGAAATTCAGTTGAAAAAGTCAAATTGATTTCTTCACACTGAGAACATGGATCATAGGCTCACAAGACAATTATTTTAGAAGGAGTCCCATGGGATCATAGAATCATAGAATGGTTTCAGCTGGAAGGGGCCTTTAAAGGTCATCTAGTCCAACCCCCCTGAAATGAGCAGGGGCATTTTAACTACATCAGGTTCCCCAAAGCCCCCATCCAATCAGACCTTGAATGTCTCCAGGGATGGAGCATCTACCAGCTCTCTGGAAAATGTGTTCAGTGTTTTACCACCCTCATTTAAAAAAACTCTTCCTAATATGTAATCTAAACTGACCACCCTTCAGTTGAAACTTACCTCTTTTCCTGTTGCAGCAGGCCCCACAAAATTCTCTGGCCCCATTTTTCTCATAGACTCGCTTTGGGTACTAGAAGGCTGTGGTTAGGTCACCCTGAAGCCGCCTCTTCTCCAGGCTGAACAATCCCAATTCCCTTAGCCTTTCCTCATAGGAGGAAATCTCTATGGCCTCCTCTGGACCTCTCCAAGACGTCGATGTCCATTCTGTCCTGGGGGGACCCCAGAGCTGGACACAGTACTGTAGGTAGGGTCTCATGAGAGCACAGGGTCATAATCACCTTCTTTGACTTTCTGGGAGGCCCATCCCTTCTCAAAGGAGGACTAATTTAAGGTCAGGCTTCCTATGGCACTGTCCAGGTGAGTTTTGGCTCTCTCCAAAGATAGAGAGGTGAAGCAACATGGACAGCCTGTGCAAGTGTTTCATCAGCTGTGAATTTTTTTTCCCTAGGCTCTGCACAATAGCAAAGGTAAAAGAAATATTTATTCCAGAAAAAAGCCACGTAATTTATTATAAAAAATCAGTATTTGAGAATAGTAGATGAAATATATTTCCAGAATCTGAAATCAAATAATTCTGTCAAGTGTCATTTTACAAAGACAAGCTAGTAAACAAATTTACCAATAATAATCACTTTAAGAAACTAATCTGAGTCCAGATTAGTAATTGTTTCAGTTGAGTGAGATCTTCACACAGAACAATGAAGTTTAATAGCTGACCTTTTCATGTGGAGCTGTGATAAGTAGATTGAGAAGGGTCCGAATAGTGCAACTGTTTCCGTTCAGAAATTCAAACATATGGAAAAAAAAAAAAGC
Source organism: Gymnorhina tibicen (assembly GCA_013399875.1). Lineage (NCBI taxonomy): Eukaryota > Metazoa > Chordata > Aves > Passeriformes > Artamidae > Gymnorhina > Gymnorhina tibicen. Next base: position 518,847 of record VXAZ01006872.1, read on the forward strand.
CCTCAGATTAATTACTTCTGCAGTTGGCAGGACTAAACTGAGTGCGTTTTTTACAATCAAGATGTAAAAGCTTTCCATTATAAAAGGAAAGTGATGCAATTGTTTGTTAGCAAATAAAGCAGAAAAAAAAATGAAACAGATGTACTAATGTTAGATCCTTACCTTCAGCCATGGGAGGTGCAGGTTCAAATTTATCCTTATTTCCTTTGTGGTCCTGGGAAAACAATGAAAATTTAATTATTCTACGGCATTCTTTCTTTCTGTCTTATTTCCTAAGCTCATTGACTACTTCAGTCTAATTTCTTTTTCCTTCACTACTTCCTCTGCAGAATCATGACCTTTCTAGAAAATGTATTTATCTAGAATCATAGAATCATTTAGGTTGGGAAACAGTTTTAAGATCATCAGGTCTAAGTGTCTTTGAACAGTTGACCTAAAACAATTTATCTGGTATCAAACCCAATGCTCATAGTTAAACTGTCAAGACTATGGGATTCTTAAAAGGATGCCTCAATGAGGATTATAAATTATATTTTAACAGCTAAAAGCTGAGATTTGGGCTCATGCTGCACTCAGCATGTCACTCTTCTTGAGTTTGGGGTTTGCTGATTTTGACTAAATTCTGCTCATTCTAACAGTGTTAAGTCCACTGACTATATTTTCCTTCTTTCTTTCTCTTTCTTTCTTTTCTTTCTTTCTTTCTTTCTTTCTTTCTTTCTTTCTTTCTTTCCATTAATTTTTAATGAATCAACATCTGGGAATAAACTTAGCATATCTGTTATTGCAATTACTATAAATACCAGAAAGGGCCTGAAGCAAAGAACTGATAATTTATGTTCTAGGCTGCATTAGAATGTATGTTTATTCTATTGACATATTCAATATATATTTCAGATGATTATTGCAGATATTAACTGTTTCTCTCTTTTGAACAAGCTAAACCTTACCTCAAATTATGTTTTACTAAATAACAGATAGGTTGGTGTTGCAGAGTGCTATACACACATCTACCATCACCACCTCTCCCACCCCAGCTATTTAGCACTATTCTTGGCAGGTTTCTTTTGTGAACAATGGCCCAGTGCTCACAATCTCTGACTGAGGATAGAGCCACATGACGGTGAAGCTACCTGGGAAGCAACACAGGACAGAGTTGATGGAGATGGCATAATATTTTGGGTCTATAATGTAAGGATAAGCTCCAAAGGTGTAAGGCAAGAAGGAAAGACAGGATATTTTAGCGCTGAAGAACCCTTAGCATTATCAATCTTCTTTTAAGGTTTTTTTATTTTAAAAAGCCTTAGGAGAGGAATTTTAAAAATTCACTTCAATCCTGGATATAGAGAGAGAATTAAGGGTGGAGGAATTTGTAATTTGGGAAGGGCAAGTGATAACTTATTCAGGGTCATGAATAAGAGGGCTTACTAAGTTATTAATTTGTTTCAGTCAATCACCTCACAGGCATTAAACTCAATATGAAGTAATGGTTTAGATAAATTCCTCAGAAAACTTTGTCAGCCCAAAATTACTTATCTCTCATCTACATTTATTTTGTATGAATCTTTTGCAGACAAATTTTAATCATATGGTTCTGTGAAGGAGGCATAAAACTAACAATTACCTGCATTGCTGTTTGACAGCAAAATTAATGGCTTATTATCTTCTGAATACAGTTAATCTGGTTTTTGAATAGGATGAGAGAATGCTACTGAAAATGAGGTAATCCTACTAGGACAGAGAAGTGGTTCCTCATCAAGTCTTCCAGAGTTTATTTCAGGGGGAAGATTTGAATGATATGTTGATTATCTTACAGTTGCCAGTATTGAGACTTCTGTACTAAACAGATTGCTTTGCTCTCTATTTTATTAAAATGGTAAGGCTTTTGCCATACAAACTGTGCTTTAGAGGGGTGGAGGGGGGAAGCCTTCCATGTTTATTCTTTGGAGCTTTTGTAATGGAGCACATTGAACTGCAGCAAAAGATAACACCTCCTTCAGAGAAGGCTTCAGAAAATCTCACTGCACAATTTTGAAGAGTAGATTGCTTCAAAAATCTTTAGGATGAACCAACAACGCAGAATCCAACACTAACTTCAAGATCTTGGTTTTTTACAATGAGAAGCATCTAATTTGACTTATTTGTTATGTAGAATTCTACCTTTGATCTTCCCTTATTGTCCACAGAGGCCTATAGGGTTTTCTAGAGAGTTCACCTAAATCCCACTTTGCATGTACCTGGTTTGTACCACTAACTGCAAAGTATGTAATCAGTTCTTGTATACATATGTAAGTTGTAGCTTTCTCACTCTGTACAGTATCAGTTACTGCAGCTGTAGAATCATGTTGAGAAAATGGTACCTCGTATAGTATCTCACTTATTAGCAGAGAAAAGCACATTAAAATATTTGAATATTTATAATAACATTTTAATATATGTAAATAAACAAGTTTGTAAAAGGTTACATAGACTGCCCAAGGCTTGATAAGTGAGAAATCAGATGATGATATTTTAAAAGAAAAACCTGTCCACATATTTCAGTGTCACCACTGCGCTCTAGTCTGAAACCATTTTGGCTCGTACAACAGTTTGAAACAAAAGCTAATGGTTTACCTGAGGTGTTCCTCATAAAGCTGTATTTTTAAACCTAATAATCTCCTTTTTTTTCTTTTTCTAGAAAACATGAGTGAAACTTAAGGAAAGGCAACAGAGAGGGGCCACAAAAACATCAGTGCAATGAACAATTCCACAAAACAAACTCAATTCAGGGCAATAATAGATTGACCTGTTAGGTGACCTGGCTTGTGAGGAAAACAGACATGCTGTCAGGTACCTATAAAACAGGCAGAAATACACAGTTCATCCAGTATGGGAAAGGAAAGTATTTCTATTTCCAGGTCCTAGATAGTTGTCATCAGTGGTAACACCTCTCCTTTAATTTTCTGCAGTCTATTGAGAAGAAGTGAAAAAGCAATGTGAGACAGAGAATGTTAGAAAAGGTAATAATACTTTCAAAGATTAGATAATGCAGAGAAACTTCCATAGAAAACAAGTCAGCAGAAATTAACAGGACAATAAGTGAACTCAATACAAATTTTAAAAATCTAACTTTGTATTATTTTAGTAATCAAATCAACCAACAAGATTAAAATAAAGGATAAGAGAGAATGAAATATTTTGGCATGTATTTTCAGATTTGAGAAACCACAGCTATTCTACAAGTTCCCTCTGATTAAAATATGAGAAAGAGACTACATCTCACTTCTCACACATTAAATCTCATGTGGAAGGGGACAGACCATTTGTAAAGTATTTGTAGTACTAAAAACTAACCCTGCCAAGATTAAACAAGTGAAACTGAGAAGTCAGTAATGTTTTGTAGCTCTCAAAACACATGGATAGATTCTCATTTTAAAGCCTATTTAAAGCCTATTTAAAGCTTTAGCTTTAAAGCTAAAGGAAGAAAAATTTTGCTGCACTAATGATCACATAGATCTTTCCCACCTCTGGTTGTATGACTACATGATTTATCATAATGAAGTAATGATAAATGAGAGGAAAAAGTAGGAAATACAGTAGTTGAATGTCAGCTGCATTGAGTGAGCCCAGTAATGCAGTATCCTAGTACAAAACTATTTTCCTGAGAATTTGGGTTGCTACCACAAACAGAACATTGCTATTTAGTAGGTGCCATAAGAGAAGAAAAGTTTGTTGAGTGTCTGACATTGATGAAAAATTATTTTCTAAGAATCTGACGTAAAATAATCACTTCTTTACTCTAGGAGATAGGAGTGCACATGGACATTGGACTGCACAGTGATATTTCTGCTGAACCATGGAGACTGTTCATCAGCAGTCAGCTTTGTTAGATGTGAAGCCCCATCGGAGTACAGTCCTGATTGCTACAGGGCATAGCAAAAGAAGGCAGCAAGAATCAGGAACAGAATGATACTGACCTAGGTCTTATCCACAGTTGGTATTGTGGTTCCCCAGATAAGCATGTTTGCTTATACATGCACACCTTTATGGCTATGTCTATATAAACATACAGACGGACTCTGAGATTTGGCAATATTTTGCAGGTAAATAAAGACCTTCAATTTTTTGCCTTAAGGAAACAGTTATTTCTTTCCTAGAGTTGTAAAAAAAGTAGAAAAAAATAGTTCTGAAAAAAGCTTTCTTTTTTTTTTTCACTCATTCCTGCAGTTTGGTATCAGAAGTTGCATTATTCCTGGTCTTTTAACAATCCCAGCATAGGATTCAATAGCAGTAAGCTTTTACAAAAGACAGGGGGTAACCTCTATCTTACAGTATCTGAGTTATGATGTCAGTCAAATCAAGATTCACTTTCTGGAAAGTAGAGAATTCCATTAAAGAATTCAGTTTACTTGCCAGTTCCATATACAGTATTTCAGCTGCTAAACAAAATTATTTTTGAGTGGGGCAAATAGAGAACACAAGATTTTGTAGGAGATATTAATTAAAATTATTTCTGAAGGTAGCTTTTTCCAAAGTCTTGTGTTTCAATGGTTCATTGAAAAAATCATGGAATTTGGATAAACAAACAAAGAATCTGGCTCTCTGAATTCAGCTGAAAGATTTAAATTAAATCAGTGTCTTCACTAATTTTGAGTATTGCCTAAAATAATCTTCCTGTGTATATTTACAGGAACTAATAATACTATGTGAGATACTGAGGAGTAAGGTTCTTATTTTCATTTTTGTGGGAACTGAGCAGAGATGTTCACATGAATGAAATCCTGCCAGTTGAATAAGGACCAGCAGATGGATACATGAACAGACAATGTGCTTTTGAAATACTTTTGGGTGCAAAATATTATATCCAATCACAAAGCAGAAATGAAAGTCACAAGCAACCAAGAAAAAAACCGCAAAAAATCACAACCAATGAGAAAAGCCATCCCTTTTTCACTGATTCAGTGTTTTTTAACTATTAATTTTTAAACTTCGAAAATTCAGCTAAGTTATTGCAATGCTTTCAATTCAAAGCAGGTTTTGGCTTATTTTTCACATCCTATGGCACAGCAACATGAATTGAGCCAGCACATTTAATTGCCCTTGAAGAGTAACCTGTGGTAATAGAAGTTATTCCTACTCTCAGATACTTTTCCCTTGACTTAATTTGGGCTAATGCACATATGACAAAATCCCAGTGTGCCACTCCCTTGCATTTCCCTAACATCTGACCTCACACAGCTGTTTATTGTTAAGAGACATTTGCCACCGCTGTGCATGTTGCCATACACTGTCTCTACAGTCAGGATATTTTTAACCCAAATACTTGAATTTACAAATAAGCTAGAAATGAATGCCTTGCATCAGCTTTAATTTTATAACGCAGTGACCTATTCTACCACTGTGTAATAACAGGTCCCACTGTGACAATTAAAACAAATCACCCTACAGAGGATGTCATTAGATACATTCATGCCTCATCAGTAACTGAATTGTCTTTTATGATATATTTCAAAGAAAGGTATATAACTTTAGGCTGGCTTCCCCAAAGAACAAAATGATTTACAAAAATTCTCCCATCTTCTTGATGTACTGTGAAAAAGAAATAGGGATGAAATGAAATAAAAATTTTAATTAAGAATGAAAGGACTGTTGGCCACTAAATGAAACACAAGTGTGTAGATAATTTTGAACCATTAACAATGGATCTAATATGAGGCGAAGTTCCCAGGCATCACTGCACCTATTATGTCTTCTATTTTGAAGAAACTAGAACTAGAAAGAAGTAAATGGAAAAATGAATTCTGCTAGCTCATGTTGCATGCTGATCATTTTACCTAATGTGAGAACCTCTTTTACAATGCATTAGATCTAAACCCATCAGGGGATGTTACCACGACTGTCAGAATGGCACATACTTACCCCAAGCCTCATCCCACCTCCATGAGCAGTGCTGTACAGGTAGCAACTGTGCTACAGGAGTAACTACAGTACTGTCAACTTGTCAGTGCTTTCTAAGAGCAGCTAAACTATTTCTCTGACAGATCTTTATGCTCTCACTTGCAGGAACACTTGGAATTAGTGTTGTAACTTATCGCGGTGGTGGTGTCGGTGGACCCATGCAGCGTTTTTCCCACAGTGTCCCTCATGGAGACGCTGTGGCGGTGCCCTGCCAGCACCCACGCTTGCACACGATCTCACCCCCGCAGGTGGGCACAAGCAGCCACTCACACACACACACAGTCTATGCATGGACCGGAGATGAAGAGGTGAGAGGGATTCTTTGCAGGCAATTCCGAGGCGTTTATTGGATACCAAGAACCGCCGCACTTGAAGGGGGACAGCGGCAAAGAACACAGAATAAAAGCCTGCATGTGGTTTTATCCCGAAGGGTCCCAGGGGCGGGCGGAGCATCAGAAACCAAGAGCCTGAGGGCTAGGGGGTAGAGGCAAGGTTGAGTGACATAACAGGGGCCAGTGGGAGAAGGGAGGGGAGGGGGAGAGGACCAGGGGGGTCTCGATGAAGGGAGAACTTTCTAGCACAGTGGTGTGGGGAGAGACCACTTCGTAGTAACATGGTGGGTGTAATGTGGACTTAGCACAGCAACATCTGCCCCTAATTTGTTTTAAAACAAGGCTTCCCCCACTTACTTGGAGCTAACCAAGATGGGAACCATTCTTCCATTTTCTACGAGTGGGAAAAGGGTATTTTGATTTTAACAGTGAGGGTCTAGGGTTGTGGCAGTATTCCAAACAACGAACAGATAACAAAACAACCAGAAACACCCACAAAGCCCCCAAAAGGAGGCAGCCCCTCCTCCGAGTTGCCGATGTCCCAACAAGTCCCGAGTTCCTTTGACGGTGCTGGATGCGGTGGACCTTTCTGGGCCAACGAGGCTGCGATTTCCATGCTCCTATCAGCCACAGCACCCGTAGCCACAGCAGCGTCTCTGGGTACTTGCTTGGATTAGGGACATCTAGGAGAAAGCAGAGTGACAAGTGCCAGGTTCCATGGGGGAGTTGGGGTAGGTGTCTCTGTAAGGGTCTCAAACAAAGTTGTTAAGAAACATGGCAAGATTACTGAAAGATCAAACCACTCGTGGAAAATACCTGAAATTGGAAATGTTCGTTCTCCCTTCATCAATTTCCCTTTTCCATCTCCCCGTTTCAAAAAAGAAGGTAGGTATGGGGTATGGGAAGGGTAAAGGATTCAGTAACTGAACAACATTTTCATTTATATATTTTATTAAGATGTTTTCAAACTCTTTTTCTCTTCCCAAGTGGGTAGGACACTTGTGGTTGAGATTCATCTCATTAAGTTTAGACATCTTCAGTGTAGACATCTACATCTGAACTAGTCACTTGAGACTTACTTTGTAGTCAACAGAGAGATATAAACATTTCTAAAAGGGGATTCAGCTAAACTATTTGAGTCACTTGGCAGCAGGGCATCCATTAAAATAACCAGTTCATGGTTAGATGAGCATATTTAAGTGTCTCTGCTTGGTCAGATGAATCCCACCGAGTTCAAACCCTATATCTAAGTGCTTATATTAACTGGGGAGAGGAAGGGATGTTTTGCTTCCCTGCATCCTGTAACTTGCAAAACTCAAGTTGTGCACTGTGTCTTTTGGGTTTTTTTGTTTGCCTGAAACCCATACCATGCCAGTAAGCAATCACACACTTGGTCAATGGAATGATCCCCGGACTGAGCCACAGATAAGTTTGCCTGTTGCCTCACAGGGCGATATCAAAGCCTGACAGCATTTTCCTGGCATGTCTTTTATTGTTCCATGAGATAGTTCCCGAGACCTGTTTTGCTTACAGACAAGTACAGTCTGGAATTAAACCCATATTTCCTTACAGTCTAAATGCTTTTGACTTGAACATGTTACATAAAGCTGCAGAAACATAGAATGACTTTGGTTCAAACAGACTTTATAGATCATCAAGTTTCAAGTCCCCTGCCATGGGTAGGGACACCTTCCACTAGACCAGGTTGCTCAAAGCCCCATCCAACTTGGCATTGAACATTTCCAGGGTTGCGGCATCCACAAATTCTCCAGTGCCTCACCACCCTCACAGTCAAGAATTTCTTCCTAATAGTTGTGTAAACCTACTCTCTTTTGGTTTAAAACCTTTTCCCCTTCTCCTGTCACTATATGGCCTTGTAAAAAGTCCCTCTCCAGCTTTCTGTAGCCCCACTTTAGGTATTGGCAGTGTGCTACAACGCCAACCCAGAGCTCTCTCTTCTCTGGGAACAATCCTAGCTCTCTCAGCCTGTTCTCATAGGAGATGCGTCAGGTGCTCATAGGTGTTTCAGCCCTGCTCTGATCATCTTTCTAGCCTGCTCTGGACTTGTCCTGCAGGTACACGTCCTTCTTATGCTGGGGCCACAGAGGTGGATGCAGCACTGCAAATGGGGTCTCACAAGAGCAGAGTAGAGAGGGAGAACCTCCTCCCTCAACCTGCTGGTCATGCCTCTTCTGATGCAGTCCAGGATATGATTTGTTTTCTGGGCTGCAAGAACACATTGCTGACTCATGTCCAGCCTCTCATCCCCCACCACCCCCAAGTACTTCTCGGCAGGGCTGCTCTCAATCTCTTCTCTGCCCAGCCTGTGTTTGTGTTAGGCTAACTAAACCATGAACTCCCAGACCATACCCCTTCCAATCTTGACCCTGTCTCTTCTGTCTCATACAGACTTCATGTCCCTACTGTCCTACATAAAAGACCTGTCTGGCTCTCATTGCTGCTCTTCAATGATTTGTACTGCAGGAAAAGGGAAGAAGGAGGACAGAACTGGGGTAAATATATTAGCTCTTAATTGGAGTTACTCGATCACATAATCCACAGCCAGTGTCACTACCTGTCTCGCTTGCAACAGTTCTAATGGATATGACAGCTGTCCTAAAAAAAGCACTCTCACAGAAGTAAAATGGCATTACAGTTTTTGTCTTTAATTGGGCTTTCCCCACTGGATTGGATTTCCTTGCCTTTCTGAGTACAAAGCACAACAGGCCATGCTGCAAAGACCAAAAGTAAGTCAAAACTGTGACACTTTTCCCCTTTCACATCTGTGCATCTCTTGCTCTTCCTAAAAAAAGCAAACTAATGGATAGTCTAATGCTGTCAAATGGCCTAACTAATAACTGGATTTAAATTTCTGTACCTTTGGATGGATTTATTTAATTCCTTTTAAAACTCTGATTCTTACTGCAGATAAGCCATCAGTGTGCTTAACAGGATATTAAAAGTAGAAAGCAAATGTAGAATAGGAGGCTCATTAGACAACACTTTTTCCAAATGTGGAAGCTGAACACCAGATGCCGTTTTGCATAATAAAAGCAGTCAATGATTAGCCTTTAGAGGTCTGTGATCCCTGAATAATAACCCATTTTTCAACCTTGTCTGTTATTTTTCTCTCTTACCCTAAATTTTCAGCTTTAGGACTAGTCCATTTAAATATTCACATAAACCAAATGTGACTTGTAATTCCTTTTACTCTTTTAAAAATGTGATTTTCCAGAGTTTATTCAAAAGGAAAAAAAAATCCTACACCAAAAAATCATCTTTAGGAGTAATAAAAGCTTTGGACACACCAAAAAAAATTCAAAAATAGGAATAAAATTCCTAAGTGAAAGGAAAACACTTGGATGTTGGGCCATCCTATCTGGTATAAACCCAGAGGGAGTTAAGAATACACAATGTGTCAGGTTCTCCTGACACTTAACTCCTGGCTTTGAGTCCCAGTGAAGAAAAATGGAGAATACAGTTCTTTATCTCCAGGAAAGATGCTGTAATCATTATCTTCCTCAAGTTCAAAAATGGGAGCTTGGGCATATGGACCTATTTGAAGAATGGTGGCTTTCTGATTTATTTCATCAGCTTTGAGTTTGGGAGTAGGAAATAGCAGACATGGCATGATCAAACTTGGATGATTTGACTCTTAGCACTTATATCAGCTGCTGAACCTCCCCAGGTCCATCTGCTGATTGTAGATGCTTATTCCACAGCAGATCTCGATGTGACTCTCCTTCTGTGTGAGAACTCAAGTGACACTTCCCAGGTGGGAAAATGGTGCCTGTCCTCAAAAAGAGCAAAGCAATAGAGTGAGTGCAGGGGGACACTGCAACAGAAGTTAGGCAAAACCCCAGCCTTCAGGACGTGGAAATTGCTGGGATACCTCTATGAAGAACTTATATTCTAAAGTCAATTTGTCTTGTTTGCCATTTCTAATGAGCACTGCTCACTTTAGACTGGTGCCATGCAAGACAAACAGTGTACAAACAAAGGCAGCAGAGCACAAACTCATGGCCCAGGAGAACCCTATTATGGTATCTTTTCAAGCTTCTGCAATTACAAGAACTAAAGGTTCAGTGCAATTATGGACAAACAGAAACATACTGCAGCAACATATTCAGTACAATCATTCAAAAGCCAATAAGTATTTTCATTTTAGTGACAGTTATCTGTAGTCTGTTGTGTCTGCAAGCTGGTGGCAAGACACTAGAACAAACTTACCAGCCCATCTGGTGCCTGGAATGAAGTATTTCTGTGCTTCATGTTATTACAGAGAAGGTTGAAAACAAGAAAACCTTCTGTGGTTCAGATGATGCTTCCATGTGAAGTCAAGAGGTTTTTTGAGTTAATAGGAGTTTTAATAAGTTTTTAGTGGCTGATGTCAACAATTTCTTGCATATATTTTGTGCATGCTTATGTGTATTATATATATATACAATAAATATATAAGTGAAAAATAAATCCAGGGTCACAGACTTGAGAAGGAAATCAACTTTGCAAAAGGAAATCAAGAAAATGATATTTTATAAAGAAATCTTTTTTTTAATGTCACATTGTTAGGCTGTTCCCTGATTTGGGATGACTTACACAGAAGGTAAGTCATAGAGTACGATAATTAGCTGCAGTCCCAGTTTTCAGCAGATACCAAACTTTTGCTGAAATTGTTCACAATGTGATTTCCCTGTGAAACACTTTGCCAGTACCTTTGTTTGAGTAGCATACAAACATTTATATGCTTTTGAATTGGCACTTAGATATTAGGGCCTGTAATGAAGATATTTCAGATAGTAGGAGTAAGACGAAACGCAATTTTTGGTGTAATAGCTCTGTCTATAATTTACACAATCTTAGAGATTTTACTGTATGTTTTCAGTACAACCTAATAGCAATTCTCCCTCAGAATAAATTAGAATTAAACACAATGTCAGTGTGAATCATAGTCAAAACAAAATGCAAAAGGTATCTGTAGTGGAGTACAAGGGCTAAAACAACATATCATTGTACACTTAATGTCATAAAAGAGGTTGATTCCTATTGATTATTTGGCAGGATTTCTTTATATCATGTTAAAGCTTTTATTTTGGCAGGTAGCACCAGGTGGCACTGTTACATAATCATCTACTTTTTTTTTTTTTTTTCCCCAGCAGAACAAGCTCCCAGTGTTGGGAAGACATGCTTCAACAAGGGGTACAGTGCTAGGCTTTATGGAGGGAGAAGCTAAGGCAGGCAGCAAAGAATCTTGTTTTGTACCCATACTTCCCTTTCACTGCAATTTTTACAATCAGATTTACCCCCAGGCAATAACAGCAAATCCAAGATTCCCAGAAAAGAACATTTCCAGTTTGCTGTGAGTAACCCTGTTCAAGGAATTGTGCATGACTAAATAAAACAAGATTTACTTAGTGTTTATTAAGGTTCTTCATCACAGCACTCTACATTTATAGTCAAGTTTTTCCAAAGCCCCCGGTATTTTGTAGTGCTCAACAGAAAGATGAGAAATGGAATAGAGATATAGAAGGAACCAGTCACAATGGGATTACGGGATTAAATCTGTCACTTGGAGACATGTGAGTACCAGAGTGTTTTGTGGTACTGGGTACTGTGACACTGAATATTTTCAGCTCCCCATTCCTGAGGACTGTCACAGCTCCAGTGTGACAGTTCTGCCACGTGCACTTGAATCACTTTTAACACAGATTTCAGTCAGTAAAAATAAACAAAAGTTCTTTTTAAAAAGTTCAGTGTAAAGAACATCTTTCCTAACATTAGAAAAAAACCCCAAGACATAAAGTAATAGGTATTTACTAATATTTACCTCTCCCACAAGGGTGGAAAGAAAAGCTTCTCTATCTTTCTCTTATCTGTTTCATAAATCCTTCAGGTGCTCTTACAGAGATTCAGTTCTTATGCAAATTTTCCACCTTAGAGAAGACCCCAGTCTGGGAAAGCAGGATTATCTTTAAATCTGGGGTGGTTTTTTTCTCTTTCCCTGTCCAGGCATTTGTATTTCTATCTTGTCTTAATAGATGTTAGTTTCATAACTATGGTCTACCTCCAAACTTTGACTCCTACCTGTACAGCTCTATCAACAAGTCATCAAGGTTGAATATTCTTTCAGCCTTATGCAGAGCATTTCAAATGGTGACTGAGTGGTGGTGAGTCTCCTCACATGTAGAATTTTGCTTTTCATTCAACACCTACAACCTAGAACAACAAGTTATGCACCTGTGGAATTTATATACTCCATACCTGATCTCAGTCCCTGCTTGAGATCATACATTTATTTATGTTTTTATTTATTTTAGTTGGTATTGACTTTGGAGTGCCAAAACTAAGTGTCTCTTTCATTAAACTATTACGAGGATTCCATGCCTCAAATGTAAAACAGGGGTGTAATTTACTCATATCCTCTTTACTCTGTATATGCTTTAATAAAGCCTAGTAAATTTTCAGAACATCTACCTTGAAATTCACATTTTTTCACTAAATATTAGAATAATGAATATAGGAAGACAAATAATACAACATAAGAATAACATGACATGTTGCTTGAGTCAACCACTTAGCCAAAATGACAGCTCAGAAGAGGGAAGAATGCAGGTATCTTAGCTGACTTCCAGGGTGTTTCTGAGACTCTGGTGGTGTCTCCAGTCACTGATCATTCATTTACGATCAACTGAATACCATTCAGGAATGGAGATGAAACACAAAACTAGGTTGGTAAAAATTGTCCCCCTTCATGAATGATGTGAGATTCATCAGCTTTAAGGAAATGATGTAAAAATGCAAGTGCTACTCAGGCCAGAGGAAATACAGCCAACCAGTCAGGGCTTTTCAACTTTTCCTTTCCATCAAGGTTTGGCTTCACTGCATTCTAGATTTATAATGTCACTATTAAAGCCAAGAAGTTGGGCTAGTGGAGCATGTATGAGTATAGATAACAGTTGCAAGAAAAGTGTGGTATTTAAAATACCTTCTAGTTGTTTATAAAAGCCTTTCTGACTGAGTTTATTGATCTGAAGGCAAAGCTAGTAGAAAAAGAAATGTATTTCTCAGATGCCTTATAATTCCCTGGTAAAACCTAAACCATGTGTTAAGGTTAAATGGAAATCCAAAATTAGATTCATGGCAGTCTTGTAATTAGTTTGTTGCAGTTTTCTGGCAATACTGTATTTCTGGAAGAATCTAGGACCTGATAGAATGTATAACAGACAAAAGCAATGATGGACGGAAATTGGGGAACACACAAAAAAAAAAAAAAAGATGAGGGGAAAGAAAAATCACGGCTAATGATTCCAGGAAGAATCCCAGTCCAAGAAACTGAATACCTCATATTCTTTACCATGGCTTCAGACCAAGGTTTCTGAGAACTTGTCTGCTTGTCAGACATAATCACCCCTTTAAAACATAAACAGACATCATCACTCTTTGCCACACTGGAAAAACATTAATATCATTAGAAGTCTCTTTTCTAATATTCAGTGCCGCAATGCAGAATAAAAATTTAAATAATACTGCAGATATTTAATGATCTTTCCCTTTGCCCAAAGCTGGAGTTCACTTTATGAACTCTTATTTGTCAATATTCTGATAAATTTGATCATGGTGTGAGAAGTCTAGACTGGTATGTAAATTCAGTACAAGTTGTACCAAATAAAAGAGTGGATTGCTATCAGAATCTTCTCTTTACAGAATGGGTGTATTATGCAGTTACACAACAAATGCACGACAGGACCCACGGGTGCCTGTCCTTGATCACCTTTTCCTGATTTGTCCTTTCCTGATGTATCTTCAAACAGGCAGAATGGGCAAAATTGTGAAAGAAGCTGATATTTTTTGATTTTCAGTCTGCTGGCCTGTCTCCTGTATCACATCACAGAAGCTATTATATACCTTTATCACTGTAATACCACTGAAAGTATTAAGTCACTGGGAGGGAAAGCTGCATATGGGAAGTGTGTTGCACTGGCAAGTGTCACTAGTCAAGAGGAAGAATAACCGTTTCCTGCAGTACCTGTTATTCCTTAGAGCTCTCGCAAACACACTTAGCACATAAAATCTGACAAGATTAAAACCTCAGGTGGTATGGCTTCAGGCAAAGGAGAAATTCAGTTACCTGTCAGTAGTAATAATAAAGAGATGACTGAAACCACCACAACACTGTCTCTGTCTTTCCCCTGGATTACCTCTGTTTTAAGTTGCCTGTATTGAGCAGTTATTCCCCATGTCTACTGATGAAAGAATAAGTTAATGTTGTGCAAAGAAAAACCAAGGCTTAAATCTATTTTATGGGTTGACTATGTTGCTTTGAATATTTTTTATGACATTTTTACTTTTCTGTTTGCTCTCTTTTAAGCTGAGCTATAAAAAACTAACGGCTTCCAAAGTCATTAGCAGGTATGTGATACTCAAATACATTCCTTACTTTTCTTTTGAGGCGCGTCCATCTTATGAGGTAAAAGAAAGGTTTTAGCTGAACCATAAATATGGCCCACTTCAGCTCCCACCAGCATCAGTGTTATTATCATCAGGTATTCCTACATCAATATTTATTTCCTTTTAATAGAGACTCTAGTCTACTTTTTTGATACAGTGTACTGACAGGCTACAACTATGTCCCATTTTTTGATCACCTACGCTATCATTTTCCAAAAATTTCACACATAATGAAGGGAATGCAGATATATTTTATACCTATACTAATACTATTTATTTTAAACTCCTTTTGCACTGTGCAAAGATTAAATTGTTTTTTGTTTTTCCCAATTAAATCCTCTCTGAATGTTCTGGTTTTTACCCGGTTGGCTGTGAAACATATCCTTTCCCTTTAAATGGATTGGGATTTTTCTCTGAAGTAAGAACAGTAGAAAGCAGATTTTCTCCTGTAGATGGCTTGATTATCCTAAAAATTAAAAACAGAATTTCCAATCCTTTAGGATGGCAGTATTTTAATGTTATAGAGCTTATTGTGATTTTTTTTTTGTATGCTTTTAATGCGTCAGTGACTGACTGACAGTCAGGGAACTAAAAATGCAACAGCCATATGACTGCTACAGTTCATTTACAACCCTTTGAAATGAAAGTTGTTTTGCAAAACCTGGGGAAAAAGATTTGAAGCCAGAAATCCATTTAACATGTCCCTACTGGTGGAGACAGGATTCCTCCAGGTGGAATTTGACGCATACCCAGTCAAGTTTTTAAATGGTTAGTCTGGTCACTTGCATAGTAAATACACAAAGATAAATAGGGCACATCTTTGATGTAGGCCTTTAAAAAAAAAAAAAAAAAGACAGATTGTGGGCCACTTAACCAGATGCCACAGGGTCTACACAGGGCCTCTGTAATCTTGTTTTTGTAACTGCTGCATCTATTAAAAAGGAACAGAGGCCAGAATGCTTGTAAATGAGAACATCATCTTCTCAACATAGTCTCCTTTTTGGAAGCTTTCCATTTGCTTGCTACTGAGTGATATCCCTCAGTCATCAGTACATTAACATTTTACCAAGGGTTTTTTTCAGTTTCAGTTTAAAAGCTCATTTTTTTTGCTTTCGTTGGATCCCAGCTAAATATTTATGCTATTTCTTCTCCCTGAAGTACACAATAAAGTCTTTGATTCTGTGACCTTAAGAGCCGCGTGCAAAAATATGAGTCCTTTGTACAGCATTTTGGTGGTAGAACTTCTCTTCTAATAGTATTAGATGAACATAGGTGAGAAATTCTGTTGATCTTTAGAATAACATTACAATAAATAGTTGTGCTGTGCAAAGCCTTGGCTAAAGCACTTCTTCAAATGTGTTGGACTTTGGCAAAACAGTTTTGGAACTGTGTTAAACTAATTTGTAGAAGCCAGCAGAATTTTAAAATACACCTAGTTTTGCTTGTAGGCCAGATGGGTTTCTTCTTCTCCTCAATGAAATCACAATGTAGCTTTCTTTATATATAGCCATTTGGGGTTACAAAACTCAATAAATAAATTAACACTGTCATAAATATATATATATATATATATATATATATATATATAACTACAGAAGAAATGTTTTTCAATAAGATTCATGCTAGTAGTAAGAGACTGCTGAAACATTGTCTGCTTTCCACAACTGCTGCAGTACAGTCTTGGCATGGCTTGCTCTGTCATTATTCACCAGACATAATGGTACATTACATCATTCAGTGTGGATTTTTTCCCTAAACATGGCTTAAACTGAAACACCTATCAGTTTTGCCATTTATTTTTCACCATGGGAATTGAAGGGACTTTTCAACGTCCAAAATTTTACAAAAGATTGATTCTCTGCAGCATTTATGTATGACAGCTTCTTTCTCGAAAGAATTGTCATGAAATGTTCATTACTAAGTTAAGCCCATGGTTCATGTTTTGTGGAAGCTCAGCCATCAAGTAAGGATCCAAAACAATGTCTCAAATTCACTTAGCTAAACCTTTCTAGAATATGGGGTAAGGTCAACTGTTCACTTGAGGGGATCTTTGAATATGAAGTGCAGCTAAAGCCATTGCACATTTAAGCAAGGGCTAAAAATGTGGCTTTTTATTTTTTTTAATATTTGAAGTTTGATAATATTTTTAAGAAAGGAAATGGAAATTTAAGAAAGTCAATGGCAGAACTAACCACTTAAAATCTGACTTAATTCACATGCCTTGAACAATTAAGGAAGCCATATGGTCCAAAGATGAAGAGAATCACTGACTGCATTTAAATGAAATCAGGTGCTCCAGGAGACACCAAGACTGGGATGCAGTAACTGACATAAGTGCATAATCAGTGCAGAAAAGTCATCAGGCATTAGGTAGTCACATTGGTTCCCTGAAAAATGTCTAGATAAATGAATGTGTGCATGAATGTGATTGACAGAAGCCAGCAAGCACAGCAGGGATCACCTGAGCTAAGCAGCAAGTAACTCTGAAGCATGGTGTCTATGTCAGTACCACCCAGAACCTTTATGTCAGAAATGGAGCTGCAGACAGCTTAAAGATTAAGTAATACTTGAGTTGTGATGCAGAAGTCCTAAATTTGAATCTAAAGAAACTTAAACCAGTCTTCATTCAAACAGCTTTCTATAAAAGTATAACTCAAGACTTTATGTGTACCTCTTTTGATTAATTGCATAGGGAATCACATCTGACAACCACAGAAACAGATGATTAAGATATCATATATGTTACTATTTTGAAGTCCACTAACAGCATAAATTTGAGCAAATTGCCCTGTAGTGTTTACTTACTGAGCATGTGTTTGGTATGGAGTAACTCAATTCTTTCTAGGGGAAACTAAACTGGAAACTGCTTGGAAAGTGCCTACCAAACACACTGTGAATCCTTATGAAGGCCTGATCCACTCTTTGGTCTTCTGGATAGTTTCAAATCATGTATGATGGAGATGTTAGATTCAGGTCACTACACTAATCCTCTTCTAGGTAAATGAAGAAAGATGACTCAGCACCGACTCTTAGTCTGCTGCTGTCATCCTGTTGTTACAAACCCGTGTTTTGTTGCAAACTTTACTCTTCTTGGCTCTCTTGAGTTGTGTTGCCACAGTAAGATAAAAATGAAATTTGTCATACTCTGCGGTCTAACTTCATTCTCTAAATCCTTACTTTTGAATCTAGTCCACAATGAATGTGAAAGGTGGTTGTAGTCAGGTGGGGGTTGGTCTCTTTTTCTGGGCAACAACTGACAGAACAAGAGGACACAGTCTTGAGCTGTGCCAAGGGAAATTTAGGTTGGATATTAGGAAAAGTTTTTTTACTGAAAGAGTGATAAAGTTCTGGAATCGTCTGCCCGGTGAGGTGGTGGAGTCACCATCCCTGGATGTGTTTAAAAAAGGATTGGATGTGGCACTCAGTGCCGTGGTTTATTTGAGTGTTAGGGCATGGGTTGCATTCGGTGATCTTGGAGGTCTCTTTCAACCTGGTGATTCTGTGTGTGATTCCGTGTGATTATTGAAGAGGATGTTGCTCACAGATACTTCAGTGATGTTCAGGGACTTAGCTAATAAGGTGAGTGGGTAAAGAAGGCAGAGTCTCTTGGTTTGTTCTTACTAAAAAAGGAGAAGAAAATACTGTTGCCTCTCATCTACAAACAACTCAAAGGTCTTGATTAAATCAGAAAGTTCTAATGTAGGTTCTGCCATTAATGCTTTTTGCAAATCTTGGAAGACAGTTTGGGACTCAGAAATCCACACCAATTGTCTCTTCTAGGGCTTCATAAATAGGCTTCACTAAAAATCCATTTTAAATCCACAACCCACACCACCCAACCACTCCTAGAGAGCTTTGCAATTTCTGGACATTGCGAGGTTCTCAAGAAACAAACCGCTACACAGTCTAAATGCATCTCTTCTGTTCTTCTTACATGCGGGGTTTAATTTCTTTGCTACAAACATTTCATCAATGACTTCATAGGTAAAAAAAGATTTGTATCTTTTTCTAATTATTTGCTGGATAAAGTTCTTTTTTAATCAAAGGCAAAAATAACAAGAAAGATCTCATTTTCAGATACTTTCTAACAAAACCTAAAGGAAAAAAAAAGAAATCCAGGGAAAAGCTCCTATCTAACATATCCAGCCTTCAGTTTTACCCATGTGTAAGAATAAGCCATAAAAACTTTAGCTGAAAGACTTCCAAGTGTTATTTAAGTAAACAAAACTTATTCAAGAATTATCCATATACAGTGTCCTGTGTGGCCCAAGAGTGAAATAACAACTAGGGCAGAAGTACAGGCTATTTTTTCTGACTATTCTTTTGCTTGGCAATTGGGAACACAAATTAGTGCTAATTTTTAATACTAGCTCTTCTAATTTGCATATCTCTTTATTTTGTCTGAACTAAGTGTTGTAAGTTTGTGGAGAATCTTATTCTTTATATTGCTGCATCTTTCAGACACTTCATATCTGAGCTTTATTTGATCCTGTGGTATATAATCTTCCATTTCAATTCCTCTTGTTTTTCATTGGTGTTAGAAAGATAATAAGTCTCTTTCCACTTTTAAAGGCTCTAAAATTTTTTTAAGGTGTTTGTATTTTCACTCTATGTATTATTTTTATTGTTTGCTACTTTCAGACTATCTTCTTAACTACAGAAAAAAAAAACTGGAGTGATATGCTTTGAACAGCTTTTACAGTAAATGAGGCAGAGAAATCAGCAGGGAGGGTATTACAGGAGAATGAATAGCTGCAACTTTCTGTTTGAATTGTGTTCATGCTAAATTTCTCCCCAGGATTGGATTTGACCCTTTTCATGGTCAGCTTGAATATGTTTTTATAGAATCATAGAATCATTTAGTTTGGAAAAGGCCTCTAAGGGCATTGAGTCCAACTGTTAAGCCAGCAGTGCCAAGTCCAGCACTAAACCATGTCCCCAAGGGCCACATCTATATGTCCTTAAAATACCTCCAGGGACAGTGACTCCACCACTTCCCTGAGCAGCCCGTTCTAATGCTTGACAACCCTTCCAGCTAAGAAATTTTTCCCAATATCCAATCTAAACCTCTCCTGGAGCAACTTGAGGCCATTTCCTCTTGTCCTACTGTTTGTCACTTGAGAGAAGAGACCAACCCCCACCTTGCTACAATCTCCTTTCAGGCAGTTGTCGAGAGTAATAAGGTCCCCGCCTGAGCCTCCTCCAGGCTAGACAACCCCAGCTCCCTCAGCTGCTCCTCAGAGGATTTATGCTCCAGACCGTGCCCCAGAATTGTAGTACTTTTCTGGACCCACTACGTCCCCTTAATGTCCTTGCAGTGGGGCTCAAAATGCAGAGGGGCCCAAAAATGAAACACAGGATTTGAGGTGCAGCCTCACTAGTACAGAGGGATGATCATTGCCTTGGCCCTGCTGACCACACTGTGTTTGATACAAGCCATGATGCCACCGGCCTTTTTGGCCACCTTGGCACACTGCTTGCTTAGGTTCAGCTGCTGTGAAAAATGTCCCCAGGCCCTTTTCTGTGGGGCAGATTTCCAGCTGCTCTTCCCCAAGACTGTAGCAATGTGTGGGTTTGTCGTGACCCAACTGCAGGCCCTGGCACTTTGCCTTATAACGTCCTGCCACTGTGGTTGAAGTCTAAGGTCTCTACATAACTTCACCTAACAAAGCCTGACTATTCCAAATGCATTTTTCATCTTAGTCACAGGTAGGGTCTTTCTGCTTGTATCCATTACCAAGGTATTCTGCATTTCTCTTTTTTTTTTGTTATAGGTACAGGAAAGACCACTACCACAAATCATAATGGAAAGCCAGCCTTGCAGGATTGCTTTCAGATCATGAAACATGGATTTTGCCTATCATCAAGGCTAAGTCTTGCTTTCTGATGATATTGATAGTGGTGTTCCATTTTAACTCAGCAGTCTCTGCTGAGTCTTGTCACGTTTCTTTCCAGAAGCTTATTCAGTCTCCCTGTCCAGTCTCCTTTAACTCTCCTGAGGAAATACATTTGAAAAAAAAAAAAAAAATCAAGTTTAATTTACTTTCTCATTATCCCAACAGCATTTTCATGCCATTCATACCAGTTGCATAAAGGGCTTACTAGCCTTTACTTACCCCAAGTTTGAGCATAGCCTTGGCTTTTCTGCTTCTCTGCCTGGCTCAGCAGGCAGGCAGTGATTCCCCTCAGTGCCTGCTGTAGCCAGCTGTCTCCTGCCCTTTGGCGTGCACAGGCTTTACCTCTCCTCCCCAGAGCTTCGGGCCACCAAGCCCTGGGCAGTGCTTCTCTTTCAATTGACCAGGCTGCTTGGGGAGTCATGTCAGAGCTTCAAAAAGCTTCCCACAGCTTCATCATAGCGACGCTACTGCTTGGCTTGGCTTTCCCCAGCCGGCTGCTTCACAGCTCCATTTCTGCAGCTGTCCATGCCCTACCGAGGCACAGCTTGCAGCCTTCTCTTCCTCTAGGTCGTCTGCTTTGTGATACTGCTCCCAGCTGTGTTTTTCTTCTTCTGATGGCTGAGGTCACAGGAAAAAGCATTCTTTTCAGATGCGGTTGTATTTTTTAATGCTTCCAACTGAATACACAGTTAGTCTCTCTGAAAACATGGTGTGAAAGTAATTGAAATTGAATTCAAATTTCTTGGAATAATTGTGCAAAAGTTTAGTTACAATGCAGGTCTTCTACTGTTGCAGAAAGAAAACATGGAACAAAACTCTGACATAAGGAATAAAGTCTGACAGCCATCAGTGATCGTGGTATGGAATGTAAAAAATAGGCTTTCTTCTGCCCGTGTATTAAAGATCTACACACTATTAAGACAGTAGGATTTATGCCAAAATATATATTTTTTAAATTTTCTATTGTTTCTGCTAAATGCTTAAAGGAAATTCTGCATTCATTTTCAGTTTCACTCCTTGCCAAATTAAATTAAATCAGTTATTTACTGGCCAATAAACAAAGCATTTCTGCTTAAGATCAGCATATTTGTTCTTGAATGTTTGTCATAGGTGGATGAATGTGACTTTGTAGCATGGAATTTTTAATTTGTCTTTGACCTGGACATAGTTGGACTATGGCCCAGTTCATTTTGAGTATGGCTAGACTAAATTTTTGGTTTATTAAAACAAACAAACACAACCCAGAATGAAATATTTTAGCTATTTCTGTTGAGATCGCCTCTCTATAATGTGCCAGATTACAGATGTGCAGTAGTATTATAAATTCATGTACCACTATATACATTGTGGTATGTCCAGATGATGGACATTACTTTCAATTTCAAATCAAGGATCAGATTTATGTTTTCTGAGTTATTGCTAAATAAAAACACAGCTAAGATGTGGTTTTTAGAACTACATGTGATAGTCCTTACTGTTAATTTTTTTCTTGCCTGACATGGCTTTGGCCTCTGCTAGCCAAGCACTCTTGCAGGAGAGGCAAGGTAGATTCAAGGCAGGCAGTCTGGACAAAGGCAAGTTGGGCACAGCTTTCAAAGCAGTTCAGACACTTTAAAATTAAAGAAAAAAAAACATGAAAAAGCCCAACTCAACCAAACAAAACCAAACTCACAAAGAATTTTCTCTTCCCATACTATCAGAAGTTTTCTCTCAGATATCTATTCACTGTGGATGAGAGTTTATGACAGAAAGGTATCAATGATACTCTCATGAACAAGTTGTTGTAGAGACAGAATATTTTCAAGAAATAAATTTAAAATTAAACAGATACTAATTTTACCTGTATTTTTCCATTTCAAGGATATTTAAGCACAGTCACCTGCCTGGTAAAAATACTGTAATTAATGGAAGTAAATACCATATAAAAAAGGAGTTTGTGCACAAGTGAGGGGGGAACCGAGGGATGAAAACTATTATACAAGCCACAGTAATCCCTCTTGCCTTGCAATTGGAAACCTGGCCAAAGAGATTGTGAACAAGAAGGTGCTTGTGTTATATGTAGTTGATATTGTTTTGTTACTTGGTTTTATTTAATTTGGCAACAAATCACTTCCTTTAGGAAATGTTTGGGATTTATTTATTACTACTTTCCATTTACCTGAAATTATTACTGTAACAGTCTGAGATCAGCACCAGCCTTACATTTCTTTGGCAAGCCCAGAAATTACCAGTCATTTGTTGTGTTAAATTCAGAGACTATATTGAGCATCCTACTTGGATGTAGACTACTTTGAGTAAACAAAGCTCATGCTTTCCATATCTTCACAAGCAGTCACTTTTTACAATCATTTACATCAGTATAAAATTGTAGAAAACTATCAGAATTTCTTCTATACATTTTGTTGCGGCTGAATTAACAATCTGAAGTGGAAGAACAGTGCATTTGCTCTGTAGAGAGAAAGCTTATTGTAGATTATAATTAGTGTGTTCTATTTTAGGAATCAAAACCAAACACTCAAAAGCAAAGAAAGCGAAGCTAAATTAAATACCTAGACAAAACACTATTATGTTGATTTCAAAGATGGATAATTATAGTAATATATTTAGAAGGTTCTTGTTAATTTTTTTATCCCATCCACGTATTCAGGCACTGCAGAAATCACAGTTCTTGTAACACTTTTTTGTTATCATTTTACCAGCTAGGAAATTTCACTGAGTGGTGAAAAGAACTTGCTTTTGTTACACTCTTAGTCACAAAGTCACAACCTCTGAGTTATCATTGTCAGCTGCTTCCCCCAGTTCTATTTCTACAGAACTGCTGCTTGCTCCACTATTCCCTGTCTTACTTGCACGGTTGTTCTTGAAGAAGAATGAAGTTTTCATTTGTACATGTGAAAATTCATCCTGGTTTTTGCTTCTTTCTACAGCATGTCAGGGTAGATGAACTTCTAACCTGGCAGCCCTTCCCAATATGTCTTATCATTTTTCACTTAATGCAGAATTTGTAGTCTCAATCATTTAAAGAAAACAGTGAATAATACCAGACCAAGCTTAGACCCCACTTGCCACATCTGTTGGGTTGCAGCACTGATAACTACTCTCTGAGTATTGCTCTCCCAACAAGTGTGCATTTACTTTACAGTAGATTCTTTTCTAATCTACATTTTGTCTGCATTTATGAGTGTATTTTCTGAAACAGTGTAAAGCCTGAGATACTAATGTATGACATCTGCTGGTTTTCTCCTGTCCATGAGACTTGTTATCCTGTCTTAAAAGTAAATTGGCTTGTTCTGACATGTGTTTTTGACAAGACCACCCTGGATGCTATTTACCTCCTTATGGTCTTTTAGTAATTTTTTTTCTCTGATGAAAAGTTCCTGGCTTTTTCCAGGAACTGAAGTTAGGATAACTGTTCTACAGTTTCCTGGCCTACCAGTCTTTGGAATGTCTTCTGTCTTCCACAATTTCTCAGAAAAATGTTTTGCTAATGGCACTGAAATTACTTCAGCCAGTCCTCTAAGTATGCTAGAATAAATATCCTTGGGTGAACCATTAGGAAATAATTCAGTTTATCTAAGACTTGAATTTTTTTGTTTCCTTATTTTGCCCTGAATTTTCACCATACTTCAACTTTCTATAATGCATTAGTGGAAGAACGTAGGTGAAACAACAGGTTTCTGAAGACTAGATTATGCCAATTTTAATATGCTTAGTTTTTACCCATGGAACATTGTTCCTTAATACAGTTCCTTTCTTTCAAAATAAGGAAAGAAAACCTCTGAAAGAGATGGAGGGACAAGGCCAGTGGCACAGTTGGCACATGCAGAGGAACACCAAGCCAAACTATTAATAAACAAACTTCAGTGGGAAAATATGAAATAAGATTATAAGGATAAATGTAAGAGAACACAGATCCTTTGCAATACCTAGTTTAATTAAAAGTGTCATTACTACTGTTTCATGCAGAGGTAGACCAAGCCAAACACAACAGGACTCATTTGTACATATGAATATAGAGATAAACACTTGAAAGAGTGATGCCACAGTGGTGAGGCATACAAAAGAACATAAAAGCCAGGTGGAAGGACAGAACAATGTGTGCAAGTCTACACATTATAGATTACTTTATACTGTCTGGCTAGTTTGTATCACTGAGTATTTGAAAAACCTCCCATAAAGACACAATTTCTTTGAACACCCTCAGGGAGACAGAAGTTTAGTCTTACCTGAATTTAGGCATTTTTTAATGCAAATATTTATCCTTAACACAATCCCCTTAAGCTTCCTTTTAGGTAATGGGAGCAAATACTTATGGCACTGGTGAGGTGCTTCTGCTTTAGCCATCTGTGTTCAGGTGAGATGGATCATGTTCATCTGTCTGGAGAAGGGGAGGCTGAGGCTTCCTGACCCAAGCCACTGGTTAGTCAGATAGAGAACAAATCTCCTTTTTCTGTAGGAGAGGACTAAAGGCCATTCTCCTCATATGCTACACATACATACACACCCCTATATATATTTGGATATACAAATGTCTTAATTACGCTTAAAGAATTACTTTCCTCAAACAGGCATATATTTACTGCTCTTAGCACTGGGGAGGAAGTCCCCTCCCTTTTTATGTATAAGAGCTTGTTTCCATCAAGCCTCTAGTCAGCACAGCTCAACAGAGTAATCCTCAGCTTCAGGAGTCAGAACTATTTTCTTCCATTGTGACTTTTTCCATAGTATCAGGTGTTCCTCATTTCATTTTACATGGATCAATGTGATTGCTGTTTTACTGGGAATTTCCAGTTTTAAACATAGGCTTAGTCAAATCCTTTCCAAAACAGGTATGGTAAACAATCACATTTATGGTTTTTTGGGGCGATATTTTCTTCATTCCCCACTACTCTCGATTTCTTCATATTCAACCAAAAATTAGCTCAGCGTAATCTTGTAATAGAATATGTTTTGTTGAAAGTTTCTGCTAGTAATAGACATGAAATCTAACAAAATATATCCTAGAGTCTGTTCTGTTATAGATCTTTTATATAGCTCATCTAACATTGTACAACTTTGAAATAAATGAGCTTTCCCTCTTGCTTCAAATAAGCTTAAATTATTAACAGATGCATTTGTTGCTCATGTTATTAAACACAATCTGTAAGTCCTATTAAACCTGTCAAGGGAAGATACCTCAAAATCAAAGAATACCTGCTCTTCAAATTCTCTAACTAGCAACAGAATTGCAGAGCTTCTTCCTCTTCAGTCTTAGTCTAACATGAAACATCTCTTTAAAATTATTCCTGACACCGAAAAAACCCCTACTTCATATCAGCATGCTTTTAATAACATTAAGTGAAACCTTATCCATGTTCAACTTCAATGCATTAGAATCAAGAGTAATGCCACTTTTAATTAAACTAGGTATTGCAAAGGATCTGTGCTCTCTTACATTTATCCTTATAATCTTATTTCATATTTTCCCACTGAAGTATGTTTATTAATAGTGCTATAGAGATTTTGGCAGCAGGGCTTCTTAGATCTTCTAATAACCTTTTGAGCCTAAGATTGCTTCCTTTCATACTCAAGCAAATCCTCTACCTTTAAGGAATGTTTCACTTTATTCAAAGCCTTTCTTTTTTCTTTGACTACCCTTTAATAATTCTTCTCCTAAAAAGTACTGATGAATTGCTTTGCTCCACACACAATCTAGAAATAGCTGAAACAGGCCACAGTCATACCTAGAGAAAAAAGCTTCTTTGTATTGTCAGCGACAGTTTCCATAAATTCTTTAAAATAGAGAGAATAAAAAGAGATCCAGACAACCTTTTGAACTCTATCTTTTCTCTACTGCTGTATCAATTTAGAAGGCACCTATAGATGAATAAACATTGGAAAATGGTCACTCCATCTCTGGTAAAATCGATTTTATACTGTAAAACCAACCTCTACTATTTGCTTTCAACTTTATCTGAATTTAAGTGATGCACGAGTGCTTAGCAGTAAAACTGTTGAAACTAGCCCCTACTCACCATTTCAAGTGGATCATATTATAACCACCTGCCATGTTTTTTTCCTCAAAACCTTTTTCCTATGGATACTTTTGCACACAGACAAGAATTTGTATCTAAACTTGTCACCATAGCTACCTGCTGTGCCTTGTATTTATACATTTAGAACTAAATTTATCCTGTGTGCAAATTACACTTTTTTATTAAGGATTTGCCCTCTTAGTAGGCATCTTTTCAATTTGAATTTGTTTAGATGTAATCATACAATAATCCCAATAATTTTTAATCTTCCATAATGTTCAGTCAAATTATTAAACATGATTGTATCAACTATTGAATATATTGACTTATCAGTATCAATTTATTTATAACAATATATTTATTAAGGTATGAAAATATTTTTTTAAATCTAGTCACTCCTTTCCCATTATAAAAATTCTACAAAATCTGAATTTACAATCCGCTAAGCATTAAAATCTCAAATAATTAAATGAAAAACTCGGATGAGCAAATTCATGAGCAGCCTGGTCTGATTTAGAGGCTGTCCCTGCTTTGCGCACTGGTTTGGACTAGAAGACATTCAAAGGTCCATTTCAACATAAGTTATGCTATGATTCCATATGTTATAACTTAGGCATTTATATGCTAGTATCCAGAAATGTCTTCACTAACCATAGCACAGGACCATCATCCCTGGATTTTGTACCCTTACATCTCTATTAAGAAATTGCTCATGCAGCTACTCTCTATTTCATAGCAGCATCATAATACATTTTTACTCTTCCTTCAAATCCAACAATGCCCTGACTCCTTGGGAGAACAAGAAAAAGAAATAAAACTTATTTCAAAAGGAAACAAAGCACAAGACTGTTACATGAACTAAGAATCTCTATCTTGTCTCTTTATGGGGTTTAAAAATATTACTCAGATGTTCCTAGAAAAACTGAGGAAATTTTCCATTCTCACAAAATTATTTTTAGGCTCGTGTGGCAAGATATCATTCTCCTGTGTATTCTAATGGTTTTGCTCATAAGACGTAACATTGTGGTCCTGGCTTTAGCTAAAATGAGAGACACAGCTGCCAAACAACTGAGTAATGACTCCCTGAAGGAATCACTCCAGGATCATTTCAGCGTGAACCACCTGTTCATCATGTTGTACAAGTTTCTGAGCTCACCAGATGTGAAGATCCCTGATTCTGTAGTTGATCTCTTCTTAAGTAAATGAAGATAGTTTGGTGAGTTTTTTAAAGTTTTATAACAAGACATGTTAAAAAAATAAGATTTCAGAATAAAGCTAATTTTAGGCCATTAAAAAGTTCATTTGTTTTTATGCCAGTAATACAGTTATAACTTTTACAGGAAATTGGATTCTTTTTTCCTTGAACTTTCTTTATACTTATTATTTGAAATCCTCATTCTCAGAATAGCTGTATTGCAGCAGAATCTAGAAAGGTACTGATATAGAGGATTTTTATCTGTTGCTTTTGGGGAGTAAAATAGGGAATGGAATAACATCCTGAAATATGTTTTAAATATGAAAAGGTTTTCAAAGATAAGAATGTAAAGTGCAGAAGTCACAAAAATATTATGTCTGCCACCAGATGCTCAGATGTCTTAACGCTTCTGAAGCTCTTGGCTTCAGGACTTGGAAAAGCCATCCCAGTCTCCAAGTTATTTCTGCTAAATACAGAAACACAGTATTATCCAGCTTCGGGGCAGAGAGTCAAGGATCAGCTCCTGTCTAAGGCACTGATCTATTGTGTCATTTTCCATTTTTTTGTGGCTCTATAAACCTTCCAAACCTTTGTCCTTTCTTACTGTGAGCTTGTCAGTACCAAGATGGCTTGTCAGTACCTGCTATGGTTCTTCCCAGTGTTTGGCATAGCAGGGCACTGATTTCAGCTGGGATTTCCAGACACCACCGTACAAATGGTAGTAAGGTTGCTTTGGAAATATGTTCCACATGTGTAGAAATGTCCCTATCCAGCTCTTTTGTCCTACTGCTCCAGTATCAGCTGAACAAGGTCTGAGCACACAGCAGAGGATAATATAACATAGGAAACAAGTGTGTGCATAAAATATACCCAACAGGCATAGTGTGCTGGTTTAAGAAGGAAGAATGAAGAGCTTGAATTCCATTCAGGAGATGATTTAAGCAACCAGTAGGGTCAATGTAAAAGTGAATGGATGCAAAAATAAAATCATAAAAGGTAAGTGAACTTTTGCAGCCAAGCAGAATGAGGACTTGTCATTCATATACCACTCACAAATGTCAAGGCCGTTGGTTATGGCAAGTAGCATTCACTTAGAAAAGACATTTTCTTTGGTCTTGCTATTCCTAATTTGTAAGTAAGAAATATTAGAGGAGATTCTGATGGTGGGAGAACTCTTTAAGAAGGAAAAAATCCTGGCTGTTTCTGGATTCCTTCTCTTCTTATATGCTTTATATTCCATGTGAAACCATGAACATACAAATTTGATTATTCATACAATGGTCAGGTGGATTTAACAGTCTTAAGACATTTAGTGAGTAACTTCCCGGTACAGTAAGCCTGGGCATTTATGAGTCCCTCTTACTTTTACTTTCCCCTCTTATTTTTAATTTTAACTGAGAATAACTTCTATAAATCACTGATATCATGTCAGCCTGTCAGGACTTGTCTACATGTGAAATTAGTTCTCATGAAATACAGGTGATAATTTACTGGAAACTAGCTACACTGAACTAATCTCTATATTTGTGCCTGGGCACTCATGCAATGTGGAACATGCAAGGTATCCCTGCTTTCAAAGAAGAATAAGGTAATTCACCAAAAACCCATCATACTATACTAGTTTAGAAGATGGAAATGAAAAGATACACCAAACTAGACAGAAGGAGTGAGATACAGTGTGGAAAACACAGGCAATTGTTTTAAAAATAGAGTACATGTATCTACTAGGAAAGGGTTTTAGCTTGGCCATAACCTGCATTGTCCCCTCTGTTTAACATTTGGAATGAAATTGGCTTGTTTGTAGCCAGTTCAGATTATGGACAAAAGAATAAATCTTCATCTGCATCAGTGCTTGTAAATTTACTCTCAGAAGCTATTAAGGGTAATTGCAGGAGGCAGAAAAAAGGAGAAGTAACGAGACAGCAGCTAAAATACTATAAATTAATACCTAGTTTTACAGAAAAATTCAAATTTATTCTTAAATGCAGCAGGGTTCAGAGTCTATGCTTACTGTTGCAACTGTTGTTTGTTATAATAGTTAAGGATATAAATGCCACTTTATCATTGTTACACAAGATGAATTAATAAACTGTTTAAATATTGGAATCAATGTTTAAAAAAATGCATCCTAGAGCCTAGTCATATAAAATCATCATATTTAGCTCTTCTGATAAATTAGAGGAAAAAGAGTATAAAGTTCTTTTATAAGAAGAATTTCTGTTTCTTCTCTAGTTATCTTGTTTCAACTATGAGAAAACCAGTTAGAGGCATCTGCAGACTAGAACTTGTGTATAAATTCATAATGTAGGTTTAGGATCAAGCTCATGTTTTAACTCAGTAAAAACACTGTGGTTTTGATGTCCTCTTGTCTTTGATACTTGGAAAATGAAATTCAGGAGTCAAGGAATGGAGACACTTGTGATGTTTGAAAGAAAAGTCAGAAACTGTAAATAAACAATAAGACACAAGCAATTAGAATAATCTAAATGACAACACAAAGATGAAAATGCAAATATGAGATCTACTCAACTCTTTTATAAAGTCCTGTGTAGAAGGGATTTATTTTAATAGTATATCGTTGCATGCATGTAAGTTTAATATTGGTTAATAGAAAATTGCTCTATTTAGTTACAAGACCATCAGCATTTTTGACACATAAAAAATAGATCATCGCAAGTGTATATACGAACCTCCATCAGTTCTGTATTTTGAATATGTATTCACTTCTCTAATCAGATATTAGTACTATGTACTTCATTGCATATCGTACCTGGATACATGCAGAAATCAAATACACTAGAAACTGAGACATACAGCTACATCAGGCAGAAAGTAATTTTTATTCTATAAAGACATCTAAAATAATTTTTGACTGAATTTTGTTTTTATAATTGGGATGGTAGAGAAATTGAAATTTTTATTTGATTTAAAATATTTCTAGTGCTTTGAAAGTAGTATTCTAAGTCGAGGCTTTTTTCCTAAAAGCCGAAATAAAAATTGTTACTTAATAAAATAAAAAAATACAAAACTATTTTTAATTTTATTGTCCAGTAAATATGTTTATATGGCATTTTCATAGTAAATGCCACAGATTTTCATAGATTCCCATAGTGGGTGTATGTTTGGACACACAAAGGAAAGAAAACCTTTTATACAAATTTATAAATATTGCTCAGAAAGCTATTATTAGTACAAATGCAGGACTTCAGATTATACAGCTCCACTACTTTATTTCTAAATAATTCTAAATTATGGCTGAAAGGACATTCTGGACATTTGAGATCAAAGAACATGGAATCATAATGGAGTTTACAGAAATCAGAGTGGGATTTCAGTGAGACCTACCTGCTCATGTATTTTTAGGTGGTACCTCAAGCAGGCTGGCTGTGCCTCCAGTACCAGGCACCCCACTGAGACAAATGTGAGGTTTTCATGTGATAAGAAACAGTAAGTTATTTGGAAAAGATTAGTTATTTTATCTCTCCATTTTTCTTTTGTTTATAGCTAGCGAAACCAGAAATTGCACGAAGAGAATGAAACACTTTTTCTAAAAATGTGGATCAGCGGTACAAGTAACTATGGTTGGTTGCTTTGTTTTTATCTCT
This sequence comes from Gymnorhina tibicen, assembly GCA_013399875.1. Lineage (NCBI taxonomy): Eukaryota > Metazoa > Chordata > Aves > Passeriformes > Artamidae > Gymnorhina > Gymnorhina tibicen. The sequence continues at coordinate 550,269 of VXAZ01006872.1, forward strand.
AATTCTTCAAAATTACCTAATAAAGATGTAAGATAATAGGGCACTACACTTGCTATGGTAAGCGGTATAGAATAGCTTTCCTACTGTAGTCTGCATTAGTCCTGTAGAAATGGGGGAAAATATATTATCTTAGTCTGTATTATTATTCTGTTCCTTCAGAGGAACTGGTCTGTGTATAAAATATCTTACTTACTTGGAAATAGCTCTAATGCTCATAGTGAAATAGGTACTTTTAGAGGGAGACAGTGGAAATTATTATCTATATGTGTATGTGTGATTCTGAGTGTACACAGTGCTTCTAAAATTACAGTAAATAGCATATTTGTAACTAGAATTTGGATGCTGGGTACTGGTGTGTGTTCAAACTATACTAGATAGATTCTCTTTTACGTAATTGTAAAATACTCCCATTTTTTTAGCTCTGTGAGGTTTTCAAGCCCATCTACTTTTAGGCTGAATTTTGCTCTGAAGCTCTCAGGTCTATATCTCATCTAAAAATCATTTGACTCTCTCTAGTGGAATCATGAATGTTCTCATTATCTGTATAAATACTGAATGTAATGCAAAGCCTGCAATGCTTCTGGCCTCCTCAATTTAAAACCATAACACAATTAATGAGAAAGTTACTCACTTTCTATGAAATCATTGATCAGCTGGGTATTCTTTGAGTGTAGTGGGTTATGTAGACACAGTAATTTTCATTTCTTTTCATTCAGATGGCAATATTTTGGTGGTAATTATATTCTGTATAGTTTGTTATTGACTTTCTTTACTTACTTTTGATGTATTAATTTTACTACAGGGTACTTTTATCTGTTCAGAATTTTATTCATTATTTATTGTTATATAGTAGCATTGTTAGAATTACATTAATTAAATTCTATGGTTCATATAATAAATTCAAAGTTTTATAATAGGAAGAGGAAACACATAGCAGTAAAGTATACCACTAGACTAGGAGAGTTAAAATTAAACTGAAAGTACATTGTTCCTTAGTGTCTAATCTGCTGAATCTTTAATGTTTTTTTTCCAGACAGCTTGGTTAAAACTTAATCCATTAAAAAGAGATGTGCTTCAGAAACTTACAATTGGGCAGCCTAATAGTGTTGGTATATTTACTAAGTTTATTTCTTGCAGTTGCTCTGTTTAAATCTCCATTTACTTCTAGAACAGAATCTAAGATAAGAATGCAAAGATCGATAACTGATAGAGTTACAATTTTCAACAATAATTGATTGGAAAAGATAAATATAAATAGACCTATGCTGCTGTTAAATACTACCACAACATTAATAAAATCAGTCACAGCTTTCCAGCTCCCAATTTCTTTTTACAATTAAAACTTTCGAGACACATGCTCACTCTTTCTCTCAGTGCGCACAGATAAAAAACCCAAAAAAGGGGAAGAGTATCTTGTTTTGATTTCTTAGCTAAATGATTGCTTCCTTCAGTGCGGGAATGTGGAGTTTTAGGACCAGCTGAATAAATGTTGCATGGGGAATTACTTTCTCAGGCTCTCCTCCCTTAGAGAGCCTGTTGCATTGACTTCTCTCACAAGTATTTCTCCCCATTACACTTGGTTCAGTAGCTGCCTGCAAATGCGTGAGAGCTTGTATATCAGGCCAAGTTATGGCAATAGAAGGGCAGTGTCACGGTTTTTTGGCAACATAAAACCGTGTCTGTGCCTGGTCCTCCAAAGCAGAGTAACTCATGCCCTGAATCAAGCAGCAGAAGCATGGCTCTGCTAGTATGATTCTGTGCCTGAGGCGTAAACCCTACCCCTTACCTGCTGCCAGAAATGTAGAGTTTACTCATAAATTTTTTGACCATTATAGCCAGAACAAATTTGTGTCACCCCAAAAACAGCCTAGTAGCTATATCTTACTGAAAGCTTTTGGCCTGTAGGAGCTCTGGAGATTACAACATTTCAGGAAAATCTCATGTATGCCTCTGTGCTAGGGGAATATAGTGCAATAGATTTGTGACCTTGTTAGTAGCACTTGAGTTCAAATCCAGTTATATGATGGTAGATATTATTTTTAATGACTGTGTCTGGTTTAGTTTGAGACTTGACTGTGTAAGCTCATTTCAGAAGCCTCAATTAAGTAGTTGATAGTAAACATAATATTTTTCTCTCCGCAATTGTGACTATGGGACATGATGAATGCAATTATGTTTTTCCAATGAAGAATGCATGCTTACATGTTTTGAAGTCAAGGATTCTTGTCAAAAGCATAACTGGTATATTTTAGTTTACTTAGTATTGCACAACTGCAAGTAGTGTCTGTATTCAAGAAGGGTCACTGTGTCTTTTAAATTAAGACTGACAAACCTGAAAGCTAGATGCTTGATATCAAAAGTATGCTTGTTACAAGAAAGAAAGAAAGAAAGACAAAGAAAAAGAGAAAGAAAGAAAGAAAGAAAGAAAGAAAAAGAAAGAAAGAAAGAAAGAAAAAGAAAGAAAGAAAGAAAGAAAAAGAAAAGAAAGGAGAATTTCATTGAGTTGAGAAGACTTCAGTGGTTGCATATATACATGTATATATAATATAAAATGAAATTCTGCCAATTTGATGGCAGTTTTTTGAAGGGACAGATTTTAATTTTTTATTTTGAAATGTTCTTTTCTTTCTAATCACTTTTATTGCCCTAGGTTATTAAGTTCTATTTGCAGCTTAAAGCAGAGCTTTTAGTCAGCAGTAAGGATCCAATATATCAAATTTTCTTCCTGGAAAATGAGGAATTTGGGATTTCAAATGTTTTCCTTACTTGAAAAAATAAGAAATATTTATGGATTCTTTTTAAACTGTAGCTTTAATTATCTAACTCTTCATTCATAATGGCCACTGCTTCCAGCAGAAAATCTGTTTTGACGCTTGCTCTGAAATGTGATAGTGGATACCTGATCCCAAAATGAAATGCCATGTTTGATTGCATCACAATATTGTGATTGCTTTATACTCAAAAAAGAAATAGGGTGCAGTGATACACAATAGTGTATCACAACAATGAGGGCTAGCAGTTAAGTGTTTTTCCCACTTCTCCCTATACTAGATTAGGTTTATGGTACTGTTGTAGTTAGAATAATTTAAGGAATCACCAGTTCCAATCCTTTTCTCAGTGACAGACCCAAAGCAGAGAGCAAGCTGTGTGCCCACAGCATGTGCCACGTTATGATGACTCTTTGCTATGAGAAGTCCAGCAGCCCTCTTGGGTAGGGTGTACACTCAGCAGGGTCTCACTTCTCATGGTCACCCTCACTGCATGACAAGGTAACATGGGCACATCCAGCGTCTAGACAAAGATGCCTTTGAATTACAGACCCATACACATCTTTTATTAAAATGTCTCCTCTACAGTTATAGAAGACAATAATGATGATATCTGATGACAGCATCTGATTTTGTTGTGCTTTTATAGCATTTGCCTCTTCTGTGTTCTTAAGAAGACTTCTTGTCCTTTATAGGACATAATCTGATTCAGGAAAGTACCATGATTTTATACAATAATCTGTTTAGATCCTATTGTAAATAGATTCCCATACAGTAAATAAAAAGAACTGTGCTGTCAGTTGAAAGTTAGAGTTTATTTTAAAAGCTTACTGTAAAATCTTAGGAAAAGAAAAAACTTTCAAACTTATTTCTCTTCTGCCGCCTTCTATTGATAAGATGAGAGTAAAGAGAACTGACAGCAGAAAAGTGTATTTGACTGAGGCATTTTGTGGGATTTGATTATCTGTTTAATCCTGGCACTTTCTTGTATAGCTCAATCTAGAGGACTTGATCTTTCACGTTGTAATACAGTTTTGTAGAGAAAAAGTTTAGTAGAGGTAATGGACATGCACTTCTGAGGAGACACAGTCAGAGAAGAGATGGTATAAACTACTAAAGGTGTTACAAAGAGAATGCTCCATTATATTCTATGAAACTAACTGAACATTGAGGGCACGTGTTATCTCTCAGCTATGGAGAAGAGTTTCCCTCCTTCTGTGAGCAATACTCTGATGGCAGAAATTAATCTCAAGTGAGGATTTGATTTTTTGAGCAACTGATTAAACATGCTTTACCCATTGAAATGTTCTAAAAGGTGGATTAACGTTACTCTCCCCATTTGACTGACTGGTAAACTGAACAGCTGTGGGATTAAAAGCTGTGCTCAAAAATCTTCATTTCACAGACCCTAAAGCTTGACACTCAGCTGAAGTTCAATTCTCTGCAGTATGTATTAAGCTCCTTAGAACAAGAGAAACATTGTCCCTGTGAGCAGAAATACGCCTCAGGACAAGATCTAGCATCAGCTCAGAATAAATTTTTTATTTTTCAGCAGATCAAAAATTTTTGTGATTATCATTTGTCTTTCATCTTCCATTGTGCCAGTTACAGATAATAGTGCCTGATACAGGAGCGAGGCAGTCACACTCCTGTGGAGTACTCAGCAAATTGCTCCAAGTAGCTATTTCCCATGATGTATGTATGGATGAGGAACTAGACTGGTGCAATATTCTGAGACTATTGTCTCACAATACACACTGATAAAACACACACTGATTAAACATCTCAGGCGTATGGGCAGAAAAGGACTTAACATACTAAAAGATGCTGTAGTTTAGATGTGGTGTGGAACAAATGTGCATAGACAAATTCTGGGTCTGATCACTAGACAGAAGAAGGTGCTGAGAAAGGCATACAGGTTATTTGATAAGACTGAATAGTCAGCTTCTCTCTCTGTGTCGCTGTCCTTGCTTATTTATGGATACACTCCAGATGATACATTCTCAAGTTTTGCTATAGCAGACTAAGCACCAGCTGGGGAGAAAAATTATTGAAGCTAAGGGATACTTCTGGCACAAGAACAATGGGTATAAAAATATTGGATCATCTACCAGAAAAATAAGAAACAAGCCCCTAACTAGTACAACAGTGATGTGCCGAGACAACTTGGTTCCTCCCACAGGAGGAGAAGGAAAAACCTAACTGTTTGTTTAACTAAACTTGACAAGTTTATGAAGGGCCTACATGATGCAAGAGCTGGGCACTGCGTTTAGCTCTATCAAAAGTCACTTCCAGTCCTATGTTCATGTTATAAACTTGAGTTACAATACTGTCACCAATCATCAAGAAAGCCAAGAAAAATTTAGCTCTGGTTTCTGATTTAGTTCTTAATTCTTTATTAGGCAACACCAAGAGAGAAGGAAGATCTGTGAAATTAAATTATAGGGAAAATTTATACTAGCCAGTATGAATTGCATTTTTAACGGTCCTCTGACTTTGGTTCTTGAGGCTTCTTATAATTTTTAAGCTTGATGCAAGAGCACCTTTTCTTTGCTCTGAAATTATCTGATATGTGAGCTATAACACAAGAGATAAAAGGACCACCTGTCTGAGCGACCTTTCTTTGATACCAGAACTCCCTTTAAAATATATTCGGAAAATATGGATACTAAAATCAGGTCTGGCATGAAAGAATCCTAAAGATTTCTTTTGCTTGGCATACATTTGAAATTAGGTCCTTTGTGCTTTAGTGTTTATTTTAAAGACAGGCAGAACTTTGATTTAATCAAATATATCAAGTATTTTCATAAGTCTTCTGTAGAAAGAAGTCTAAGTTACAGTGAAACATAAATAAAATGATAGAAGGTTCAGGATATTGAATTTCTCTAGAGAAATACCAGCCTTAGAAGAGACCTGGTTTCAAAGTGCTGGAAGAGAGTAAGATGCTGGAACCAGCTCTACAGAGATGAATTTTCAACACCTTTGACTCACAAATTACTATTAAATTAGACTGTCAATCCCTGCAGCAACCACAAATTACACTAGCAGTATTAAAGATGGCAAAATTATACCTTTAAAAAAAATTCTGTACACACAGCCTTAGGTTATTGCCATGTTTACCTTGAACTGACCTGTAAATCTATGCCAAAAGATCAAACTGGTTTCTATGTATATTCAGGGGACTGATATAACTGAGAAAATTAGTGCCATGTAATTTTATCATCAAAGAGGTCCGTAAGCAAAAGTGAGGATAAATGACCAAAGGCTGAACAGTTTGTGAGAGTTTAAAGACGTTGCTTTACAAAGGTGAGTAAACTAGACTGCTTCCTTGGAGAACGTCACCAGTCCAGACAGCAGCTGATCAGACTGCACTTGTTTCTAGAACTACTCAGATTCAGCAATTACCCCAGACTATTTCTAAGGCATATAGAAGAAACTCAGCTATGTTTGCTGCTGTGAAAAGGAGGAAGCCCTCACTAACTAAGCTGCATTTTTAGATTTCATATTAAGAAAAACACTTTTAAAATCCTCCAAAATATAATTTCCTACTTAAAACCCATATTGTCTTTTTGTACAGATTGTGAAGTGAATTCATATTATCGATCGGTGTAGCCAGTTTGGAGAGGAGAAAATTAAATTACCACTTGGACCATTAAAAACTTTTTTTAGAAGTGGCCCATTGCTCCAAAGTGAATGATTTGCAGCAGTGTAATGATATTCAGGAGAATTAAATCAGTTATCTTCAGATGTTATGTTTTAAGTATATATCTGATGAAGAATTGAGGAATCATCATTCTTTATTTTACATTACTGTATTTGCTACACAAAAGGAAGTTCCTACTTAAGTCAGATGTAGTCTTTTTGATAACTTCAGTCATAACAACATTTTACTTGCATCCTCTAACCTGATAGGTTTATAGACAATAAAATAAGAGGAAATAAAACAGCATCCTTCTTATTCTAGTGCCTACTGTCTTCACAAGATAAGTCTCATCTTTATATAAAATTATTGCAGGAGTGACATATTTAGATACATACCAGAGAGATGGTTAAAGTGTGACCAGCATAAGATGCTCAGAGAACCATTGGAGCTGAGATTTGCATTAGTGCTGAACACAGTGATGATACTAAAGAGATTTCTTTTTTTGTTGTTGAGCAAGGCTTACACAGACATATGGCCTTTTCTGCTTTTCATACTGCCACAGTGGTGAGGGGGCTGGGGGTGCATGGGAGGTTGGGAGGAGACACAGCCAGGACAGGTGTCTCAAATTGACCATAGGAATATTCCAGACACTACGGCATCACGTTCAGTATAAAGTGTGGGGAGGAAGGAGAAGAAAGGCAGGGCTTTTGAAGTGATGGTGTTCGTCTTCCCAAGTAACCACTGCACGTGATGGGGCCCTGCTCTCCTGGAGATGGCTGAACACCTGCCTGCCCTTGGGAAGCAGTGATTTAATTCCTTGCTTTGGTTTCTTTGCATGTGTGGTTTTTGTTTTTCCTATTAAACTGACTTTATCTCAACCTAGGAGTTCTCTACCTTTTACCCTTCCTGTTCTCTCCCTGATCCCACTGCTGGGCAGTGCCAAAGTGGCTGTGTGGGGCTTGGCTGCTGGCTGGGGTTAAACCACAACATGGATATGGGGTCACCTCTGTCAAAAATGAATCACGTTAAAAAGTCTAACTAGTCATCTGAAGTAACCTGAACATCTATATACAAGAACTGATATTTGTTGACTTGTTAGAATAGAATTTTTGACAAAAGAAATTGATCTTTTTGCCATGAAGGACCAGCAAATGTGTGTGTTGTAGGACCAGCAAAAAATGTGTGCTGTACATAGGTACGCAAACCTTAAAGAGCATTCACAGTCACAGGTCACCAATAATAGTTGGGATTGCTGGGTTCACAGAATCACAGAATCATTTAGTTTGGAAAAGACCTTGAGATTACTGAGTCCAGCCTTTGACTGATCACCACCATGTCTATGTGCCATGTCCAGTCATTTCTTGAACACCTCCAGGAAAGCGACCCCACCACCTCCATGGGCAGTCCGTTTCAATGATTAACAACCCTTTTGGTGTAGAAATTCCTCCTGATGGCCAGACTGAATCTCCCTTGGCACAGCTTGACCTGTGATAAACTAGCACTGGGGGAAGCCCAGACATGCATCTCGAGCTATTTAATCACAAGTGTATTCCTACATCTTGTGTTCCTGACTATGGAAGTGAAGAATATTGTTGAAGGCTAACTGAATGCTCTGTCATAGCTAGAGCTAGCAAAAAGCTGCATTTCTTGACAGCAAGAACTTAGGGAATTTTTATCGTTCAGGTCTGAGAAAGCTGATTTGCTTCAGATTGGCTGGGGGGATGTTAGAGCAAATAGATTATGTAGATACATCTTTTAGCTGCTTTGATTTTGGTGTTTCCTATTAGTTCCAGTCATCCCACTGGTTTCTGTGTGACACTACTCACTAAAGAACTGATTCTGCCTTGGTTTCTGTCTGTTGTGGATGACAGTTGTCACCACATCACACAACAGCTTGCAAAGGTATAGCACCTTTTTCTGTGCCCCTACAGGGCAGACAGAGAGTAATCTCACTTTTTCAGTTCTTCCTCAATCTGAGGATCTCCTACAACAAAGAAAAATGGTGTTCAAGGGTCAGACCTTAAAAGCACTGGCAGAGGGCTAACACTGACTAATCATCACTTTCACTTACAGAAAAAAACTTTTACTGCCTGTCTGATTGCCAAGTGATTTTGAAACCTTACAAACATTTTTATTTTAACTTCTGGTAGGAGAGTTGGATTTATGTTAGACCCAAAAGTGCTCTGGTGATAGTTTTATGGAATGATACAGATCATTTACTTTTGTAAGTTAGAAGCTGAGCTTCTGTGCTCTGTCTCTCTGTACTCCTAAAGGTGGTAGGAAGATGTGCTAATGTGATGGCTGATTGGATAGCTACAACTTATCACAGGTCATGCAAATTCAGAAATGTCTGTAAGCGAGCTAAAAACTGTACTACAGCATAATCCCACATGTAAAGTACTGATAATTAAACCCCTCTGACAATTACATCATACATTATCAGGATTAGCCAGATCCATTACTCATCACTGGTGCCTTGAACAAAACAAAGCTGGTTCGCTAGGGACTGTCAGCTGAGCAGATGCTCCTATGGAAGAAAGTAGCCAAGCACTGTTTATGTAACACGAGCAGCAGCATGCTGCAGAAAGATATTGCTTCAGCTTGCACAGTGTTCCTGGAGTTTAGAAACTAGAAAAGGCAAAAATCTGAAAGCACCATATTGACTATACCATATTTGAATACCAATTTATTTGCATATTCTGCTTCTCTGCTGTAACTATGCCTTGATGAAACCCTTTTTTATGTATATAAAGCGCACATCTTTGCATTTCTCCTGTTTATAACAATTAAAGACAATAATCCACAGAACACAGAGGAAAAAAGATAAGGGTTTTAGTTATTATAAAGGAATACTATTTAATTGCAGGAGTTTATACTAAAGACTGGAGTTAAAATGTACAGAAACTTTTTTTGCAAGGACTTTAGTGTCGGAGTGCTTTTTTGGTGGTGGTTTTTGGGCTTTTGGGGTTTTGCTGTTGGCTTTTGGTTAGGGTTTTTTTGTGGTTTGATTGTTTGATTTTTTTTGGTTGGGTTGTGGGTTTGTGGGTTTTTTGGGGGTTTTTTTGTTTTTGTTTTTTTGGTTTTTTTGTTAAATTGACAGAAAAAATTTCCAAAATGGAGTTTTCTGAGGATAGAAGATTTTTTCCTCACCCTGCTCCTGCTACCAGTTTCTTGCCCATGTAAAGATGTGGAAGGCAAAAGTCCGTGTGTAATAAGAATATCCTGTTTTTACAGTGTTTAACTGGTGGAAACTGCCCTAAGAGGTTTTCATTTTCTGAAACAAGATATTTTGTCTGAATGCTTGGTGAGGACTATAACAAATCATGTAAGTCTAGGGGACCTGTTCCAAATAAGGAGTGTTCTTCAGAGACTAACAATATTTAAGTATTCACCTTTTAGAGATGATGTTTTACTCTGTTCCAGAATGAGAAGACTTCAGTTCTTTTCACAGAGTAATTGAGGGCTTCATATGAAGTGTGTGTGTGGTGAGGGTGCCCTTTTGGGTTTTGGTTGTTGTTGTTTCGCTTTAAGGCAGTTTTCAGATAACCATAGTCCTTTGGGCTTCAAAGAAATTCCAGAGATGTGTCCAACTGCTAACTGGTAGATATGGAAAAGCTGGTAGGAAGTCTTAGTATACACTAAGTTGTGTCAGTCAGGTGCAACCTAAGGAAATTGGGATTTATCTGTATAAGCATTGGACACTGGGAGATTCAGGTTACATCGCCTCTTAAAATCTGAAAGATATTTCAGTTGGAACATTTTAAATAAAGGTGTGTCCAGGCCTATAACATGTAAATCTTTTAATTCTGATTCACATGTTCCTTTTAAAACTTTATTCCTTTGTTTGCTGTGGTTTGTTGCTGGTGATCATTGCCACAAACGTGTGCCCAAGGAGTGACACTAAAAACGTCTGAGTAGTCTGGGACATGGGCTTCAGTTAGTGGTCTGTGACAATTTAAAGCCTGTACATCCTGTGACAGAATAAGGCTGGAAAACTCTCAGGAGCTGCAGTTCTCAGCCTGGAGTCTTTAATGCAGAGCCATCTTAATCTGTATGTTAAACTGACGGACTGAACAGTGCTGGGTGGAGTGTAGCTTCATGCTTTATTTCACCTCCACTTCTGTGAAGGTGATAATCACTGGTAGAAACACAGGGTAAAGAAATGGGCACAGTTTTGCCATTAGCCATTGTGCTTTGACAAGTAGCTGCATTTACTAAGCCTCAAATCTATTATTGAAACATACTTTCCAGTCATCCACTGTGTGACAATTATTATGGGGCTTTCTCCCTGTTTACAGATGAAGTCACCATGATATTAATGAAGAGGTAAGGGTAAGGGAGGCAGATGGAAAATTATCTAATACTCCACTAAGTATGGTAATATTTTGTATTGATGATTGCAGAGTCTTTATTAACTTTATGACAAGATGTAGTATTATAGTACAGTGTGCTCAGGCTATTTTGTTTTAAATAATCTATTAACAATAATACAAAAGAATAATAAAAAAGAAGGAAATTTACTTTGTCACTCCATAATGAGTCATGTTATGTGTTTAGTCTTTTTTTGTGGTTATTTTGATTATACTAATTTGGGCTGTGAAAGATTTACAGATACCCAGGATTATAATCATGTATGATCTGATCCAGGATGAGTACTCATAGCCAGAAGTTTATAATTCATCTTTTATTATTCAGCCTTTTTTTGCTTCTCTACAGTCACCTGATATTAATTCTTTTCCGGTATAAGCTGCGCTCTATTTCCATTTTGGGATCTGGATATATTCCTGGGAATCAGTTACATTAATGTTGCACAAGACCCTACTGTACTCCAACACTGGCCCTATTATCTCACACTCTTTTTTGTTTTCATAGTAAGAAAATACAGATATAGAGACTGTAGAATGATCATCCGATATGTGTTTCAGGTAAAATTTCAGGTGAACCATTGATGACCACAGACCTGATTCACAAAGGAGAACAGCACACAAGCTGAGTTTAGAAGTCAAACACATTGAGAAGATAAAATAAAAGCAGACTAAGCTGGTTTATGCAAGGTGTGCCATCCAAGTTCCATATTTACATTTTCAATAGCCACTGGCAAGAGGAAAGCCTCTGCCAAAAGTGATTCTGCCATTCTAGGGTAGGTATCCCAAACAACAAGAACAAGACACTTTCCTGTATGTGGCTCTCTCACTTCGCTGACCAGAGATAAGGCTGGATGATGAACTTAAACCAGGCAAATAACTTTCAAACCACTGTTAGATGAGGTGAATCCCATCTGCAAATTATTGTGTGGTTGCAGAAAGGTAACACAATGAAATCAGGAACACTTCTGAATGATAGGCTACCCGGTTGACTTCAAGAATTTGGTGCTTGAAAGCCATTTTGTGTTTTGAATCCCATTCTACAGATAAGGATACTGAGGCATGAAGTAATTCTGGCACTGAGGAATATTCTTTATGAGACTGCTCTTAAATTTTAAGACCACTCTTTTGCAGAATTAGGAATGAACATTCAGTGAGTGCAAAAAGCCAATAAAAGCAGCAGCGTTGCCGCTGAGAAGCTGGCTGCCCTGAGTTCCCTGGCTCGCTCTGGGAAGTGGCACATGACACCTCCTGTGTGCCAAGGGCAGCCTGCAGGCTGAGGGATGTTTAGAGAAGTAACACACTTTTCCTCTGCTTCCTCAGCTTGTTCCATTGCTTCCTCTGTGATTTCTAGCTTGATAGAAAGCAGGTTTTTTAAAAGGTAAATATAGTTCACATAGAAGTTAAATTTCCTGGCGCATCTTTCCATTCAAGCATGACTGCTGTGCTGCATATTCATGTGCAGCATGAGTTTATAGTCTCACTACTTGGTACAAGCTATGAAAAAAGTAAGCTTAGCCAATAAGTGTGGAAAGAAATGCATTTTGAACCCTTGCTCTTGCTATGGTGGTATCCCCTGAGGAAAAATCAGATGCTATGTTTCTGGGAAGAACAAAGACAGAAGGAATTCCCCTGGCTGTTGGAGATGCTCCCATGCCAATCCGTGGCAGTAAATGGCACCAGCCAGCTGCAAAAAGGGGTCTTGGCACCAGCAGGACTCTCCCCGAGAGAGTCTCCCTGTGCTGTCCACCTCACCTCACGTATGGCTGTGCTTACAAGACAGTCAAGCCCAATTAAAACATGACTGGAGGGTGTTGTCAGAAAGAGCAGTTTAGTGACTGCAATTTAACTGTTTGCTAATTATGGGGTAGGATTTCTTTTATTTATTCTAAATGGATAATTTGTTTCACAGAATGCAGTCTGTGAGCACACAAGTGAGTGCTTCTGTGTGTGCAAAGATAAAATACTTCTCTAAAAATACTTCTTTTTCTTTAGCTATTTCCTTTCCCTCCTTGCTTCTCTTAGTTTTCAAACTGTAGGTTATACTTATTCAACATCTCTACCACAACTCAAACTTGCACCAATATTGCTCACAAAATTTTTAATTTCTTGCACCAGGGCTGCTTTAGTCTTCTGGTGCTCATCTGTTGAGGTCACTGAGGGCCTCACAGTCTTTTAGCTGCATGTTAATCTTGAATCCTTCAGCAGACTCTGGACTGCTATGGATAATTTTCTTTTTATTGTTGTTCTTTAATTAAACAGAAAATGATAAATTGTTTATGTCTATTGTGCAGTCTACAAATACTCTCTTCTTGGTTCATTACCATTATTATATGACATATGAAAAGAATGGAATGGGGTAGATTAATGAAGCCGCATGCTGATCACAGTTTTGCTGAGAAACCTCAGATATCTGCAATCTGACAGCTATTTAGAGAGGGCTGTCTGGCCTGATCAGATGTCTCTGGGCTGTGACCAAAACCCAGTGGCTTATTTATTTAAACAACACACTTTTCAAAATTATGCATTAAAGCTATTGACCATTGCTGTGCAAACCATAATAAATTAAGAAGTCTACTTAATTCCTCTAATGTGAAAAAGATAATAAAATTCAAGATGAGATCTTTAGACAAAAGAAAAGTAAAACTGCCTACAACAAAGCACATTAAGCACTAGTCAGAACTGTAGCCACCACATAGAATTCTACTTTCTCTGATGTAGGAAGACTGTGGGGAGCAACAGTGATTGCTGGACATTTGGGGCTCTTTGAAGGTGCTTTCCACAGTCAGAAAACTAAATTGTGTCCACTTAGCCATTTTTTATTCTGCTTTTGACTTTTTGCCTTTCACTTCTATCAAGCATACTGTCAGCCTTTTTTTCTGTCTGTGGATGAACTGTTGCTTAGTTTGCTCTCCTCACATGTGCTGTTCTACTGAATACTGGGGATGTAACTTTCCATCACTAAGGTATTTACATGAATGTAAAGGGGATATAAAATGTTACTTTATGACCAAAACTTGGTCATACTTGTTTCATCCTTGTGCAAATGACAAAAGTGGGAAAAGAAGACAAACTGTTGCAAAATTAGGATTTTTAATGGGAATAAGATTTATGCGCAGTGATACACGTTTTACTAGCACGGGCAGTGACCTGCTTTTCTTTCCTCCTTTCTCTGTTTTGTAAAAGTATTTCCATCACTAATGTGCCCCTGTTTCAGGGCCTGCCAGTGGCAAATCCAAACGGTCCATTAACTGTGAAGTCAGTTGTCAGTTCTCTCCTGCCTCTAGTTTGGCACACTTCTGAGTGACTCGCTTCATTGATTGCACAGTGATTCTGCACTGCAGAAATAAACCTTGGGTCACATATCTTGAGGTTGATTCAAACTAGATAGTATTTTCTGTCAGATAAACTGGCATCTTTTTTCCATAGGAGCAAACTGGTAATGTACACTACAAGATGATTTGCTTTAATAGCAAACGTCCAGATTCAGGTTTAAACTGCAATGGGCAGAATAAAGGTCAGGATTATGCTGAAAGATGTATGTATTCAAATATGTCTTTTTGAGCTTAAGGGACCATGATTGTTAGATAGGCATGTGATTTTGTTGTACAACTGGAAGATTTAATATGGTGTATCTGATTACATTAGTGGTTGCTTAGTATTTATGGGAATGATGGGAATAAAATTTTTGTTCCTTCCCTTGCCATCTCACATCTGTGGATCTCTACACAGATCCATGGTGTGGAGCAATAGTGTTTCCTACATTTATAGTAGCTCACTTGAGAGAATTAACCCATTCTCTAGAGCTGGTAGAAAAAGAAAAGTAGTGTTTGCTATCAGTGGACTCCACAGTGATTTTGTTCCCTTGGCTGATAGTTCCTTCAACTTACTGATTTTGCACTCCTTTTAAACTTCTTGTTGTGCTTCAACATATTCTTAAATTGTATCTGTATAGACAGGATGGGTCTTTCTTCTCTTTTTTGCAAAAAAGGGTTTGTAAGGTTATTGCATACTTTCCTCAATGCAGCAGGGAAGAGACTGAAAGTTTTCCTGGTGAAAAATTATTCCTATATACACTTTTTCCTGCAATTCATTATTTTATGGTCAGTTTGGCTTGTTTTTCACTCTAAGCCACTGTACTCTTGATTGCTTCAAGCTTGCAAGTTACTCTGTTCTCAAAATCCACTCTAAGTGAACAAAAAGATAAAGAAGTCAGTTATGATACAAGAGCTGGGCAGAAAGATTTGCTCCCTGGTATGGTTAACAGGGATACTTTTTCAATAATCAGATCAGGGTTTGACATTGCATGGACTGTCTGTAAATCAGTTTGCACTGACTTGTTTTCTGAAAATATTTTAACTTTAACATAAAATACTGAACTTTAAGTATTGTGATCTTTTCCCAACATGTGTGGGAAAGCATATGGAAATCTTTGAAAACAGAATGATTTTTGTATTTATAGCTGCCATCATAAGTACAGAGGAGAAAGGTATTATGGGAAAAATATCCACATTAAAACAAACAGACAAGAATACTTTTCCCCTATCAGTTATTTTTACTTCATTCCAAGTGCTTCTGTAAACATAAAGAAATAAGCAATCTCTTCCCCTTTTAATTAGAAATTTTAAATATTATTGTTCTGGTTATGTGTTTTATATACAACAGCAACAGTGGCAACCTGTTTAGACTGTTGTGGTTTTTTTTCCTCATGTTCATCTCTCATTAGGAAAATGTGCTCTAATTTAGTTGGAAAAAATCTCTTTTCCCACTGATGATAAGAAGATTTTGGAAAATGTCAAGTAGTTAAGAAGAGAAAACTCACCCATCGCTCAAAAGAATGTTTCAGTCCTAGCCCACAGACTTTCCTGTTACTCTTACTCTGACTTCCCACAGGATATTCCTGTCTCAAAGACTTACTTTAAAATAAATAAATAATCACTATTGTTAATCTTCATTTCAGAAAGAATCCATGGAATACAAAAATGCATATTTATTTAACAAGACTCAGCAGTGCACTTCAGGTTATTTTGTTCTTGCATACAAATTTTGTCATTAGCAGGGACATTCAGATCACGAAGGTGTCACTGCACAGTGTTATGCACAATTGATTACATCTATCTGCTGTTGAAAGTTAATACAGTTCATCTAACTGTAAGCATTGCTCAATGATGTACAGACAGAATCACTGTAGTTAAAAAAAGAAAATTCACCTCCTAATAAGGTAAATAATTTTGATGTGTTCTTTTGTACTAAGTTTTTGTCTACTTTAGAAAGGCTGTTATAACCCAAGATATTAAGAGGTAACTGAGACACAGAGAATGTCTCACCCAAAGGTGCTTCTCTAAAGGGTTCCCTTAGGCAGTTTTCCATTTTCGTTTCAAGTAAATTGCTATGTAGTTGTTCCAGAACTTAAATAACAGATGATGGAGAGAGAGTTCCAGATGTTTATTCTTAATTCAGGATGTGTTTAACCCAGGTTGAATATATGCAGCATAGTTTAGAGGAAGATAAGGAAGATATGGCTATTTCTTTGGATTCAATAATTGAAGGCTTAGGAATAGGTATACAATAAAAAAAAAAATCCCTCTTCTATTTATTGCTATTTAATATTAATATAAATTCCCCTTTCGATGTGCCTAAAAGGTAAAGTTATAAAGCACAGTCCCTGCTGAAGACAGAATTATACCCGGAAAACAGTGGTCCTGTACTTTATAACGATGGCTTCATTGTTTTTGTGAAGATAAATTTGCACCTTTTTTGTTTTCCATGACCCCTATTTTATTCAAACATATGTATCTTGCTTCTGGAGTAAGAATTTTCCTTGTGGGAATATATTGAAAATGCTAAATAGAATGGTGATTTCTTTTTGGCATTACACTTAAACGAACATTTTTCTCCAGAGTTTTGAAAAATCCCGTTGTGTCTTTTTCATCCCCAAACAATTTGGTTATTTCACTCTGCTATTATTCTATACATAATCTGGTTTTCCCTTTCTAAAACTAATCCATCACCTTAGAAGAAAACAATCTAAACCCTCTGCAGGGAACATATAAAGCAAATGACCAGTTTGTCTGTTATTCTCATGATGAAACAATCTTATCACACGTGGTTTTGCTAATGCAGAAAAATGGCAGAATATGAGATAATCATGCAATACATGTTGTGTGAAAATGATCCATATTCTAAATTTTCTGAACAATAATATAATTAATTTAGTTATAATTAGATACACTCAAGAAAATAATACTATCAATGAAGTAGATAACTTCTTCATGAATTTTCAGAAAATGACATGAGAAGGGTTTATTCATAGCTGATGGCACAGATCAGGTTCTGATACCTAGTTTATCTACATATGTGATTTATTTTGTATAGGTGTTCTGCTAGGTTATGGTAATATATGCAAAATTAGTTCTAACTAATTAGGCACAAAGATGTAGTGTTCACATGTGATGACCAGATTCTGATTCTGATCTCGCTTATACTTGCTGACATATCAATCTTAGTGAAGATCGCTAGGTATAACTGAGGATAGAATTTTTGAATTTGTCTTCCACTTTTTTTTAAAAATTTTTTACACTTTCTTTTCAAATGCTGACTAAGCTATCTGTTAAAATATAGCTAAGCTTATTAGTGCAAGGCTATGTGCAGTGTATTGCAGATGAACTATGGAGGGAGATGCAAAGGAATAAATGACCATTTTTTTCAACACGATCTGGCACCTGCAGATCATGTTTGTCTCAAACCTGGTTTAAAGCTGGTTTACATCCAGAGATTATTGTGCAGGTCCACTGTGATTTCCTCCAATGACGTATCCTATAATCATAGAATCCATGAATTAATCTTTTTTCTGTTTGAAGACTGTCTCTCTAAAACTAGCCAAACATGTCTACCTTCAAATTTTGCTTATTAATCTCATTTTGAGGTAGTTTTATAGGTTCGGGAGACTTCCTTTAAACTTCTGCTCTCCATGGACAACAGAAATTTAATAAGGTATATAGAATGTGATCAAGTCATGCTTTATACTTCACTTCTTTAAGTCAGATGATCATCTTTTTATTTTGCGATGAAACATTTCCATTTTTTTGTGCCCTTGAAATTTTCCTGTGAGATCTTTGAAATCTATAACATCCCTGAAATGTGCTCAGACGAAGAGTTAGCATTCCAATGCTAACTGCTGCCAAATGCAGATGCAATCTGACCTCCCTCTGCTGCTTCACCTTCTGTAATTATACACCCAAGGATCACCTTTTTGACCCTTCAATTGCAATTGCCTCCACCATCAGCAATTCCTTTTCAAAGGCCGCATCTAAGTTTAACTGCAAGAGAACACCAGGAGATACCCCAGATCCTGCTTGCTCCTTGTATAACGAGATCATGTGCTTAGATTTCACCTACATGGAGACAGGGGTGTGGGAAATGACTGGTGACTTTCTAGATAGCATGCTAATGGAAAGCCAGGATGAGGCAGGGGTCAGCACCTGTATCTGGGAATTCAGAAACTCTCCTGGACTTCAGATTCCAGAGATAATCAAAGAAGTTTCTTCCTGATGTTGCCTCTTACACTGTTTGGTTCTGAGCATATTTCCTGTACAACAAAGTCTGGAGTTTGTCCTCTGCATTATTAACTTTTGTGCTGTGTTTCCTTTTATCAACAGAGATTTTCTGGTTTAGTTCAGATAAATTCTAAAACTTCTCCGAAATGCAAATATATAAATAAAATCCTCATATTTAGTAGGAATTAGGTAACGTCTCCAAATGTTTTATTTTGTTTTGCCTTGCCAATTTTTTATTTCTTTAAAGTAATCAGAATATCCTGCATTGCTAAGTAAGATGCTGGCAGAAGCATCAATACATATTGATTTATTAAGATAAATTTTAATCTTTTAGACAAAACCAGCAAGTTAGTTAAACAAGATTTGTTTGTATAAATGTTTGTGAATTGTCATTAACTGCCTTCCATATCTTCAATTTTTTTATTACTCTGGTACCTTGTTATTAATCAGATTATTTTGCCTGCTTGTTTCTGTCTCACAGCCTGATAGTAACTTATGTTATACCACCTAAATAGTGGCACATTTTATCTTTTCCAGGTTTTTCAGAGCTTTCATGGTGTCCAAAGGTGTACTAAAAATGAGCACTGATGGACCAGAGAGCTCCTTTCCACAATATTTTTTAGAAGTTCTTTTGCACAGGTTTTACAGACCTGCTTATCTTACGTTTCTTTAAACTAGTGTTCCACATTTGATTATTAATGACTGAAATAAAATCACTCTCAAGCTTTTCCCAAGGGCACAAGAGATGTATTTACTGACCACTTCTGCCCTTCCTAAGATCTTATCATTATTAACAAGAATTCTATCAGGTCTAATATTGAATTAATGCCACTATTGGAATTATTTTTGTTTCTCAGATGTCCCCTCCATACTCTTGTTCTTATCTCTGCTGACTATAAACTTTTCCAGGAATTATTTGTTTCCTTTACCCATTTTCTAGAAACACACTTTTCTGATTTGTATTTGCTACTAGTATTTTTCTTTTTTCCATTTTGTTAAATTTTAAAGCTATTGTTAATCCTCTTTAAATTAGATTGTGCTAATATTTTTTAAGTTGTCCTTTGTCTGCTGAGTGTTTAATAAAAGTCTGATCACTGTTCATGCATTTCTGATTATTTTCCTCTTTTATCAACCTTATTATCAACCTCTTTGATGATGTTGCACATATATGTTTTAAGACGGTTTTATTTATTTTATCTAGACTGGCAAATTTAGGTATTACTGATAAGGACTGGTGTGTTCATGTGATTATGGCAGGAATGGTACTGAAGATGCTACTGTTCATTAATTTTGTGATCAGCTGTTATCTAAGTTAAGGCAGCTGAAATAGTGTTATTCCATGGCTTGTTTAGGAAGTCATCAATATAGTCTGTGGTGTGTTTAGAAACAACAGTTAAATATAGGTCCAGCTTGTGCCATCCTAATGTGCTCTGTGCTCCTGGGATCTTATTCAGGACTGACACAGCCCTCAAAGGGCCCCGTGGCTGCAAGGAGTTTGCATGGGATTGAGAGAATCCCCTGAGAGAAAAACAAGTGTTGAGGGAGTATTGGGAAGGTGAATTAACACATATGCTTGTTCTGATTTTATTCTGTAGTTATTCAGTAATCCACAAGGGAAATGGACCCTTTGTTGGTGGATCCTTAAGACAGTGCAGCTCTCTTAGATTATGTCTTAGAGGTCATGGAGATAACAATCGGTATCTTTGTTTCATGTCATCACTAGTGCCTGAGCTCTCATGTGAGAACTCATGGTAAAAAACTGACTAAATTTAGCTTTGAGCCTACACATGCTTCTTGAAAGAACACATCTTAAGTATTTGGCAGCTCTCTTGAAAATGCAAATGCATTTCACAGTGAACACAGAAGAGGTGCTCTTCTCAATGTGCTCCATCCCTGGGGAGTGGTGCAGTAATTCTGTGTGGTCAAAGGAAAACGAAGTCCCATTTCCATTTACCTTCCCGTTGATGTTTCTGTTTGTGTAAGTACAGGATGTGTATCTGGGTGGATATGGATGCACACATCACTTGTCAAAATGGGATGGTTTTTTTGCCCATATTTAAGAAGTCTTCTGAAAATCTCTGCAATTTCACAGATTTCCAATGAGCTACCTGAGGAGTAAGAACTATATAACATCATGCAGATTAATAGACCTGAGCTCTGTAACGAGCCCATATTAAGAAGCAGGGAATCAGTGAGAATCATTATTCTGTGATTATGAATAAAAAGCTGTTCAAGACTAGGACAATAGTTTATTTTGCAGTTTTCCTTTACCCTCTTTAGAATAAAATAGGCAGGTAGGAAATTCTGTTTCTACTAACCAGGGAAAATAGCTTACCTGGAAGATTTTCATTTTGGAATTTCTGCCCTGCAGAAACTTGTTTCCTTTCCTTGTCAAGTGGCACATCTCAAATGAGATCCCCATCTCCTATAGCAAAATGAAGTACTGCACTGGAAATAGATCTAGATTGGTACCACAGAAAGTGAGATGCCACCAATAACCCATTTGACCAGATCAATCTGCCTGCTCCAAAACTGTCAAAGGCTATGGAGTTGTTCAAAGAGAAGTCTCCAGGAAATAACTAACCTCTTACTTCTTCTCACATTTGCACTCACTGTCTTAAATGTTTCTTGTCTAACTGACATCAGAAGGGTCATAATACTGTTATTAGAAGCTTTCCCTTCTTAAAAGGAAAGAAAAAAGACATCCATGAAAATTGCAGTAATTTAAATTGGTCTTCCTGAACTGTCCAAAAATTTTAAGTTAACTTAATTATTTCCAGTGTTCACTGTCTATGATTAACTCCTCAAGGAATACTAATTTTGACAACTCTTTTCCAAAAATAATCATTTGATGTTTAACCATAGTAAATTGGAGCGTCTCTTTATGGGAGGAAAATGAAAACATTCACATAAGCTTCCTGAATTCTTCCACTCAGCGCTGTAATATAAATTGGAGATTTGCAATATGCTTGTGCACAAATAAAATACACTCACAGAAATCAACACATGCATGTCCCTCTTTTCTTCGCAAGTGTGTACACACAGGAGCTATTGCCATGCTTCATAACTTTGTACTCTCCCTCTGAAAGTTCAGATTGAATGGTAATGTACTGATCCAAGGCTAATGTGAAGGGATTAATACCTTTCCTGATTTTTGACAGGGAGAGGGAAAATCTATGCTCATAATAAGCGAAACCATATATTTTACTGGAAATGACATATGTAGAATGATTTTATAAAAATGAATCTGTCATTCTTTTCTGATGAAGTTCACTATCATAGGGCATCAAATTAATCTTTTATAGATTTGTGTTTGTGGTATAGGCTTATAATGATTTGTGGCTGTTTTCTTCCAATGAAGTAAACTGTCCTGTGAAACACAGAAATGGCCATGAATCTTACAATCATATAGTCTAAAAAAACTCTTCTGCTTGGGACTGATAGTCTCACCTTAGGGTGATTTTTATGGGTCAGTTAAACTGTGCTGGCAGCCATTCTTTCACTGCCACGTGTCTGCTGCCAGTTAACATTGATTGAACTGGTGGCACCTAAAGGAAGCCCGTCAATGTGAGTCCAGAAACTCAGGTCTCCAATGGGAAACCGCTCTGCAAGGAAGCAGAGAATCCTCTTAAGAACACATTGTCGTTTCTGCATCCCTCTTTGAAGTCTTAGAGCAATGGAAGAGATTAAATACCTGTTCCCTCAGAAAGAGTTGAATAACACATCACCTTTATGTTTATGTTACAGGTTTAAATTTAGGTATTCTTGTTTGGCAGTTTGTGTATTAATCTCTGTTCTTGGCCCCTCCATAGGGCAGGTATGCCCTCTCCTCTTGTGGCAGTCGTCACTGGGATAGTGTCCTTGAGAGGATGACAGAACCTGAACTCCACCAACTCCACAGAGCCGTACAAAGATAGTAATATCAAGATCAGATAGTTTATAAAGTATGTTTAACTGTATCAAGTACATTATTGTAATAAAGAGGTTTCAACTTTTCCGCTAAATCATCTCCCTTGTGCCTAGATGGAGGCAGTTCCTTATGAAGGGAAAAGCAGGAGGGAGGGAAGCAGAGACTTTAGGGGTCCTGCAGGTTTCAGGATGGCACTTGCACACACAGAAGCAAAGTGCTTGTGTTTTGGTTTTGTGCAGGGCAGATTTTCTTTCCTGCTTCCAAGATCAGCTGAGTTCAAAACACAGGTGTCCTGGTTTCAGCCAGGACAGGGTTAACTTTCTGCAATAGCTGGAAGAGGGCATGGCCAGGACCCTGATGTCATTTGATACCATCTCACATCATTGCCACTGCAGGGGAGGAAGCATGGCAGGGGTTTTTCTGTGCAAATAGCTTCTTTAGACATAGATGTATATAATCTTATACCTTTTGTTATTAATATTGTTGCTATTGTTGTTATTAATATTGTTGTTGTTGTTTCTAGTAAATTGTTCTTATCTCAACCCATGATCTTTGCCTTTTGTGCCTCCCATTAGAAGGGGAATGGCGTGTGATCCTTTTCATGGGAGTACTAAATTGGGGAGTACCATACCTAAACCAGGACAACACAACCATCTCATCATGAAAATATGCTAAGGTACCCCTTTGGAAGAGGTAGCTTCTATCCCTATAAAATTTCAAGGCCTCCTATTCCTGTTGAAGAGGGGGTATTCTTAGTCTGTAGACCTCTGTTTTCAGTAAGGAGAAGCTAATGGACTTGCTGTCAGGATGCTGTTCTTCTACATCCTCCATTACTTACTTAAGGTATAACTGCAATCTATGCTGTGACTGATATTTAGAAAGATCAAGAGTGGCTTTCTTAATAGTCTTTCTCCCCTAAACACTAGAGTGATAATTTTCCTACCCAATCACTGTCCAAACTGGTCTCACTTCTGGTTTTTTTAGATATACATTGCAGTTAAATATCAAAAAGATTGGAGGGTTACAATTTTTTTCTTATCTCAAAAGTGTTAAGCCTTTAACTTCATGAAATATTTGAAATGTTATGTTGCAGCAGTTATTAGTGCAAAAAAATCTTTACACAAGTATCTTGTTTTTCTGGATAAAATCAAGTGTTAAGACTCTGTCCCAGAAAATTGGTATAGAGTTTTGTCTTCTTAACAGTGATTCAGAGGACTTCTTTTAGCCGTTTTCAAAAGTAATTTTTAATGCATTCAGTAATCCTTTCCACAATACTTACAATCAGTTTTAAAACTGGTAATTCCAAGAGTTTTGGAAACCTAATGTAAACTGCTCGAAGGACAGAATGACAGCACTAGTCATATAAATCATGCTAGGACTAAATGGTGTATATTACCACAAACTGTACTAACAAAGGATATCCTCATTTGACATAATTTATAGTGTTATGATCATTGTCATGTATCCACCATCCACTGCCTCCTTCCCATTTCTTGCAATTTATCATTTCATGCTCTAGGCTGGGCATCCCACCCAACCAGTACTGACTTCCTTCTGTCTGCAGGAGTGAATTCCTTGCACATGGTATCTTTGCCTATAGACCATCTCCCTGCAAGTGAGTGTGTTGATCAGGCCACAAAGTTCAACAGCCACATTTGAGCTCAGACTGTGCAGATGGGGAAGATACCAAAAAAAGGCAGCTCCTTCCAAACTGAGGTCCAAGTCTTCATCTTGCCTTTTAGAAAAGATCTATATTTGTTTCGCCAGAGAAAGTATGGGTTTGAGCCTGACTGATATCTTGTGCTTTTATATACTACTTGATTATCAGTGTGCTCACTGGCAGGGTTTTGACTCATGTCAGCTGGCATTTTTCTAGGTCTTGGCCAGACGTGATACAAGGACACTACTCGCAGGAGGCAATATGGACAGCATTCCCCTTCTTTGAAGGGTAAAGGAATGGAGCATTTCCCATGCCACTTTTTTCTCAGGGTTTGCCCACCTCCGCTTTCTTTGCTAGCATGGGTGTAGTTTGCACCCAGAAAAGTGTAATCTTTCTGCACATCCCTCCACCCTGCAGTGTTCAACAAAGGCAACAGAAGAAGAAGAAGTAATTTTCTGCTAGGTTGAACAGGAGAGGAAACAATTTGCTACTCATGCCATCAGCCTTTTTTTGCAGCAAAAATGTAGTGGGGTCATGCTCGAGGCCTACTCCATCATGCTGGGTGCACACAAACCTCATGTTACCTATATCTGTCTTCTTGTTTGATGTGGGTTTGCATTATTTTTCCTTATTGTTGTTTCATTTTGTATTGTTTTACTTCAGATGAAATAATTCTGTCCAGTTAAACCCTTTGGGCAACATGAAAGTTGTAAGTCAGATATTTAGGTACAAGATGGGAAGTTTCGTAATTATTTTTCATATATTATACCCATGTGACAATTTATGTAGTAAAGCCACTACATTTACATTATAGTTTAATTAAATGTTACTTTTAAAGGTGTTTAACAAGATATCCATACATGCCTCCTGTTGGGATTACTAACTTTTATTATCTTAAGCATGTCATAGAGGCAATTTATAAAAAAATCCAGTCTTTGGCTTCTTTTTATTCCCTTTGCAATCCTGGTTTTGATAATAACTATTAAAGTATTGTTCAGCTTAATGCTTTTGCAGTAAAAAATAACAATGCCATTGAGAGAAGAAGAGATTTATTGGAACCACAATACAAATAAAAAAACTATTGCCAAGTTTGGTGTTTTTCTAAAAGCTTTGTCTATACTAGTAAATAAAATGGACCAGAGACTATTCTCTGTCCCTGAGGACAAATGATATGGCACAACCCACATTTATACAGCTAAACTCTCTTAATTCTCAAAACTAGGGAACTACATCCAAACTGCCTTTTGGGAGCAATCCTTAGAGTACACCACCCCCTAAATCACGGTCCAGGACTTTCTGTGGTGGTGTTAATTGGTTTACATCCAAAAGTCTGCCAGAAACTAAGCTAACAGGGTGGATGCTTCTGTCATTGCACAGACTCTGTTGCTTATTAGTGTAGTCATGGCCATATTTCTACAGAACACTGATCTCACAGCACAGCCAGTGATTGAGGGCTGTGGTAACCATTCATGGCACTTGTTCAAGTTGCAGCTCAGTACCAGGACTTTTAACTCAGAACAAAAAAATGTTGGATATGAATACTGATATTCAAAATAAAACAATTCCTTGGTTTACAGAATGTCTTTGGACAAAGGGGTAGATTCATATCATGCAGCTGAAAGATGAGCTGCCCTCAAAAGATGGCTAAAAACAATGGATAAAGAGAAATTAAAACCCACTGGGCTCCGACTTTACTAAAGGGACATCTAAGCAAAGGAAAACTTTTATTTTCGTATTCTAAACAGTCTTAAGGTGCTCTGTGAAATCTAAGTCAGGCTTTTAAATGCAGCTTGGCTTTCATTGCACTTTAACCCTTAAACAGGAGACAAATGGATCTGCTTGGAGCTCCTGCTGAGGCAAATGGCCCTTAGTGCACTTGAGAGCTAGCTGAGGTATTTCTGCATTATGCTGAGCTGTGCAGAACACATGCACCCTGTGCAAGACATAAATCCTTCCCTGCCCACCCTTTACTTCAGGCAAGAAGCAACTTTGATGTTGTTAACATCAGCATTCACTCTGTCAGGCTGAGCCATGGCACACTGAAGCATCAAGGTATGAAGGTCAGGCAAGGCCCTTTGTCTCTCAACACTCACGTGAACAGGGTGCCAGGTGTCACATCCAAGAAAACAAGGCAATTTATAGGGAAGATCATTGCCTGCAACTCAGGAAAGTGCTTGAGCACATGATCAATATTCATCATGTTTGCAGCTGGCTGTATGAAACACAATTTCAGTGGTTTCTTGGGTTCTGAATGTGCAAAGAGTAAGAAAGGTCTCTTGGGAAGGAGACATAAATGCACCAGGGCAACAGAAAGAGGACAATTATGCCTGCTTTTATTTTAAAACACTGAGCTATAAATGTGAACAAGAACAAAATGGCAAAGCAGTTCAAAGCACTCGAGGAGACAGGCAGCCAAAACATTTGTATGAAAAAGCAGCTTCCTTGGTAGTCTTGGGCTAGAATGGCTTGTGTTTGTAGCTTGCTCTGAATGTTGGTTGACTTGAACACGATTTTGCTTCTGCAGCCAAAAGCAGCCGAGGCCTAATGGACATAGTACATTTTTTGCCATCTTCTGTTAAAAAATAATATAGCAGTTTAACACAGCAAATTGTCATTTTTGTGAATGAAGGGCAAAATAGTCTGTCTCTGCAGTATTTCTGATGGATATGGATTTTGTTGTTTTGCTGGAGTTTTTTCCCTAGAAAATTTAAACTTATGTTCTGGACTTTTTTTTTTTTAATTGGCTATGGATCTATTCAGATGTTTTTCAGAGGGCTAATCTGGCAGAAAATCTTCAGAGTCTTTCCAGATCTGGACAGACAGTCAGGGATTATGAAAAGAGTGACAGCCACAAAGCCTGCAGCTAGCAAAAACTGTTGACTTTGATGCTGAGATACAGCACTGTTTGGTGCCTCTTACAGCTATTGCTAGGCCTGCTGATGAGTTCCCATTTCCTCAGTGATGAAAAAGTAATTTTAGCCATAGCAATTAGCAAAATAGCTGGATATGAACTTTCACCTGAGGAGCACAACAAAAAGGATGTAGTCTTTGGTCACATGTTGAAATGAAAGAAATTCCAACTGTGTATGTACAAAAAAGGGTCAGGATAATCTCAGAGGCAGTACAGTCTTTGTCCTTTAAGGTTGTTTAAACTTAATGGGGAAACACTCTTCATTTGACTTTGAAGTTGGCCTATTCCGAGCAGGAGCTTGGACTTACATAGATCCCCTCAAACCTAAATTATACTCAGGTCCTAATTTTAATATTCTATAGAAACTTAGCAAAGCAAGGTAAAAATTAACTAGATATCATCTATACCTTTCTAATCTGCTTTATTTGTAGTAAATACTATCTTAACTTCATTTAGAAACATAGAAATCCCGGTATTAAAATTTCAGTATCTACCTAATTTCTAGAAGTCTTCCAGATATAGGCATAGCTAGATGAAACAATCTTCAATTAGCATTTTACTGGCTCCAGAATCTATTTAATATTTTGTGTGGGAAAACCCACACAACTATGTTTTCTAAATTATATATATTACAAGGTAAATTACACCTAAAATGTTGGAAAATTATGCTGGACCTCAGAGAGTTCCAGTAGTTTTTATACCACACACTATGGATTTCTTTTTCAGCTTGAAGATCTGAGCTTCAGGTTTCAGCAAACTCAAGATTCAAAGGAAGATTAAGGAAAATTACAATGTTTTCTCTGCTTCTTGGTCAAAACCATTAATGCCACAAAGGTTTTCATGGCTACCATGGTACAACAGCTGCTGCACTGAAAAAAGAATTTATGAAATCAATGAAAAATTAAAGAAAGAGAATATGAAAGAAAAAGCTTACCTTTAACAAAATTTCAATGTAAATATTAAGATGAAAGAGAACCACACATACACAGGTAGAAAGAAGGCTGAATTGATACCACAGCAAGGCACTTCTGAGAAGCTTCATTAGTAATTGCACTTAATTTAAATGGGCTTCTCATCCTCTCAAAGCAGCAAGGGGAAGTTCAAATTTAAAGGTGGCCCTAAAAGACGATGAAGATTTCTCACAGTGAAAAATTAAAACAGAAACATGGTGACTAGCGCAGGTATTTATTCATCAGTTAAATGAGGGGATTTAAATTTCCCTGACTGTCATTAGCATGACAAGAACCCTGGCCTCACACCACGGCATGACCCAGGCTTTGCAGACAGAAAAGATTTTGGTTGAGTTTTGTGAAGGAATCCAGTCCTTAATCATGAACGGTCTTGATACTTTCTGTAAGCAAAAAATTGTGTTTTCTGGTGCCATGTTAACATTTAAGCCACCTTTGAAATGTAAATAAATGAGTGAATGTGTCTATGTGTGTAAAAGGTGCAGGAAAAGTACATTCAAAGGAGAGAGTGGATGTAATTGGATTAAAGTATTTTAGGTTACTAGGCAACTATATCATGTTTTATCGTTGCCCAGTCACTATTTGTTGCAACCCAAAATGCAGTCCTCGGCTTCTATTATAACAGCTTTGTGTGTAGCATCTGTAATTTGACTATTTATTCCTGCTGAAACTCTGGCCCTTATTAATTTTAACATTAAAAATTTCATAATAATTTTCTCTGCTCATCGTTACATTAAACTGATGACAAATATTCTTTCTTCTCTCCTTTCTATAGAGCAAGGTCAGCTTTCTGTATGGTTCATGGCAAGCCAGCATCAAAAGGCAGTATCATCCATCATCTAAGTGTGTTTCCTCAAAAGCTGCATGGGTGTGGCTGTTGGTGGCTTATATTTATCCTTGAAAATTTCACCTGGTTAGGTTGGCCTGTCTGGTCCTACCCTCCTAAATTTCACCCTCACTTGACTCCTTGTGGAAATGAGAAATATTTATACTGCTAGAGAATATTATTACCTTTAAGCACAATCTTTATGCTCAGCAGATGTTTCCATTTATAACTAAGCACATTTACAGAAATGATGTTTATTGCTCAGATGCTTCGAGGGCTGATATAAACTCAATGAGACTCTGAACTGGCATCTTTTTCAGTGAGTCCTCTGGTTTTGGCAATATCAAGCTGTTTCAGAAAGATTTGATGGTCTTCCTCAATTACTTTAGTGTAAACAGAAAATAAATTTTTAAAATTGTAATAAAATAATGGCATTTTTATTTTTCAACTGGAAATATATTTATTGCTATTATTAATTGACTTCATTTAATTTTCTTCTCATTTCATTTTGATTTTATTTTTAAAACTTAAATACAAGTTTCTTACATTCAGGGTAAACATTGTGGTTCAGGTGAAGCAAAAGATTATTTTTAAGAATCTAGTTATTAGAAAGTACTTTGAGCTATCTTATTTTAAAGTAATTGCTGTTAGTATTAAATGTATTTTTATTTTCCTTAACTGAAAAAAAAGAAGCTGGCAGCACAGCTTTAATCTTAACAGGATCTTTAGTAAAGAGGGCAGCCGCTCACTAGATAAATGGCTTTCATTTATTCACTCATTTCATCTTGGACACCTAATGTGATTGACAAATGTGTCTATTCAGGTTTTTCACTTGTTCTGACATCCTAGTGCTGGCAAAACTTCATTGAATTACTTGAGAAAATCAAACTATTGCCACAAATCAACAGGTGCAAACTTATGAATGTCTTTTGCACCAAGCACTGCGGAAATAATCTCAAGAGAATAATTATGTGCGAAGTGATGATGGGTCTTTCTAACAGAGAGCCAGCAGACAAACATATATAGTTCTTAATGAATTGCTGAGATCTGACTGTCTGCTCAAAGCTAGTGATGGAGCATGATAATTCTGCTGCAATGTCTCTGATACTCAGACTTGAATGGATCATTTAATTTACTCAGACTGAGCTGATTAGGTGCCTTAATTCTCAGGCTCTGAGTACCTTATTGGTGCAGTACTTCAGGGCAGTTTGGTTAGATAGCCTCTTAGTCATTCGTCCCTGACCACTGGCAATAGACCTGATGATGTCCAAAACCTATGGACTGGTAATCAAAGGGGTGAAAGGATGTAAGTCTGGGTATTTAAATGTAAAATTCTAACCACATAATTAAAGTTCTATTTTCACAAAAATTTCTTCCTACAAAGTAAGCTCAATGTATCAGTCATGCATTTTTCTTTATCCAGGATCTTCAGGGGCCCCTGTACTCCCTATAGGATTATATTTCACAAGCCATCTGCTGAGAATCAAGGAAAACCTTTATGCTTCCATCATTCCACCCTTCCTCTTGCAGGATAACACAGGCACAGTAACAGCTGAAAAATCCTGGAAAAAACCTTCCTGTGTTCTGTTGCTCTTCAACTCTTTTATGACCCAGACCTCTTCTGATACTTGACAATGCATTCATGGGCCATATTCTAAAACAAAAATAGGTGACTAGTCAGGCAGTGGAAGTGATACCCCTTTTTGACTTTTGTAAAACATGTTTTACTCCTAGAGATTGTACTCTCCCAATATAAAAGTTGTAAGAATTAATTTGACAGAACACTTACACTAGACTTATGAAAAATACAGAACTGTCAGTAAAGGAGCTATTACTGAATGGTGTAACTAATGACAGAATCTTTTTTGATTTTATTACTAAAATATTTTTTCCATACTTGATCTAGAAATCCTAGAATCACTGAGTTTGAAAAGTATCTCCAAATTCAAGTCCAACTATTAGTCTAGCACTGCCAAGTCCACCACTTGGTCCCTAAATCAGGTCCCTAAGCCACTAGATCATGTCCCTAAGCACTAAAACATGTCCTTAAATGATCCATATTGCCTGCTCAGTTCTTGAAAAACATAGCCCTTACAGACAGTGTTATCAGTGATAGGCAGTGCCAGAGATGATAAGAGCATTTAAACCAGTAGAGAGGATGAAAGGGTGGCAGTCTGTGTTTATATAGTGGCATTAATTTCTTAGGAAGTAGATGAAGCAGGAAAGAAGAAAGAAGAGACATTAGTCAGGGTACCAGAGCAGTCACCACACCTTGCTGAGAATAAGATTAAACCCTTCATCTGTGCCTGTTGAGGACACACATACACAGTGTGATGTACATGGCTGTCTGCAGGAAAACATCCTAACAAGGTCTGAAGGTTTTTGTTGATTTCTGGAAGGAATGAGAAAAATAAGCTGTTTTGAGTAGCAGAGAACCACCTGTACTGAGTGGCTATGGTGCAGTAAAGCCTGGAAACAAATGCTAAATGCAGTCATGGAAGGAGTCCATATACTGTTGTAAAGACACACGTCAGGTGTCTGTATAATTACTTGCTTGAATTAAGTCTAGTGAGCTGTATTTCTTGCAAAATCAAGACAAAAGGTAAATGAACAAAGCAAAAGATGTCCTTAAAAATTACTGGTATCTATGTTAAGGTTTTGTGAAGCGTATATACATCTTATGTAAACAGTATAAAAAGGACTGTCTCAAGGATAAGTAGTTTATACCAGGCATATTAAGCATTTTCTCCTTATTCATCTTGCTATCAAAGCTATTATTCAATTTTAAACCATAATGTTTGAGTAATTATTTATTCTAATTACTTTAGGCAATGAAATATATTTATACCTTTTTAACAGCAATTTCTTAATTTGCATATTTTCATTAATTTAAAAAATTGAATAATTTAGAAGCACAGTAACAGATGAGTTGCACTAAAAGACATTTTGTCTGTGAAGAACAGTTTACCCATTTTTCCCATATATAGTACTGGGCACCAGCCCAAGAGCTTTGGTGTCTGCACTATGGAAACCAAAGGGCTGCAACATCTTTTAGTTGGCTCCTTTGCTGTGGATCTGTTACTAAAACAACTTCTGCTGTTTCCAGATTACCCCAGCTAAGACTGATCAAGGCCTGGTGCAAGTTAGAAAAGCCTCAAGGCTGCTTTAAATTATGAATGTCATATGGTCCCCAAAGAAACCTATTACATAGGGTAATGCCTCATTTGCAAGGAGCCAGAGCTCTGTGAGGCTATGGATGGTCTCTTCCATCTTTGTCTTCACTGAACACAGTGATGGCAGATTCAGATCTAGGCCAGGCAACAAAATCCAAATTCTGAATACCATACTCTTTGAGGTGGGTTTTGTTGCACTTAGCATGTTGAAAGTACATAGCAAGTTGCATTATTGAGGTGCTGGAGCACATTCAAAGAAGGGCAATGAAGGTGGTGAAGGGTCTGGAGCACAAATCTGGTGAGGACTGGCTGAGGGAGCTAGGGTTGCTTAGTCTGGAGAAAAGGAGGCTCAGGAGAGACCTCATCACTCTCTACCACTGCCTGAAAGGAGTCTGTTGCGAGGTGGGGGTCGGTGTCCTCCCAAGTAAGAAACCATAAGACAAGAAATGGCCTCAAGTTGGACAAGGGGAGGTTTAGATTGGATATTAGGAAAAATTTGTTCACTGAAAAGGTTGTCAAGTGCTGGAACAGGCTGCTCAGGGAAGTGATTGAATCAGCATCCCTGGGGTATTTAAAAGTCGTGTAGATGTGGCACTTAGGGGCATGGTTTAGTGGTGGACTTGGCAGTGCTGGGTTAATGGTTGGACTCGATAATCATAGAGGACTTAAGGAGGAAAAAGTCAAATAAGAGAAAACAAGACTCTTTGGACCTGATGTACATGATAAAATAATCTTGTGACAGGTTTTGCCACTTGTGGAAAGTTTAGGGATTCATAAATAGAACGTCTCTGGGTGACAGCATGCCCTGGTATGGAGCATGGTGTGAAGAATTGTTACCTTCATTAACTACCACACATCTGTGCTGAGCACTGTACTGGAGTTAATTCAGGGATTTCTACCCTACT
Organism: Gymnorhina tibicen; assembly: GCA_013399875.1. Taxonomy (NCBI): domain Eukaryota; kingdom Metazoa; phylum Chordata; class Aves; order Passeriformes; family Artamidae; genus Gymnorhina; species Gymnorhina tibicen. The sequence goes on from VXAZ01006872.1 coordinate 582,953, forward strand.
CTCCTCTGCATACTGTAAACCACTGCTCAGAGTCTAAAGCGGCAGTTAAGCACTGTCTAGATCAAAGGAATGACAGGATTCGGCCCCATAAATACACACATTCTGTTACATAGTATATATTATCCTCAAATCTGTTATCTCCACATTTTAGCTGTAAATCATATTCCATTTCAAGAAAATGGATACTCCACATGCTTGACATGATAGTTCCATAGGAGAGAATGAGAGTATCGTGAACACACAGTAGGATCTGTTATAACCAATGCCAGACAGAAATCAATGCAGATTTATGCCATCCGAGAAGCCAGCCTATAAAATTTTATGAAATAAAAATTGAAGAAAATTAGAAACACAAAGGTACGGGTTCTAATGAAACTATTCCATTGATAGTCTTGCACAATGTCATTGTTTTGGATTTCTCATTTGTATAGTTTTAAATAACCAGGTGTACTGGGTCTGACTGAGGTAAAGCTCACAGCCCTTATGGTGCTGTGCTTTGCATTGGTAGCCGGATGGGTGTTGATAACAGAGCAGTGTTTTGGCTACTGCCAAGCAGTGCTGTCCCTCTGACATTCCTTCCCCCACCAAAGGGGATGGGAGTGGGCGAGATCCTGGGAGGGGACACAAGCAGGCCAGCTGACCCAAATCAGCCAGAGGGATATTCCACACCATATGACGTCAGCTCAGATATATAATTTAAGGAAGAGAGGAGGAATCGTTATGTGTGCTGAAGCCCTTCTTCCCAGAAAGTGTCCGAACATTGCTGCTGATGGAAGTAGAGACTGATTCCTTTTTTTTCCTCTTTAGCTCTTGCGCACGCAGATCTCCGCTTGTTCCTTTCTTTTTGCTGTAATAAATCTGCCTTTTCTCATCCTGCTGGTTTTCCCTCCATCTTATTCTCTCCTTTGTCCCAGTGGGAAAGGGAGTGATAGAGCGACTGAGTGGGCACCTGGCACCCAGCCAGGGTCAACCCACACCAGGATAGATCATTGACCCAAAGTTACTGCAGATTTACCCATGTATTTTTGGAACTGGGAGTAAAATAAAATTGAAGTTCATCTAGATTTACAGGGATCAAACTTAAATACTCTGATTCAGCAAAGATTGTTCTTTTTTCCAAATCAACTCAAGACAGAGTATTTTATATGCTGAGATTGTCACCCAGTCAGTGCAGCTGCTTGCTCAGGCAAGAAAAGTGTTGCTGTTAAAAATCAACAGTGAGATGCTGTGTATCAGAAAAGAAATGTTGTAGTTGATAGAGCTTTATCACCTCCAGGACTGGTATTACATAAACTTACAAAGTTCCTTGATTGCTGCGATTACATGCAAGCTGCCAAAAGTGTTTTGACTGGGTCATTTAACTCAGAGAGGTCTCTTGGCAAGGACACAGTATTGTAGACAAATGTTCTGAAGCTTTCTTTGTGTCACTGGTCAGTTGGTCAGTGTTAAGTATTACAGGAGAAAGGTGGGAAGAATAAAAGTTATTATTCTTCCACATTCTAGACATTGAAGTGATTCTGGGAGCCCAAAAAGCAGATACATAGGGCAAAAAGGGCACACCATGTTTTCTTTTCAGCTGTGGTTCAAATCTAGCAAACAGACAAAATGGATTATGTTTAGATTTAATGGAAAAGTAGCTTCCAGACAAAGAAAGAAGATGCTGTGGTCTTCTCCTCCACCCCAACCAGTGGAATACCTAAACAAGAAAATCAAATTTGGTCCAGAAATTTTTCATGAGCCTGAGAATTTTTGCAGTTTGTGTTTGCTACTTTTACATCTTATTGTCATGCATGGTGATCTCTGAGCAGTCAGAACATTCATCTTTTAGGACAAATGCTTTATGATAAGTTTTAAGGTGAGGGAACACTTGTTTACATATTGCTTGTAAAGTCTAGCCAGTTTGAGTGGTTTCTGGAGCAATTAAAGTGAATGATCCTAAACATGTAGAAAATCCAGGAAAAAATAAAACTTTTTAAATGGCTTGCCTGGAAAAAATTTTCATACATATATACTGCACCATAATCCTACCATCAAAATGCTTGAACCCCTGTGTTGCAGAGGATCCATAAAGGCCTCTTGCAAAGGTTTTATATCTGCAATGAAAGGTGTTTGTGTGTGTATGTGTGTGTGTTTGCATGTGTTTGTATGTTTATGTGTGTCTGTATATCCAACTCAGATTCTCAGCCCTAGAATTATTCCCATCTTAATATCTGGCCATTGACTACTGTATTTGTCTCTCATTTTAAGTATTTGTCATACTTCTTTTTCATTCCATCCTTTATACTTCCTGGGGGAATGAAGTTCTAACCCTTGAGCAGCAAAAGAGCACTGTAACATGGTGTTTGCACCAGCAGGAAATTTTCCCCAAGGCCACACAAGTTTAATGGAAATAACTTGAAAGTCGAGTGAATTTTTGAGAGCAAACATCAAGGCTGCAAAGCAGTTTTCAGAGTATTGATGGACAACTGACGGTGTAAGTGAAGTTCAAATGGCCTTAGTTGGAAGAATTTAGCAAATCTTTGCTGTTCACTTCCAACACATAATCTTTTGAGATATATATGTTTTTGCTTTTACAATATATTTTTTAAAGATGGTCATAACGGGTATGCAGACTATAAAGGACCCATTTTACACAGGACTCAGTATGAGCGCTCCCTGATTGAAAGAGTAACTTCAGCATGCAAATCTTCAGCAGTTTATAATTTATGTGGCTTCAAAGACCAATCCAATTTGTTTATGCAAAAAAAATTATCTCCAGATTGTTGAAATGGCTTCAGTAGTCCTCCTTTATTTTATTTTTTAAAGACTCTGATAAACACCTTGTTCTGATATTTGAAAATTACTTCTTTTTAGGCAATGGATAAAATAACCAACCAAGTACAAGTACACCAAGAAACTAGCCCATCAAAATACCACATTTTAATCCAGCCAAAATCAGTCTTTTCAGAGGATACAGAAAGTTGCTTTATTTGATTTTTTTAAATATCTTTCTCCTCTGGTTCAAAATGAAAACTTTTAATATATTAAAAGTGCATACAATCCCTATCTTTCCAACAAGTTTCCTGAATCATTTACATTATTTCTGTTCCACTGGACAATTAATGTTCAGGTTAAACTAGTATGAAATTGGTGTAAAGCCATAAACATAAGAGTTTCCAGCAGCATTTTCCTATTTTAGTATTAATGAGAGCAAAATTTTGTCGTATGTGGGTATTTGTTATTTACTTGGTTTAAGATGATAAGCATATGTTTTTATCTGAGAGCAAGAGGGATCCAAGGACTAGGAAATATGAAAATTCTGCAAGGAATGACTGAGATACTTTTGCCCTGCTCTGAACTTTCTTGATTCCTAATCTTGGAGGAGGAAGTGGAATCCATCAACTTTCCTGTTACCAAAAAATCCTTTATACCTTTTATCTCTGTTGTGTTAGCTAAGACTAGCCTAGTCAGCTATATGTTGCAAATTATTCTTTGACTTAGGTTTGGGGTTTTTTTAAGAAAAAGCAAATTCAACATTAGTTTGAAAATCAATGCAGCAGAGGTGTAATGAGAGGGTAAATACAGAGGCCACATAGGAGCTACTTGAAATGCAATCTTTTTTATTTAAGGAGTGAATTTGGTCTGTAATTTAAAAACTTGTAAATTTGCCAGTCACCAACCTGTATTCTTACTATTTGTGTTCCATGAATGTTCTTTAGGATTTGCAAACATTTCTCTTTAGAAGTATGTTAATTTCTACATGCTGCTTCTAAAATGTTCAGGCTCTTACTAGGAATTGATGATAGTGTCATGTTGTGCGAGGTTGTACCACACCACACCCCTGACTGCTCAGATGTGACATAAAGTAACATCCTGGACTGTGCGTGTATCACAGCTGTGTTAACTCGGTGTGACTAAGGCTGAATATTGAAACTTGTTTTGACAAGTACTTGTCCGGTGAGTAACTATTTGCAGGTAAAAAAGGAATGGCATGAAGACACCCATTTCAGACAAGTTTTGATGTACATTTGATGGGGCCACATGGGAAGGGTGGACATGACTCGTGCAAGGCAGCCACAGCCTTCGAGTGCCATCATTTTCTCTGATGGAGAGCAGAGTAAGGTTGAGGCAGATGCGTTTCTGAGATTGCCCCCAGCACCAGTCTTGTTCCACTCAACCGCCCTCCTAATTTCTCAGTGCCTCCATTCAGTGCTAGGTGTAACAAGAGCATGATAAAATCCACTGTGTCAAAATCCTCTAAAATGCGCTCTGGGGTTTTTCTGAAAAACAAATTGTTCTGCAAACAGCAGAACTTCAGGCATTTTGCTGCCTGACTCTTTTCCATGTGGCTTCTCTTGTCTTGGATCTCACTGCTTTTTCTTCAGTGATTACTCTAATTTGTCTTTCTCTCCTTCCTCTGTACAGTATCTACTTTTAGGGACTAAGTAGGAACTTAATACCCTTGAACTTTTTCCTTTCCTATCACAATTTGTTGAAATTGGCTTAAAGGTCTGAAGCAGGGGACAAAAGATTGACTCGGAGAGGTGTAATACCACATGGGTTTTTTTCTAAAAATAGGTTAAAATCAGATTCTTAATTTTGTTCAAAACAAGCTTTTCAGGTCCTTTTAAGTTAAGGGCGTGAGGATATTCCTGAAAGTGTGACTGTATATAATTGAGGTCTAAACACAGCAGAAATTAAGTCAATATCATAGTTATTCCTGATGATTTAAAATTGCAAGTACCTTTCATTCAGTCTTTATCATCAGCAATAAAAAAATTATATTTTTTATTACAAAAAATTAAAAGAAATTATTTCTTCCATTGTTGAGTATATCATGAAGAGTTTACTATAAAACAAGAGATAAACAGTATTTCCAAAGAGGATGATAAAATTCAGTGTAACATTGAAAAGTCCTTCCAAGCAAAGACAGCTTTCACTCTCAAGTAATTAAAAAGATTAATATATGGTATTGAAATTGTCACTAGTGCTTCATTTCATTGCCGGTGTATGAGGTTCATTATGAGTGAACAATTTTAAGGTAAAATGCAGAAATTTGCATAGGAGACTTAGTTCTTACGAAGACTACTTCCAAAACCATCTTTCAAAGTGGTAGAGAAGAGGCTGGTGAACAATAACAAAAGAGAAAATGCCATTTGACACCACTGGTTGGTCTAAGTTTAAATTGTGGACAGAGAAGAAAGCAGAAAGGGGGATTCAGATGTGGGTTTCATACACCACAGTATGCCACAGTATTTTCATCCAAGTTATGGTTTCTTTGAATGAATAGAATATTTTGTCAAATTTAAGGGTTTGGTGGCAATACAGTTTTTGCATTTAGCATTTTGGCTCTGACTCCAGTCAGTTTTACATTTCTTGAAGTTGCAACTCATTCCATTGAAGACTTTGGGTTTTGTGTGTCATGAGTGCAGTATTTCCTGTGTTCATAGGGTGGGGATAAGTGTTCCTTGGCTCTGCCAAGATGAGTGTGCATGTTTGGTTATGCATTGTCACCACAGAAGTTTACTGACAATAGAATCACAGAATCATTTAGGTTGGAAAAATCTTTATGATCATTGAGACCAACCATAAACCAATGCAAAAGCATAATTTCATGTACCTATGAATACTCTTAGCCACTGAATTGAGATATGCAGTGGCAATACTTTATTTTTGCTCCTGCCTTTGTTGTTTTCAAAGGGTAAAATTTATCCTGCCCAAAAGGTACAGACAAAAAACTTTTTCAAAGTATGTAAACTACAGAGGTGAGTCGGGATGGAATGGGCAAATGGGGGCCCTCCATCACAGCTGGGAAAGGCTGCAAAAGAGTAGGATGTCTGTGCACTGGTGGGAGGACACTTAGTATTGATGCAAATCCTGTGGCTCCCCACTCAACACAGTTTGAAGAGAGGCTGTGGCTGCTCTCTGAGAACTGTAACACCCCCCCTGCTTAAACTGCAAATTCAATTTGCTGTTACTGTGTTTGTGCCTGTGAGAAAGTTGGATTCCCACCTCACTCCATCTGCTTACAGGCACAAGTACAGCTACAGGGAATTCAGTTTTTCATTTAAATGAATACTGGTGGGAGCTCGAGGTATGCACTTCTCTCTGGTGAAAGCCTGGAAGCTATTAAAAAACTGGAGAAAAGTAAAAGACAGAGTCTGTCTCATTTGGATTGCTCTTCAAGGAAACAGGAGCTACAAGAAGATTAGAACTGTGATGGTAGAGTAGGAGCAGATGTTCACTCTTGAGGGCAGCGATGGAGCAATAATTATAGCATATGTTGATGTCCTACAGACAACAGAAGACTTGTACCAGTAACTGTAACTTGATAGATCCAGACAGATATGTCAGTGCTCCTCATCTGTATGTTCTAATGCACTGGGAACAAAAGAGAAAAATAGAGACATCTCCTCTCACATACGTGCAAAAACTCTTAAAAACAATGACATATTTCAAGAAAGGCAAGGCTATTATAATTATTTTTTTATTGTAACAAAGAGAAGAAATCTGATAATTAGTGTCAGATGGAGGGCAGAAGGGGAGGCTTTTGTAAAGGTGTTACCTTTCAATTGTCTGGGGAGGAGGGAACTGCGTGAATCAGAGAAGAGGATAAGTTCCATTCCAAATATTTTAAGACAAATGTTCTTGTAAGTAAAAGCCTAGAACTAAAGAATTGGAGAAAAAAAGTTCTAAAACAAGAAGACAGAGTCTGGAGAAAGAAATCTACACTGGGTAGCATGTAAAACCATCTTTAAAATACAAGCCAGGCTTAACATACATAGCAGCAATTTTTAGGCTTCTGCTGATAATTCCCACTTCTGGTTGTGATCTTCACTTGGCTGAATTTAACCCTTATTTTCAGAACTACTGATAGAGTAATGCCGGATGTGCCTGATGCAAATCACCAAGTGTGTGCAAGTGTTTCAGTTTGCAGTTTGTCATGCTCATTCTAAGATTTCAGAAGATGTTATTTATTTATTTAATCAAGAGCAGATTTTATCTAACCTTGGTGGGAAGCTTCCAAGTGTGCATAGATACACTCTCTGTAAAGGAACACTGCTTTCACTGGGGGACTTGAGAAAACTGTTCCTGCTGAAGGCAGTCATCTTGTTTACCAAAAAGGTAATTTAGAAAGTTTGATAGAAAAGATAGTAAGCAAGAAGTGTTGCCCCTGGCAAATTTATGTAGAATTTCACCATTTATCTCAATGGAACTGAGATTCTGTCTGTTTCCTTAAAAACCATCTTACTTTACAAAAGAGGAGGTACTGCAAAGATTTCAAAAGGCTATAAAGTATAAAAGTGTTACTTTGATTTTCTTAATACACCTTGCTAGAAACCTTTCATTTGCTGTTTCTTTTTTGTATCTTTTTTCCATTTTAAACAATGCGGGCCACTGTGGCAGAGCTCAGGATTTATCTTGGGTGTGAAAGAGAATAATGAAAGTGACACATCCAACTTTATATTGAAGGAAAATAATACTTTCCCTGAATCTTCATGCCAGTTGGCCTGCAACTCTGGCATTAAACAGTTCAACAGTGAATAATGAGAGATCAGGACGAATTGAGTTTGAATCAAAACATTATCAGGAATACTACAGGATGATAGATTATTTTTAAAAGATCTATTTGCTTTTGTTTATAAACATATTATTCCAGGTGCACATGGAACTTATAAAGGGGAAGAAACTGATAATATATTTTTTAATTGAAAAATTTCAAGATCCAGTTTATTCTAACACAATGAATAAAAAAAGAAGGAAATTAATCAAAGGCATTGAAAAATAAAAGAACTATGTATTTTCACTGCAGTGTTAGAAATTTTATGAAAGTGTTTAAATCTGTTCCTGCCTCTGATTCTTAATTTGTTCACAGGGTTCATGTTATAAAAGATAACTAGGATAGGTGAATTATTTCAAGGTTGGTAAACACCCATAGCTTGTTTCACTATAGTGAAGATTTGATGGTTTGAACTCCTAAGTTCTGCTGGGTGATATTACAAAAGTTTGTTTCCTTCTACTGATTTCCCCACTGCCTTCTCCCTCTTGCTGTTCTTTGTAACTCTACACAGCATATTTTCAGAACACCCCCTGCATCCCTCTCCAAAAATGACACTTTCCTCACTGAAGGACAGAAAAACATGCCAGCCAATTGAGCAACAGCAGGATTACTCATGCAATCTTCACCTACATCTGGCACAGAAATAAACAGTGATAAAAGGAAGGCTGAAAACTGTGGTTCCTGTTGCTTTTGTGGAATTAAGTGTTCTGGGGCTTTGTGTACAGGTAAGATGCTCACACCTATTAACTGAAAAACCATAATATATACCAGTGTGGAAAAAAAAAAGTTAAGTACTCTACTCTTTGGCTAAGCACTGAAGAATTACACAGAACAGTTCAAGGCCACTGAACTCTGATTACTGCAAGACCTGACCTGTTGTGCCAAGAAGTTAGCAGCACAATGATTTTATCTACCTGTTGGAATAGAGAAGTGTTTCACTACCTCTTGGATTTGGATTTTGCCTACTATGGTACATATGTTATTTTAGATCTTCATTTGATATAGAGCCATGTGTAATCAATCCCTGAATCAATCTCCATCACAGAAAATAATAAAGGGTTTTTTGGGTTTTAGGGTTATTTGAGAAAGCAGCAGAAAAAACTCCAGTCAGCATTAGTCTGACTGGATGTACTAGCACTAGCTCAGCTCCAGCCTGGTAAACACTGCCAGGTAAACTCTGCCAGCTCTGCAAGCTTCTGGCAGCTCTTTGGAGAAGCCACACTTGTAGCCACCCCACTAGCAGAACCTTGCCTTATTTTAGCGTGGTCAGCAATGATACTGCTCTGTGTTTGACTGCCCACTTTATTCTGGGAACAAAGAGCTTTGTGTAAAAGTAACTTGGATCAGGTAGGTTTCATCCTGTGTGGTTTGCAGGACCAGAGAGCAGTACAGCTCTCAAGGCAGTACACCTTTGCTTATGTGGGTTGTGCTTTAAGCGGAAACACTTTGGACCTTGGTGGTTACCCTATGACCTGGATAATCTGCATTGATAATCTCACTGTAGGTAAAATACTGAGGACTACAGTGTCATGAAATTCATGAAAATATGATGAGGTCTGAAAATATTCACACATATGGCATTTCTACCCATTTTGTAAATCTGGACCAAAACCATCCTTTGCTTGACCCACCTGCACCCATGGTTTAGCATTTCCTGGTAACTTAAGCACCTTCCCAGGACTCTCCTGGTCATTTAGGCATGTGGGTGGCATGAGTGAAGCAGGGTTGGGCCCAGCACCATGGCTCTGGTCACAGCCACCTCGGGCTGCCTGGGAACAGAGCCAGGCAGTGACCACTCTGTGTCTGAGAAGGATTTAACTGCATGAAGTGAGCTGGGCCATTTCATCTGGCTTTGGAGGTAGAGAACAAAACACTAGCACACTAGCACAAACAGATCTCTAGATACTCCATTTTACTGCTTAATTCCAAACCGGGCTAAGACAATATGTAGTATATCCTTCTAGACATCTCTGTTCTTTTTTAGCATGAGAAATGCACAGATCTATAAAAAACAATGAGCACACTTACAGACATTTCTTTATCGCAGTTTCCTCTCAGCACTCCAGGAGTTTTGGCCAAAGACAGCATCCTTTCATGATTCCCTGACTCCTCTTCCCTATAAATGTTTTCCTTTCCACTGAATCATGTCTTTCACTCCCTCCCTTTGTTGTAGATTGCTTTACTTTGATTTTGGCTGGTCTTGCATTTACAAGAGATTATTTTGCTATGAAAATATACATTAAGCTTCCTGTCTCCCATTTAAAATTTTCTGACCTGCTCTTTGAGTCTCTCAAAGTTATATCTGTGATTATTCTTTTGTTCAGCCTTTGGGGATTTTCTGCTCTCAGCTTTTTCTTTTTCAGCAAAACTTTGGAATTACTGGTTCTCCAAGCCCAGTTCAAGAGTCTTATCAAAATTAGATGTCAGCAATCTAAACATTACCCTGTTCTTCAAGACCTCTAATACAGCAATGACAGTAACTGACGGGTTCCACTGTGAAGTAAATTCATAACCAAAACCAGAAGTAATGCATTGTGTTACTTCCTGTAAAAGAAAACACTTTCTTTTGTTATATTTGGTATATTTATGATATCCCCAAATAATCAGTTTATTCACAGTAGGTGAAAAATGGTGCCTGACATTATAGGATTAAATGATAACCTTTTTCAAAGGAAAGAGTCTGAATATTTATAAGAAACCTAAGAATAGTTTAGAATGTTTTCAGAGATCTCCAAATCTCCATAAAGATTTGATCACTGCAGTCACTGAAGCCTAGAGAGCAATTCAGGTGGGCCAGTACTATAGGGTGAATTGAATTTCCCTTTCCTCTCCATTGACTATATTGGCTATATTCCCCTTGCCTACAGCTGCTTGTAGCTCATATAGAAAACCATGTTAGGAACAGATAAGTTTAAGGATCTGGGTTACTCACCTATGCTAAACTGTCTGGTACATTTTGAGATCGCATGGGCTGCTCCAGGAGACATGAGACTTATGCAGGTCTTGTGTCATATCTGTCAGCTCCCCCTCAGAAATACACCATAGCAGGTCAAATGGATAGATACTCCTATCTTTAGGCAACCTAAATATGAGCAGTCACACAATGGAATCTGGAAAGAAATTTCACCACTTCCTCTGACTAGTCAAGCACTTAATTCTGATGAAATGAAGGGTAAAAAATTCACATCTAGTTCCTGTTTCTGCTTGTCCTAGAGTTAGTACAGATTTCTGTTTTATTGAAGGCATGCCTGGATAACTAATTAATGTTCGCTAAATTTTTCAAGATCTTCCCACGAAAGAAGCAAAGCAAGATTGATACAGCTGATTGAGAGGAGTTGATGGAGCAAGGTTTTCTGTCTGTTGTTCTCCTACCCTGCCAGCTTTCCCAGGCATAACACCATCTCATTTATACTGTCTCACCTTTTGGCTAAATGCATATAAAGTAAAGGTAATGAGTCAGTTCTGCCCTCCCATTGACCTGCTTGGCTCTCCAGGGCCAGTAGTATTACATTTTTCCCATTCAAGAGAGGAAAGACAAAAGCCATCTGGTGCTTTGTTACCTGAGGACTGATCATCTGAGGAGCCCCTTAAGTGGGATAGCATGGAAGCGAGGACCAGTATAAGTTTAAGGTAGAGCAGATGTGGCATTTTACATAGAAGAAAAGGCATCAAGATAGTGTAGGATCAGCTTTACCTATTAATTTCTCACATTTGTAACTTACTCCTTCTGCTGAGAATTTGGTTTTAGTTATTTGTGCAGCCAAAGAAATGCCTTTAATTTATGAGTAGAAAATCTTCTAATTATGTAATGCTGTGCTAAATATATAAGAAGTAGTTTAGCTCCTGAAAGGTGTCAGGACAACTGGGAAGAGGGGATACAACACTCAGAGTTTCATCATAATCTTTCAATCCAAGCATTCCTGCACTTGCTTTTGCTTTGGTTCAATTTTTGTTCGTCAAATTGGAAATTGTCAGGAGGGCAATTAATGTTGTGTCTCTAAATCTTTATGTACGATGAAAGGAAATCACTCATCTATATTGCCAGCCCTAGGGGAAGGGAGAGGAAAATCCAGAGAGAATCTAAATTCTCTTAAACTGCTATAGCAAATACTATTGGATCAATTAGTGTGACTGGAGTGAATGTGCAGCCGGCTCTCCTGGCAAAGCATGGCTCTCAGAGTGGGGCTGGGCTGCAGCTCTGTGATGCAGTGCTGCTTTTGGAAAACAGGATTCATTCTGCCTGCTGTATCAGTATGGAATTGCTTTCCCAGGACAGAATCCCAGCTCTCTAATTGGATGTGTTGTGCTCATTTCATTTTTCTCTTTAGACCTAGCACCACTTCTTTGACTGGACAGGTCCCTGCTGCAGTCATTACTGCTTTCTTACTGATGCCATTCTGCATTTAACATTTCTTTAACATGTACAGAATTTTGCTTGCAAAACACTGCTTATATAATATGTATGATTGCATCCAGTATAGTGTTTGGAAGCGAGTACTGTTGCTTAACAGGTGCACTGTAACAGTGCATGGAATGTCAGGTTTGGCTCTCAGCACTGTGCTGCGACTCATTTATCACTTCATCTGCCTGAAGTTTCAGTCATTCCACTTACACACCACTCTCATACATTCTCAGCAATGCCCTTGCTTTCACCTACATGTTTCTATTAAAGTCAGTAGTAGAGCTGATAGAAATAAGTCACTGAAATACCTTTTTCTCTGGAAACTGCTGATTTAAATAAGTATTTTTTTTCATAAAAATCACATTGGTATGATCAATACTTGTAAAAACTTGCATGTTGTTTTGGTAGAAATTGTTTCAATTTTCTCCTCAGACATCTCTAGTAGTCTTAATTCCATCACTTTTTTATTACTGTGTTGCTCCTTGATATCTGCTGTTCGCGGAGGTTTTTTCAGTGACACTAGTAAATACTTTCATCTTGGTTAGCAAAAAGAATATTTTTAAACTCTTTTTAACAAAACAACAAGCTCCAAATATTGACTTCTCACCTATCTGGTTTCAGGAACATGGACATAAATTGATGCTGATTATGCTGGTTCAAGCTCTAGACTAATCAGACTAGGCTTTTTCATAAGTTGGAAACACAGGAACACTTTGACATCCAGCTTCAAACTGGATCTAGATTTTTTTAAAAGTTAAATAATAGATAAACCCAAATGATTTAAATTTCTGGGGTTTCAAATCTAAATTCAAAGAGTTTGCATCTTGAGTCATCCATGATTTAGCATAACAACTACTTCATTTTCGAGTGATCCTTAGTTCTCCTTCTGTGAATTTGCAAAGTGAAAACCAAGCTCTTTATAATTATTGTTGTTACTATTAGTAATGTAATAATTAAATATATAATGATGCATGTTACATTATAATAATTATATAATAATAATAATAATAATAATAATAATAATAATAATAATAATAATAATAATAAAATAATAATAATAACAGTAATCTTTTCATTTATATGGTGGAATTGCACAGAAATACCAGTCACTCTGAGGTCCAAATAAAGGAACAAGGGAAAGGTACAAGCAAATATATACCATTTTTCTAAAAAAAAGGCAAATGTTTTCATCAGCAAATAATTCTCAACATCAATTCTCCCCAACCTATTTAGTATTAATAGTTTGGTTTCTCACAAACATTCAGAAATATGAAATATAAAATAAAAATTAATATTTATAATGTACATTAAGTACCTTGTGATGTGGCATTTTATTTATTTAATTCTGCTTTGAGAAATTTACAAATGAAAGAGTATTATTTAACTTTCAGGTATAATGATAGTAATTCTTTTTCTTTCCTTGTGGGTTATGCTCAAGGGTTTGGGGTTTTTTTCAGTTGGTTGGGGTTTTTATTTTTATCTAATTTGTTTTGTTTTGGAGGTTTGTTTGTTTGTTTTGTTTTTAATTTCTGAGCAAGACAAATCATTTAGGTAGTTTTCTGTTCATGGCACAGGGTAGGTTTTATTTTCCTGGATTGAAACAAGTTGGTTTTAGTCTTGAAGCTATTTAACTGCATAAACAATACACAAATGATGCCATACAAAAGAATGTGGAGCATGCAGACTTGTCTCGTAGGCACCTCTGAAATAACATATGTCCTAAAAGTCAGCTTGCCATCACTGGGGAAATGGTGACATGTCTGAGGCAGTGCTGCTGACATTGCATGAGGTTAATGAATGACAGTGCCAAAATGCCAGCACTTACCTTGTCACCGCCAAAGAGCTACAATTAAATTGCCCCTTAAAGAACTGACAAGTGACGAAAGGGGTTTCAGTGAAGGTCATGAGTATCTAAGATTTCTATTCCTTTGAGCACTGCTGTAATTTCTGATTTGCCACAAAGAAATCACAAGACAAATATCCTCTATAACCCAGCAGTCTTCCCACAGAATTATTAAATTACTGGGGCACAGTTAGTATTAAACCTGCAATATTAAGACGTATTGTATGGCACCACAAGTTTACACACTCAAACTGTTTTGTGTCCTAAGTTATATTTCTTTCTTGGCCAGCAGTATCCATAAAAAGAGGAGAAAGTCCTCCAAATGTATTAGACTTTTCTTTCTGAAAGAGCACAGAAGACTTTTTTCTCATGAGAAAGACATGATTTGTATCACCCATATGAAGGGAGGATGGGTACCATCTAACAAAGGTTTGTCTGTGCATCCACTGACAACAGAGGATGGAATGAATGTACCTCTTGTGCTGATATTAATATGAGCAAAATACTTCAGTCTTTTTTTCTTTCATTAATCAGGCAAAAATCTGATCAACAGAGGTCACAGAATCTAGGTTCCAGGGTTTAAATGGACACTTTCATATGAATCTCATTTTTTAAAGCCCACATCTTTCTGACAGCATGGCAAAGGTAAAACACATTCCAAAAGTGTGAGTCCAACTGTATTTACATATTTACATTTCAGATGAATGAGTGAAAATGTTTAGAATAATTTTATTAAGGGTAAGAGTCCTTGCAATACTGTATATTTATTTTATTAATTTGAGGGAATGGTAATTTTATTCATGTTTTTAGATATTAGTTGGGAGAAGACTTTGGAATTAAATAATGATATAAGCTCAAAACTGAAAGACAGATGAAATAAAGATAGTATTAAGTGAGATGGCAAGAGAAATATTTCTGTCTGAGCTTTGAAAGTAATGTATGTGGGGGGTCTGTAAAGTGGAGAAAAGTGGTTTTTCTCCCTTCAGGTTGCAGAGGTTACAGAAAACTGATGTGTCCACACAAAAGCAGTGGGTGGAATGAGGAGGTGGAGAAAAGCCAGTGCCAGATGAATGACAGAATCAGAGAAGAAGGCAAAACAAGTTTAACAGAAAAATGTGGTGGGTCAGTTGATAAATCCCCCCCAGGTTAGAATACAGGGAAAGGCTTCTCCCAAGATGCATTTTATGTTAATGTACCCCACTTCTGTTTACCTGATTGATTTGTAAGTTTCCCTGCCCCTTTCTCCCATATATGTATGTTCTCCAGAATTTTCTCCTTAGTTCGAAGTTTTATTGGTTACAGTTCCTTGTACCCTCCCCTTGCACGTTTTAATCGGACCCTCATAATGCCTGTTATTCCTTCCCTGTTTCCCCACTGGTCACGGACCCTGGATCCCTCCCCTTCTGCCTCCCTTAAAACCTCCTGTGAGCCCTTCCTTTTTCGGAGTTCTCCCTCCGCTAGTCTTCGTCCCGGTTCCCCTCGCCTTCCCTCACAATAAACGGAGACTACGGGGAGACCCCCTCCCGCAGCCCTTTGCCTCCTTCGCCTTTGTTCCACCGCGCCTTGCAAGAATCTCTCCCGGAGCGGCTCCACCTCTGCGGGAGTCACCCACGCCCCGCTCGGGACCCTTCTGCCTGTGGCAGCTCCTAGAGCCCTCGGAGCCAGCGTCCGTGGCTGAGGGAAAACCTAAAAAGGCTGAAAGGCAACAGAAAAGAGCTAGTCCATGGCAAGCTCTGAAGTGGGAAGAACAGCTTTGTATCTTCCACGGGGCCCCAAAGGAACACTGAGCATGGTGAGCTGAGTTTTGTGAAACTGAAGCACTCTTCTTCAGGAGCAGAATGTACATTTATTAATTTTAGTGATAATACTCTGGAATACTGGGCATTTTTTTGACTGGTCTTGGGGTCCTGCAGTAGCCTTGCAATGAGAGACCGTGGCACAACTGCTACTGAGGGTCCAAAAGCCCATTAAGGTGAAGCTGCACTATGATTTCATTCTAAAAAAAGGTGCAATATTTTTCTTTTTCAGACTGGCCTAGTGTTTGCAGCATTTCTACATAAATTAGAAGTCTCTCCATCCCATATCCAAAATTACTCTTTTTTCTTTTTCTTTCTATTTGTTCAGAGTCTTTAAATGCTAAACAGCTAAGAAGTTTCTCAGGACTGCTCCCACCTATGATTTATAAAGCCAAGCTGCCACAGCATCATGGAATAATTTAGGTTGGAAGAGATTTCTGGATGACATGTGGTTCCACATCCTGCTCCAAACAGGGATATTTTTATGCATCTTGCTCAGGATTTTCCCACCTGAGTTTTTAGTATCTTTGACTCTTGATCTGCTTGAGAGTAGGAAGGCTCTGCAGAGGCATCTGGACAGGCCAGATTAATGGTCTGAGGCCAAAGGTATGAGGTTCAACATAGTCAAGTGCCGGGTCCTGCCCTAGGCTCACAACAATCCCTTGCAGTGACAGGCTTGGGCACAATGGCTGGAAAGCTGCCGGATGGAAAAGGACCTGGGGTGCTGGTCAACAGCAGCTGAACATGAGCCAGCAGTGAGCCCAGCTGGCCAAGAAGGCCAGTGGCATCCTGGCCTGTATCAGCAATAGCGTGGTCAGCAGCACTAGGGAAGTGATTGTCCCCTTGTACTTTTTGCTCAAGTTCTGTGTCCGGATTTGGTCCATTCATTACAGGGAAGACATTGAGGGGCTGGAGTGCGTCCACAGAAGGGCAGCAGAGCTGGTGAAAGGTCTAGAGAGGAAGTCCTATGAGGCACAGCTGGGTAAGCTGGGGTTGTTTAGCCTAGAGAAAAAGGAAGCTCAGGGACACCTTATAACTCTCTACAACTGCCTGAAAGTAGGCTGTATTCAAGTGGGTGTCAGCCTCTTCTCCCAGGCAACCAGTGACAGGACAAAGCCTCAGTCTTTGCCAGAGAAGGTTCAGGTTGGACATCAGGAAGAATTTCTTCACTGAAAGGGCTGTCAACCATTGGAGAGGGCTACCCAAGGAAGTGGTAATATCACCATACTTGGACATGGTCGAAAAAACTACTCAATGTGACACTTAGTGCTATGGTTTAGTTGACAAGATGGTGTTTGATGAAAGGCTGGATGGACTGGAGGATCTTGGAGATCTTTTCCAACCTTACTGATTCTATAATTCTATGATTCTATTCCACAATTTCTCTTGGTAATTTGTTCCAGTATTTTACTCAATTGTCCTGAAGGGTTGTTTCCCAATATTTAATTTTGATTTATTTTGTTGTAGCTTATGTCCACTGCCCATTCTTCTATCTATGAGCACCTCTGAGAGGAGTTTGGATCCATCTTCTTTTAGCACAACCCTGTCTTAAGCACATGTGCAGACATTGACATCCACACAGTATTTGTGTTGTACCTCTCTAGGCCTTTCAGAGTTGTGTAGTCCTGAAAAGAGACCACTATGAGTCAATTTAGTCCTTTTAGACCACCAACATTGATTTTGAATTCTTATCATGTCCAAATTCTTTCACAGTATCAGAACAAGTCACTTAACCTCACTGCAAATGCAGAGATGTAGGTGGAGGCTGCCGAGGTGAGGCACAAGATGCTGCATCCCACAAGCAAGATGGGGAAATCTGGGTACTTTCAAAAAGCTGGTGACCTGTGGCCTCTCCTGATAAATGCTGACGGAGTTGACCCAGAAGTGAGCTAAATGACTCTCTCAAAGCTAACTACTGTGAACAATATCAGCCACGACCTCAGCCATGCCCTCTGAGCCACTGCTGTAAAGATCAGGGATTCAGCTGTGATACCACCATAGAATATTCTGAGTATAAGACATGGGAATGTAAGAAATGATCCAGCTACTAAAAATTAATGTTATGGACACTGTTTATCATACCTAAAGCTAAGCTGCCGTTCTGTCTTTGCTTCCCAGTCAATCAGATTACCCCACTTAGAATATACTGTCAGTCTTTCTGGGCCACCCTCGGAGTAAACTAGAACTTTGCTTTAGAGAATAATTTATTTCTTATGTTTCATATGTAGGAAAAGCGATACATATCTCCAAATTAGACTAACCTTAATTTCAGAATCTTGCTCATTAATTTGCAATAGTGAGATGTAATGAATATTTATAGAAGATTTTATCTATACCTATTAATTTACCATAAAATTCCACTGATACCACTGCATTTTGAGTTAATAGCACAAGGCAGAATAAAACGAAAAACTGATAAAACTTCTCTTTGCAATGAGAGGCTTGGATATTATGTTTAAAGGGTAATACGTTCTGTAAAAATATGAGTACAGTGTGTTCTTAAGTAGTTCACTGGCTACATTATTGAGAACTGAGTGACTCCATGGATGTAATATTACTACTAATATGAGTCCTCATTTTTTGCCCTTGTATTTTAGGCATTTTAAAGAAACCAAACCCAACACCTGTATTTCTGCACTTAGTAGAAACTGAATTATCTCACTCACAGTGATTATTGTGAGACTCTCAAAAAATCTTTCACCTGAATGAAAGATCAAAGGAAAAGCTGAGATTATAACTCATGGTTTTCACCATCATCTTTGATAAAAGGTTTCAATCTCAGTCACCAGTCATTATATATCAACTGCATAAGACTAGTTTGACATATTCTCCCCTCTTTAGTTGAAACTTTATATATTATTTCCTTTTTTTGTGTAGTTTCTAAAAAGTTTAAAAAGTTTCAATTAAAAAGTTTCAATTTGATTTTGTTTTATGAAGCAATAATTGCAGAAAATTCTTTGATGTGCTTATTTTGTCTCATAAATGAGTTCCAAATGTTAAAATGTGAGTAGATGTATTCATGACAAGAAAGAAAAAACATGATCACAACATCTTTTTCTTTTCTATTTTTTCCCTTTTTTTCCTAGGGTCTAGATAGATTTTCCTTGGGATTTCTAGTGAGTGGAGATATGAAAGCAGCTTCTGGTCTTCAAAGTTGTCCCACATTTTATATTCTGTAGCTGTGCTTTTCACATGAGGAGGTAATTCTAGCTAAATCACTTAAGCTCACCAGATTAAACACTTTGTATGGTATAAATTTTTCTGAGTTTTAATACATTTACAAAGCAATTCTGCATCAAAAACTGGTGTCTAACATGATTTATTCTAGCTTGAACAAATAAAATAATAATAGTAATAATAAGGGTCCTTTTCTGTAAATCTAATTCAAGGGTTTTGTCTCTTACCACAAAAATACATATACTGCAACTGAAATGTCCAAATACAATGCTGACCATCTCCTGCTCTTGTTACACTAGAAATTTCAGTCCTAACCAGGGCTCTTTGCCTTTATTTTATTAATTCTCTATCTGATTAATTCTTTACTCTATTGACTGTCAATCAGTGCTAGCAGAAGAATTTATGTTCCATTAGACAGAATTCTGAGAAGGGAGTCCTCTTGTGAGAGCAAATGCCTTTCTCTTGGGAGCTCTCGCTACAGAAGCCAGACAGAAGGACCTGAAATGGCCTCCTGGAGGCTGGGGTTGGAGACGGGGGCAGTGAGTAATGGCTGGCTTTTTTCCACACAGTTTGCAAGATGAAATAGCCTTGAAATCAGTTTTCCTGCATGGGCAGCTATACTCTGTCAGAATTTTGAAAACACACTGTTTTTCTCTCTGAAAGCATAGCTACTATCAGAGCATAAACAAATATACTTTTCCATCAAAAGTACCTATACTGAAGCTTCGGGTTCAGCTCAGCTTCTCAAACCCTTAGCAAAACTTTCTGAATACTGATTTGGAATATAAATGGTTTCTCATATGTGTTGTATTTATGCCTCTTTGCTAACTGCCAAAAGCTTTCACAAAAGTTTTTTTTGCTCACACAAAATATTAGGAGTGCATCTACACCCATCTTTACCCATAGACTTGAGTAACAGTATATTGAAAATGACGACTTCACTATTCATCCCTTGTCTTTTGCTCATCTCCTGTCTTACAAGTCTCATTTCTCAGACCAGAAAGCAGAAAAAAACATATCATGACCAAGATAACCAATCATGCAGTCAAGTGGTAAGCAGTCCATAGCTCAGACATAAACACCCTACATGCTCAACACAGGGAAATTCAGCCAGTGTCTAGCTACCATAACTCAGTTTAGTTAAAATCAAAATTGTATTACCCTTCTTCTTCCTTTCTACAATACCCTGTAATACTGAAATTCTTGTAATAAATCCTGACTTATGCAATCTTTTCCTGCCACACTTTAGTTTCCTTATACTTGCACAACTCATGGACATCATTATTCCCTGATATTTTTCTGATAGAAAACCGATTTAAAACAGCTCCACTTTGGTTTGGGGTAAAGATATTCAAGGCCATGTCTCATTAGACAGAAAGGCAAGACTAGAAGCACTTATACGTCAGGGCCATACCAGTTGTTTGATTAGACGTGGCTGACACTGTGATGGACTGGAACTAGGGCAAGGACTTTGGCTTAGACCCTGATTTATTTCTGACTCTGGTGGTGCCCAAAATGATGCACACTGGCATGCTCAAACAGCAATATTTGTTTCAAGTGAAGACGTAAATAATTTCAAATTAACGAGGATTTGTGGGATTTTCAACCCTCTTTGAGTGGTGTGTTGTGTGCTCTTAGGGAAAATGGTGCAGAGATTGGGGAAGCTTAAAGGGAGGATGAAGACATCAGCAATAAAAGAACACACTGATCAATCCCTTGCAAACTGACTGGGAGAAGCAGAAAGCTCCATGGTTGAAAGAGCATTTGGATTCATGAATAAACAGCATCCACTGAATTTTGCTGCATTCAGAAAATAAAGTTTCTTGAATTCTTGAAAGCAAATAATAGTACATTCAAGCTACCTTAACACACTCCATGATCAATTTCTCTTCCTAATGACACTAAAATTGCTACTCAGGATAAAACATCACAATGGTATTATTATGAAGTACCAGGCTCTGTTATGAATGAAATAGTCCCTGCACCCCCAAAAAAAACCCCAACAAAACAAACCCCCGAAACAACCAACCAACAAACCAACCAACCAACCAACCAACAAATAAAACAAACAAACAAAAAAATGGAGAAAAAAAAAAAAAAAAAGAAAAGCAGACTCTGAGATGAAGCACATATACCAAATGAAATAACATCTCTCTAAATAATGCTTTATGTTAAGACTGATGTGCTTGGGCCTAGCCTTCAAAATTGACTATCTTGAGCAACGCACTTCTTGAGCAATTTCATGCATTTTCTCAGCTAATCTCACATCACCAATATCAAGCTTGTCATATTGATTTTAAAGGGGAGGCAAAAAAAAAAGGGAAGGTAGTTTGCCTTTATCAATCCTGAATGTGGTTGCTAGGCAACTTATGACCTGACTTGGGATGGATTGTTACAATGACCTGATTAAATACCCCCAAAGCACCCAAGAATTTCTAAAGAAAATATAGCAAAGCTGAATTATTTCTGCAATAATAAGTATTAATTTCCTGTTTGCCTCTATAAAGAAAAATATATACAAGGTCTTACTGTTATATAAGGCAAATAATACTCTTAGCGTCAATTAAAAATGGATAATTATATAAAAGAGAAAGAATGGTCTATTTGACACTGAAAACTCTTTGACTTAACACTGTTTCAATTTAGTGTGTTAAAAATTAAATATATAATTAATTTAGTATAACCTTCTTTTTGCAAATGTGGACTGTTTCTGAGATTTACAAATATTTCTTACATATGCTATTCCAGAAGGCTGAGTAGGAAAGATGTGTGCAGATTAACGTAAGAAGTTTTAAAGAATACTTTTGAAGTGCTGACTTATTTGAAATTATTTTTACTCATTTTCCTGCATGTAACATTTTGTGTTTTCAGACTGGCATTCTAAATTAGTTGCATCAGGTATATAAAATCATTGCTAATATAATTTTCTTGTTATAGTCAGAGCCTGCTTTCAACCAATTTTTAACTTTGCCAAATACTAAACATATTGATACTAGGTGAAAACAGGTGATTTTTTCCTGCAACATCCACTAAAAAAAAAAGACAAGAGGCAACAGGCAGAAACTGAAGCACAGAGAGATCCACCTAAATATGGAGAAGAACTTCTTTACTGTTGGTGTGACTATGTACTGGGACAGATTGCCCAGAGAGGTTGTGGAGTCTCTCTCACTGAAGATGTTCAAGAACTGTCTGGACCCAATCCTGTGCCATGTGCTGCAGGATGGCCCTGCTTGGGCAGGGAGGTTGGACCAGATTCCCCACTTGGTCCCTTCCAACCTGACACATTCTGTGATTCTGTGAAATGATCCAACCGTTGTCTCATACGTCTATCATATCAACAGTGTTTGAATTTCTGTTTGTACCAAGCTCAAACAGAAGGAAGGCACTCAGCCCTTTTTATAGTAACTTCTTGTTCTGAGGCACTTGATGTTTTCTTTGTTTCCACTAAGTCGTAAGAAGGCAACACTGAAATTGAATTTCAGTGCGAAGGGTACTGCACTTTTTGTACTGACAGAGATGTTTCTTACCAAGAGACACACGTAACAGTTGAAAATACAGAATTTTTGAATTATTTGAAGCTGATGAGTATACTTTGCAATTCCATTAATTCATAGAGGCCTTGACAAGATTATGGTTAGTTTGTGAAACAAAACACTTTTAGAAAGCACACTGAAGGATGCAAAATTTGCCAGTCCTAAACCGAGTTAGAAATTGCCATGTAAGAGCATTCCGGACTGAAGCTTCCCCTGAGCAACTTTTATATGAGCTTCAGAAATTTATGAAAAATGATCTTCTACAGAAAGGCATATGGAGTTCAGAATGATAATTAATTAAATGACACAAAACCAGTATATGGAAATCCATATCGTGAGGAAATAACCCCAGACTTTGAAATTAAGTGAAAGTATCATAATTGGCTGTATTACATTGCAGTAATTCTTATTTCAGATGTTAGCAGGCACTGGAAAACCGTGCTTGAACTCAGCGGGTGATTCTTCGCTAGGGAAGACCAGTGGATAATGTTCTATGAATTTATGGAGGAGACACTAGTCTTAGAAGTAACAAAATTTCTATAAATGGAAAATAATGTGAATGGGTTGGTATGCTAACTCGGTGCCACTGGATCTCAGTAAGACTTAGTGGTTTTTGTTTTGTGTTGGGTTGCTCCAGAGCAGAGCAGATAAAGATGAAGATTAAGCACTTTAGTTGAGGGTGAATAGGTTTAATGTAAGAATTGTAACAAGGAACTGTTTAGGGTAGGCCTCAGTGGACTGTACTGGAAAGGAACTATCAGAAAATAGAGGTGTCCTACAGAGAAAGATTCTGGGGCCAATGCCTATTAATATTGCAGAAGTGACTAAAGCAATGCCGCAGGGAAGGCTTCACCCACTGGTTGAAGGAGAGATCATGGCCAAAATGATGGCCTGCTCTTTGTGTTTGGTGCAATCTGATGGACCATCCTAAAAAGCCAGAGATTAACCAACTTGTGAGCCAGTAAAAGGCAAATGTGGTGAAATGTTTCAGGAGAAAATTGAGAAGTCAAACTTTTGCAGACCAAGTAAAAGAAAAAATTCCATTTCTAATATTGAGAGAGAAAAAAAATGAAATCAAATAAAACAAAACAATCAAACAAAAAGCAAAGATTATAAAACTGGCCCTGGAAATTAAGAAATTTCATCATCATAACATAGCCACAATTTTCAGCAGTTTTTCAAAAAGAGTGCTGGGGACCTAAATTATTTCAAGATGAAGATTGGTAAATGTATGCAAATGACACACTATAGGGGATTTGATGTTCAGAATAATATCTTAAAGATGAGACTTTCTGACATTCTTGAAAAGAATTTAAAAGGAATGTAATAAATACTCATAGCCATATATTTATCCTGAAAAAATACTTTAGTCAGATTTTGAAATAACTAAATGCTTTAGATCACATGTAAGAAAATGAAGAAAAGTGAAGCAAGTAATATTTTTCCCTCTCCCCATAAGCTGGTTTCCTTCCTCAGAGGCAGTGAGAATTAGTCACAAGATTATATGCTGTGTGGAGTGCTCTGAAGTGCATTGTGATACGGGGAAACTCACATTTAGCTGGTGTGTCCTTCAGGGGCTCAGTGTTGAAATGATTGCCAGATGTTGGAGCAGGAAGTTTTTTCCTGAGGTCAGAGTCTCAGGAACCACTTTTTTCCTTTGTACCATGGGCTGTAGTTCATGTGTTCAGTCATATCTGGTGTTCTTTGGTGATGTACTGTGAGATCTTTGAAATTTTGTCATTCACTACATAAGTTTGTAAATGTGGTGAATGCTGTTTGTCTGTTGTAGCTAAGGAAGGCAGAAAAGGAAAGTTTATTGTACAGGGACTTGTATAATAATGATCTGAACTACTTGGTTTAGATAACTTTTTTTTTAAGGCGCTTCATTTGTATTGCTGGATGGGCATGAATTTAGATGGGTTTTTTGTCACTATGTGAGTGACTGAGCACTGGAACAGATTGCCCAGAGAGGCTGTGGAGTCTCCCTCACTGGAGATATTCAAGAACTGTCTGGATGCAATCCTGTGCAATGTGCTCTAGGATGGCCCTGTTTAAGCAGGAAGGAGACACCTTACCCATTCTGTGATTCTGTGATTATCAAGGTGGGTGTCATTTATCAAGAAATGTTTGTATACAGCATTGACAGAGTAGTTATTCCTCAACTTACTAAAAGTCTGAAAGGTTTTTAGTACTACTTGGATCTAGAGATTTCCCTTTTCCAATTTTGTGTTAAGGAGTAGAAATCATAAAGGTCAACCAAATAATTTCAGGTTTTTTGTGGAAATTATTTTTTTTCATTATTCCTGTGGAGTGTTCAAAAACAAACTGACATTTGCTTAACAAGACAACATCTTTTCTGTTCACAGGTCTTTTTTCAGAAATTAACAGTCTACAAAAGATAATGAGCTCAGTGAATTTTATTAACACGAGTTACAGCTGACTGACAAGTAAGTACATGGCTGTCATGTAATGTAATCATGGTGTTATAATTCAATTAACTATTGATTTTAGTAACCCATACTATATTCTAACTGCTGCAGAAAAAAAACATTCAATATTTGTAGAGTTTTATGATTAATGCAAATTATATCAGTCCCAGACGTTATTGACTTCAGATATAGAAATGTATGTATTTTGTGTTTAATAGAAGTGGTGTTTGTTTTCATGTATTACTATGTATTACTATTCATGTATTGGCTATGAGCTATACTGAAGTTTCTTCTACTCAATCAAACTGATTTTACTTGGAAATAAAGTAGGGACTATTTGCTGTTTATTTAACACTTACGTAGATCTGATGCTTTATCATTTGGCACTTGTGCAGTCATTTGTACCTATGCAAAATGAATATAAAACAGGCATGAAGCCTTATTTTCCAGACCGTTGATTTATCTACCCCTTTGGACTAGAGTAGATGACTGCACAAATGGCAAAGTGTGTTGCTCTCAGGCATGAAGAGAGAGTCATGAGTCCAATTACAATTGGTAGGTTGAATTGCCAGATGCGCTACTACTTCAGTGAGTCTCAGGCCACCCTAATACTTCTTTTAGACCAGGGGCTTGGGAAGGGGAAGGTGAGAGACAATTTCTCCCATTTTCTCATCTATGGCTTCATTAATTTCTCATCGATGGTAGTAGTCAAGCAGTCAGGCTGGTGGAGCCCTTGGTGCTTTGCTTCCTCAGTCTTGCCCGCAGCTGTTTTAACAGGGAGAAGCATAGAAAGGTAGCTGATGTAGATGAATTTAGATGGGTTTTTTGTCACTATGTGAGTGACTGAGCACTGGAACAGATTGCCCAGAGAGACTGTGGAGTCTCCCTCACTGGAGATATTCAGTGGAGATACAAGAAAGATGTAGCTGTGTTTAGTTTTTTCTATCAGAGGTAGACAGTATAATAGATTTGACTGAGTCTGAGGAGGGAAATCAGGAAACACCTACACCACTACATACTCCTTACACCCTGGCCCAAGATTTTAAAAAGAAGCAATATCTGTTGCTTATTTTATGATGATTCTTGATCTCATATTAGCAATTGCATATTTTCAAAAATATCTACTATAATGATTACTTTAAGGTCATAATCAATAACATTTCTCTACTGAGTTTCCTAATTATGCTTAGGCAGGAGCAGTGAGTTGAAAATGCAGCCATAAGAAGGCAAAAATATATTGATTATTTGCACTTGATTAAATGAACCCACCCTATTTAAAGCAAAAAATTCTGGTGTGCAGGTTCATCCTTAAGAACCATGTCATTTTGAACTTGAGTGCCAAAATTCCAATTTCAGATTTAGGTGCTTAATTCCCACTTTTTGGATGCAATCCATCAGCTAGTTCTTGCACCAGTGAGTGCAGTCACCAGAGCTCTTCTACAGCAGTCTTCCTGACTGCTGGTGTTTGTACTATGCCAGGGGCAAAAGATTTCAGGCCCATTTCTTATGTTGTAAAGGATATACTTTCTTAAAAGTTACTGATGCCTTTCTTGAATTGCCTGGGTTTCAGCTCATGCTTCATTCAAATTAACTGTATGTATTTTACTTTAGGATGTATTTTTCTAATAGTATGAAAATCCACCATATCCTGTACTCTGAACATGGTTACATCAGAAGCTTCAAAACCTCAGGGTCTTTTACTTGACAGATTTATCAATCTACTTAAATGACTGTGGCTTGACACTTTGACTATATACCAGTTATACTAACGGCCTGAAAAGTCCAGCAAATAATATAAGTAATTCAAGGCAAGAGCCTTTTATGACTATACCACATAATTTACATGTGCAGAATAGTATATTAAAATGACTTACTAAAAAGAAAAGACATTGCACAGAATTACTTTTTAATGTCATTGTTTACCTCATTTCTTGTTCCAATATGGCTCAAGCCCAGGCAATTTTCTTTGTCCCTGGCACCGCCACAAGACACAGGCAGCAAGTTAAATGTAATAAGCAGTCTTCCTGCTTTTGGGAAAGTAATACATTATCTCATTCTCACAAATGGGCACCTATCACCAGCCCCTGTGTATAACCATTTTAATATATGTGGCATCTTGGCTGAAGAATGCTTCTCATATGTAGTGTTAACAGAAGCACTTCTTCAGCATGACTCAATTTTCCTCTTTTCTGAATTCTTTTCCAAGGGATATATCCCTATAACAGATGAAAGCAGTACAGGTAGAGAAGCCTTCTACAGCTTTCATTTTGCTAGTGTGACTGACACAGAAGGATTGGTGGCAGGGGCATCTGTTATGCCCCATAAAAGTCCTCATGGGATGCCTGCTAACCATGTTGACAGATTGCTAGCCCGTGAAGTCATTTTGCTGCAAATTTATTCCCTAAGATACATATATAAAAGCAGGTAGGACATGTCTGTAGCTTCTACTGTTTTACTGCAAGTTGCTTGTAGAGCTTTTCATTGATATTGTCTGTGGAGGGCTGTGATTCTTTGGTGGAAGAAAAGTGAGTAAGAAAAGGACACATTTTCCCATTCACAAGCTGACATGTTTTCTTCATCTCTGTTTACTTAGAGTTTTGAGTAATAATGAAATATATATGTCTTCATTCAATTGTTCATTTTATTTATCACTCCAACCACAACAAGTAAAATAACATTATAGAATATCAATAAATACAAAAGCTGCTTTTTAGAATAGTAGAGTGCAGAAATATCCTCCCACCTCCTGTGATGGCCCTACAACATTGTCAGCCTGCAGTCAGTCAAAACCAATGTTATTACACAGATAGTCAAACCTTGTTGAAAGTAAATTCTATTTAAGGTATTAATAATGACACAGAATCATTATAATTATAATATAAGAAAAATCTCTGATGAAATAAAGCTCTCTAATTCTTCATACACCTTGCTTTTATGTGTCCCTGAGTTAATTAAAAAGCTAAAAATCTCTGCTGGTTGCTGAGAACTGTAGTCTCAAAGATGGCCAGGCATTGCAACAGCCCTCACTCACCAAGTCACCTCGTCTGCTGCTTCAGTTACTACCCAGGCTCTCAGCACAACCTGGCTGCTTCTGAAGGGGATTTTCATGTCCCGGTTCACTGAAAATCACTGAAATCCTGAGTTAATCAGGAATGGAGAAGCAAAGGAGCAAAGTTTATAGTGGCAGGCAAGACATGCTTATGGTCAAGCCAGCAAGATGAGCAGGCAGCCCTATGGCTTGCCTTGAACCCTGTTGACTTGACCTGTTTTCAGACATCTTCAAACCCATGAGCTTGGATTTCCCTACAGTGGAAAAGCAGATGTGGAGCTTTTTCAGGCTGTGTGCACTTCAGCATGTCTCTGTATGGGAACATTCAAGGTCAGGAGTGCATTGTCCAGGATGCAACACAATTTTGTACAAAGATAGAGCTCAGGTCCTTGAAGCATGATTTTGGGAGACACCTGAGGCATTCCTGCTCTCATGTGGATTCACCTAAATTTTAATAGGATGGTGTTTAACATCCTTAACTAAGAATACAGAATGGAAACATGAAAACTCAATAAATACAAAAATACTAGCAAAAAAAAAAAAAAAGAAAGGAAGAAAAAGAGGGAATGATGTGTCTTTTTGTCTCTCTAAAGTACACAAAAGTAACCTCCAAATTTACGTGTCTTCCCAGGCAGGTTTTATTTGCAGGAGAATCACCTCAAACCTTTTGGCACAGAAGGCAACTAAACCTGATAAATCTGCTATTTCAGTGGAGGTTCCCAGGGGACTGCCCTTTGTATGTGATGGCCGTGCAAACCTTGTCCTTCAACAACGCGTGGCACAGCCACGCAAAAGGTGTGGCCACATTGTTTGGATGCCAGTTGGTGGGGTTGGAGTCCCTGCAAGGAAATATTGCTGCTCCCCGCATCTCTCTTTCTGGGCAACTGTTCTCCTGTAGGTAAAATTCCTGGCTATAAAGATTCACAGTTTCTTCTCATGACAAATACTGTCAGGGTACCATGGTATTTTGTGATTTATCAGGTTCTGCTACCTGGGAAAGAAAGAGGTCAGGATTTGAATGCTGATATTAAAATAATTCGAGCTAAACAACTTCTTGCCTGACTGTGCCGTGTTGTGGGCACACTATTCCAAAGAGCCTAAGAAACGTAAGAGAGCAGCCCCAGGCAATGCTGCAAGGGGCATATGTGTTGTTGCAGAGATTTAAAAAACAAAGCTGACAAGCAGACTTGCCTAAATTGGTTGGATTGGTGCTTGCTCAGAGTTGTCACTAATTCAATGCAGATTGTCTGTGTAATATGAGTGCTTAATTTCAAAAGAAACAGGGTGGAAAAAGTGTGTGCAATCCTCAGGAGACTCTGATTGCAAAAGGCATGGTTGGAGCTGATTAGCCTGTTTACCCTGTCAGTTTTCATGCACAGACAGATAGGCAGTCTTGCGCATATCCTCAAGCAGATTCTGGAGAAGGTTGAGGAAGAAAATGAAATCCAGTTTCAATTCCATTTTTTACTCACCCTCTTGCTGTAATCAGGGATAATGCTTTAGCTGGAGATCTCTTATCATAAGTGGGAAGAAATGACTAATTTTGGGGACTATCTTTGTAGCAGATCAGTAGTTCCTGAACTTATTCCCTCCCCTTTGCTTACAAGGAGTGAGATTTATCAATCAATTGGTAATAGTGCAAAACCCACTTGTTTTTTCTTTCAAGTATTTGGTTCTGGGCCACAAAGAGACTAATTTTTTCACTGTATTTTAGGTTACTAACATTATTTACATTACTTAAAAGGTCTTCTTTTCTCCTTTCATACTTGCAGAGATTTTTATTTAATGACAGGAATAGAAGTCTTCCTTTCTAAATGGTTCCCTGTGCTCCCATGATTAGAAGTCACAGCCTGGCCCTTTCCCTGGGCAGTCTTATGGTCTCTTCTCCAGTCTCAGATGTTTCCATAAGCATACTTGTATTATTGGTGTTCTTCAACTGAAAGAGGATTTTTCTTTCCTTATTTTTATATCCCTATTTCTTTCTCTTGAGGATAAGAGCACCTCAGAAGCAAGAAATTTTGAGTTTTGAATTTAGTTCAACCTATCACATGGTTGCAGGGATCCAAAGATGTTGTAGGGAGAACTGCACCACCTCTGAGGGATTCCCACAATTTGGTCTGATCTTCTTGAAAATACCTAGGAAAATTTTAGGAATACAGTATTTAGGGTCCTTAAGTATGCTGGTTTTGGCTGGGGTAGAATTAATTTTCATCACAGTGTCTGGTATGGGGCTATGTTTTGGAATTGTGCTGAACACAGGGCTGATAATAGAGAGATGATTTTTGTTATTGCTGATCAGGGCCTACACTGGGCCAGGGCCTTTCCTGCTTTTCATTCTGCCGTGTTGGTGAGGAAGGGTGGGAAGAGATACAGCTGGGACAGTGGACCCTAGTGACGAAAGGAATATTCCAGGCCGTATGACATCATGCTCAGTTTGTAAAACGAGGGGAAGAAGGAGAAAGGCGGGGGGGCATTCAGAGTGATGGTATTTGTCTTCCCAAGTGACCCTTACCGTGGTCGGGCCCCTCTCTCCTGGAGATGGCTGAACACCTGCCTCTCCTTGGGAAGCAGTGAATTCATTCCTTGTTTTCCTTTGCTTACGTGTGCAGCTTTTGCTGTCTCTATTGAACTGTCTTTATCTCAACCCACAAGTTTTCTACCTTTTACCCTTCTGATTCTCTCCCTGATCCTGCTGGTGGGGGAGTGAGAGAATGCCTGTGTGGTACTTGGCTGCTGGCTGGGGTTAAACCATGACATTAGGATGGTTAAAAAATGATGTTCACTTTCATTCTGTTAATAATTGGTAAATAGTGGTAGAGAAATTACATCAGTAGAGTACCTGTCACCAAATTTCAGATATTAAAAATTTAGGTGCCAGGTCTAAGCTATTTTAATGTTTCTACTCTAAGTTACAGAGATGGGTACCTTCAGACAAGAGATTTTTACCTCCTCTCAGGATGCTTCTTTCATTCTCTCACTGCATCTCACTGGGCCCTAGGAAAGAAAACTTCGCCTTAAACAAAACATAAGTGAAGAACTTGGAATGATAGAAAAAGCCATCAGTAGGAAAATACAGCAGACCAAAGAATCAAGCCTGTTAGCTAGGAGATCTTCAGACATTTCACAAAAGCAAAAGAGAATGGCAGAGCAAGCACAAACCCAGTAGGCTAAAAGAACAGCCAGTTCTGATTACACTAGACTGTTCTGGCACAGTAGAAAGGCTTGGTAGATGGCATAAATAAAATTTACTCCTACAGGAAGGACCTTTTATCCCTGTTTGTTTCAGATTTCTTCCAACTCGAATGGAAGTGCAGTAAAACTGAAAACTTGGAAGGATGTGTCTTTTTAATGACAGTTTATTTTATGCACTTGCTACATGTTAAAGAAAAGGATTTTATTTTTTTCCAGAACAAATCAGTCCAAGACAATTTTGGTGCCTCAAACTGATAGTTTAGAACAAACTGGCAGCTACAGATGTCTTGTTGCCTGTGTAATGCATAAGCAAACTTTCAGAATGGTATTTACTTAAGCATAAAAAGTACCCTTTCTAGAAATAACATTGTTATGCAAATAGTGTCGTGCCCAAGTTTTCAAAATAACAATGCAATAAATTTTATGAGTTATTTATGTCAGTGACAATATTTGGAAAATATGTCATTTCTAACTAAAGAAGTTTAGGGCTAGATCTGTAGTATAGGGACACACTCGTAGCAGAAGGAGCACCTTGGGGGGAACTCCAAAATTTTGATTTGTAGATGTTTGTTTGCACCAAAACCTCCCAGTGTGGTGGTCTGCCTCCTAGAAATTGGATTATGGGATTATTTATGTGTCTCTGAAAGTGACATAAAGTCACTTTCTCTGTGGGGAAATACCTAGCTTGAGTATAACCAACATGCAGGCATTGTCTGCTATGGGAGAACCATCAACTCTTTTTAGTGTTTTGGTAGCAGACTTGGGGCTGCAGGGAAGATTGCTTTTCATTCTGGATCATTTTGTTGATCTCTGCATTTATGACTGATGAAAGCAGGACAGGGCAGCGGTTCCACCCAAGCTCTTCTAGAACAGGCATTTCCAAGTCCTGGTGGCAGGACGCCACTTAATCTGTTGTGCCAGATGATGTAGCATTAACAGCATTAACATGGAATAAAGTAACTTGTAAAATAGTAGTTCTGAAAGATCATTTTGCAAGCCATTTTATAAGAGTAGGGGAACAATGTATAATTCATAATGCTCACTTTTTTATTAGGCCACATAGGAAGAAAAAACCAGACAAAATCCAGACAGGAATGCATGTATTCATGCTGAAATACCTCTGTACCTGTAGTTACAGCCTAGTGTATCATATAGGTTTGAGAGAAGTATGTTTTCTAAATTCTGATCGCAGAGCTGCTTTGGGCTTTTAAAAGCAGTAAGGGCAAAGACACACATTCTGGTTCACAGCTAGCTAGCTTAAGGATGTGCCAAATGTCTTCTGGACATCCTTTCCAAGACAAAACAAATTCTGAGCATCTGCAAGTGTGTACCTTTAAGGTATTTTTGGAAATTAAGAGTAAAAGAGGAAAATGCAATTGGCTTTGGAGTTCAGACTTCTCAGACTTCAAATGGCTGTACCTCATGTTAGTATTTTCATACATCTCCTTTCCATTTTAGTTATCAATGTCTTCTCTGGTTTAAATTCTTAATTGTTTTGTCCCAGCATCTTTGTTTGAGATCTGAGACACTGCAACCAAATTATTTTAAGTTCTATAACTGTATTGAGCAGCTAACTGTACTAGGCAGTTTTGCTAAATAACCTATGCAGTTTACTATGAAATATTCCTTTGTGGAATATATCTGTGCTGCACATCTAATTAGAAATGCCCAGACTAGCAGTTTGTTCAGTTTTGTTCGGTGTCCTTAAAAGGTACAGAAGATGCTGACACTTGATGTTCAAATACTTTCCCATAGGCGGAGGATGACAGTCATCTCAGTATTCCCAGTATGACATACATTTACAATTCCCTTACATCATTCCTCCAAAGGTTCCACACAGCACTGCTGACAGGTACTGAGGCTATTTGAATATGATCTCTTGCATTTCAGTATTATCACTGCTTTCTAATAACTAAAAATGTGGGATAGCAAGTACAGAGAATTTTTAATCACATTCCAAAACATTCAGAAAATAATCTTATCAGAAACTTCAGCCTGCCACTACAGATGCCTTTAATTTTTCTGATCACATGGGGTTTCAGATGTAAGTGTAACTGACATTTTCCCAATTGAGAACAAAAGTACTTAGCAGTCTTGTGACTTTTTTTGGTTACTATAATGTCATCAGGTTTTTCAGAGCCTCTTTCTTTTCACTATGCTTTTCAAATAAATAGGAAGGGACCATAATTTGGATCCTTCAGAAGCCTGTAAGCTTAAGGAGACAACCAAAGCAGGCCCAGCAGGTGTAGAAGAGTTCATGCACCCTTTGCAGTCCTATATGTAATCACAAAAGATTTGGGACCTCAATAAATACAGTCTGACCCACCCATGATACTGGCTTGTCTGTGGCCCATGCAGCCAGCAGAGCTGTCTGCTTTTTTGGTCTTCATCTGACCGTTTTGG
Organism: Gymnorhina tibicen; assembly: GCA_013399875.1. Taxonomy (NCBI): domain Eukaryota; kingdom Metazoa; phylum Chordata; class Aves; order Passeriformes; family Artamidae; genus Gymnorhina; species Gymnorhina tibicen. Next base: position 616,317 of record VXAZ01006872.1, read on the forward strand.
TGGTACCACTGAGGCCATGCCTAATTCAACCAATTTTCTTGCACAGCTGAAATGGCACAAAACAGATGAGATAAAAAGGGGAGGAAGCTAGAGCTGGCCTTTCCAGCCCAATAACTCAGTCATTTGTTCATGCAGAGGTTCAGGCTCCCAGTGAGGTTTGCTCTCAAAGGGAGTGGGGAGTCTGAAGGCACTGTCTCACAGCCAAACAAGATATTGCCATTTTGGGACTTAGTGGAAAGTGGTGAGGTACATCACACCTCTGTGAGAGACAGAGACTTTCACTAGGTTTCTGTAGGTATTAGTAATGCAGTCCTTTCCCAAATAAATATTGAGGTGGTTGAGCTGCTTTTTCTTTCAAAAGAACTTGTCATACCATATTTTCATTGCATATTCTTCCTCTTTAAGCAATGAACATTGTTGACCTTGAAGGCACATGCAATCCATAAACTAAATATTTGTGGGAAAAGCAGTACTGAAATGTCATCTCCCATCTACAGATGCCATGACCATAACAAAGTCTAGTATGAATCTGGACTTTTAAGATTCTACAATGTTATCAAACACTTCAGAAGGCTTGATAGGGCCTGAAACAGGTTTATCTAACTGTCTGGCAAGTGTCTGAAGCTATCTAAAACTGTAAGATTCAGTCCAAACAATCCCATTTTCTGAAAGCTGCTCTTTTCTAAGGAAAAAATAATTTACAATAATTTCCTAGAAAGGAAGAAAAAGTAAGGGCAAATGTATTTTCTTCCATGAGCAACTTAGATATTACTGTTTTCCTGGACACAGCAGTCCAAAGAAACACTGAACTCTATTATTGAAGAGATGTGTATCTTTTAAGTGTCTAAAGAAGTTTATGTGCAGTTTAATAGGATCAGTTTTAGCAGCATTAGCACTGATACTTAAATGGGAGCTCTTAAGCTCTGTGAGTCCTGAAGACAATACTTATTACAGCAACATAAGTATCATCTTCAATGCCATTAAAATTAAATATGAGTACACATCAATTTCAGCATCAGGAGACATACTGTAAAGATCAACAATAATTCTAGCTGCAGATCTCTCTGGAAGCCCATAAAGCTTGAATACCACCGTATGAGCTATACAGAATTTAGAGCTGTTTGAGTAGTACTTACGGATACAGAATGCTGTTATTTTTGTATTTCAATTTTATAGAGCATTCCTGCAATTTTGTAATTTGTTATAGTGAAGTGTATCTCATCATTGTACACAAATGAGAATACTTGAAAAGTCTTTAACACTCTTATTTGTGATCCGAACCCGGGTACCTCAGACATCTCTGTGTCATATGAATGTTTTCAAATCAGTTGTGAAATTGTGCAGTTCTGTGATTACTGAAAAATTCAGAACTAATGTAGATGAACTGAAATGTTAACATGACTAAAGAGTGAGATTAACTGGCAGGTCCTGACTATTTTGTGCCACTCCAGTGGTGCAAGGAAACAGTAAGTCTGTGCTGTCTGTTGTGCTCTGACTGGTCAATAGCTGCTTTATGGCCTCAGGCTACCACAAAGTAGATGAGGAGTATTCATGAATTTGGCTGAAACATTCAAAATTTTTCGTTCTTGCCTTAACCCAGCTTTGTAGAAAATATATTAACTACATCCAGAATATAATAAAACTAACAGAGTTTCCAGTGCCGAAGCAATAATTCTTTTAATAAAAGGTCTGGCAATACTTCTTACCTAGAAGTGGTACTCCAAGTGTGCACTTAGACTCATTAAGGGACTAATGCTGTGGGAGAATGAGTTGCTGCAAGTCAGCTGGTTTGCAGGAGCTGCCTGTGCTCTGTCTTATTGTAAACACTTCTGAATCTAAGCCCTCAAATCTTTCATACAAAACTTACCATCGTTCAGGGCCTTCCAGGCACTGTTCCTGCAATACTTCCAACATGGCCTCCAGCACAGGTCCATCCCCAGCAGAGGATCTCTGGATGAGCCCATGGTTCTACCCTCCTTCTTCCCTTAAGAACAACATTCCTTCATTTGCTGGGGAATGCAAACAGATAGACCTGGCTCTGACAGCATTTCCAGTTTCATTTCCCTAGTTTTGTGTTCTTTTGCACCAACTCTTTTGTTCTCTGTTGATATTTAGATGTAAGATTAATTCCTAAAAAAGTTGTGTTTGCACAAGATCACTAATTCTGCCAGACTTCAGCTTTTGCAGGTGGCACTCCTAAGGAAGGAACATCTTGACCGAGTGGAATGGACTTTAACCATATGTTCTCCTTAAGGGCATCAGTAGCAAGCCTCATTATGCTATAGGAATGAAGAAGGGTAAAGGGTCTGGAAGATCTGTGGATACTGGTGAGGATCTTGATGAACTCATGAATGATGGTACTGGAACAGGAAGATGGGATGCCACAGATTTTAAGCAGAGAGCAGTGCTTTTGACAAAGGTGTAAGTCCCTGGGATGGTGGTTATTTTAGAGTGGACCCATAAGGTGAAGCACAGAAGGTGTGGCATGGGAGAGGTTTTGGAAGATAAGGTAATGATTAAGGAATCTTTGAAAGAAAAATGAAAAATTTAGCCAGAGCTAAGGTCTCTGGTTCTCTCCTAGTGTCCCCAGACTCTGCTTTTGCCTCTACGAAGTCTCTACACTAAGTGACTTTATTTTTCAGGCAGCCTATGGACAGGAAACAGAGAAGTTCTGGATTACCAGGAGCTTCCCATCACTATGTTGTGAGCAATGTATCAGTTTAAAGCTGGGGACATACTCATTGACTGGTATTCCTCTCTTCTGTTTCCAGTTAAGTGATTTGCTACACTCCCACCACAGTGTAATCCATTAATTCAGCTCAGAAAGCAAAAAACACAACACAAATGTCTTTGATATTGGTTCCAAGGCAGTGTTTAGATGAGGAAGGACCCCTAATGTGGTTCAGGGTTAACCCAGATTGTCAGATTTGTCATGGTTCAGTGAGGAACTGAAAGGAGTTTGTGGCAAACTCAATAGTAATTCAGAACAGCTCTGCCCACAAATACTCCTTAATACTGGCTGTACTGTTTGTTTTGTCCTAGGTATGTTTTTTCAGGTATATTTTGTTTATTTGCCTTTTAGCTGTTAGTAACCTGTATTATTACTAATGGGAAGACAGGAAAAATGCCTCAAAGTCCCTGGGTGGGCTGGAAAGCTAAAAATGGAAGGTTCTTTCATGTGTCTTATCCACTTCTCTGTGCTGTAATAGGACTTGCTTGGCTTTTTGGCACGGCCAGGACATGTCAGCACTAACATAGTGTCAGGATATCTCTGCAGGTGGTTTCTGCAGACAAATAGATTGCCTCTACCACCAGCCTGGATTCGGAGAGGATTCAGAGTAGTTATCATGTATGATGTGAAAAAAATCCCTTGCCTACAGGGAATACTTTGGCAAACCCCTTCTCAAGGAGGGTCCATTACCAGAGTGAACTAGCTGTTTTCATGGATAGCCTTCTATCATATTAGAGGTGGTGATTGGGGAATTTATCTTTTACACATGCAAACATGAAAAATGTCTGCAAGGTCAGTATGTAAATAAAAAGCATTTATTTATCGCTTTGCCATCAACCCACTTATTCACCCTTCTTATATATTAATGAAGCATCAATACATGTATTAACAAAGAGTAAAACCCCAATGAAGTTTTCTAAGGCAGTAGCATTCTTGTACTAAGGATCACTGAAACAATTTCTTAAGCAATAGCCTCCAAACTACCCCACAAAGCTACATCCTTCTGGAGTTCTAATGAATAAATACTTATTCATTCATTTCTAATGTTACACACAGTGTAACTCCAGTTACTGTAATGTCATATCATGGGAAATGACAAAAACTCTTTCTAAGGACCTAGAAGCTGTCTTCCCTAAACACGTCTCACAGCAGCTAAGCAAATTAAATTCATACTATTTGTGCTGATACTAGGTGAAATGAAAAGTATTTTACTACATTCTAGAGGCAGAGATTTAACTTTTGCTGCAGAATTTAGTTTATTCTGTGTGTGTCACTGATGAGAGGTTTAACAGGGCTAGTAAATGAGAAGTGCAAGTTTTATTCTGTACAGGGTTTTGCTCATCAGAGAGTTTTGACATCTCTGCTGATGTCAGCTGCTGTGGTAGACCCTTGTCATTTGTGCAGCAAAACAACAACTCGTTACAAAGGGTATAATTCTCTTTTAATCTCACTCCACATTCACAGTCTAACTGAATGGCACTTTTTTCAAAACATTCTGAATTGTGCTGATTTGGGATCATACATCAATGTAACTAGAACAAGGTTGAAACTAATAGCTAAAATATTTTCATGCATAGTCAGAGAAGTAACATGAAACCTGGGAAAGGACCTTATGAACAGGAAAGGATGGCTACAGCCTCTTTTACAATGAGCGAAATGGCATTGACATAATATTATATTAGTGCCCAATTTATACATTTTAAATCCTTGGAATGTAGATCTCTGCAAAACAGTGGCTTTTTTTTATTTAGCTTGGTAAAAACAGTATTTTTTTTTCTCTCAGAGTGTTGTACACTGAGAACATAGAATACAGAATATTAGTGATATTAGTGAAGATTATTGCAGAACCTGAGGGAATTTTGCCAAGTTTATCGAGTTTGAGGGGTTGTCAACCTGCAAAAGGACAATAATAACAGCTCACTTCTAATAATATTCCTTAAAATCTTTTCCATTCTGGGATAAGGACAACTTTTTGGAGACTGGTTTCCTTAGCAGTTCTGTGACCACCATTCTGCATGTTCTGCATGAAGATTCCTAGTAAAGTACAAATCACGCTGTGAAACTAGACATTTCAGAAAGTTGTTCAGTTTGTTAACACTGAAGGATGGGAATAAGTATTTTTCCAGTTTGAGGGACATTTATATTGTACAAGAAAGCATTAAAAGGAAATCCAGTTGTTAGAGATCCCTAAGCAAGAGGTTCACTCTACTAATTAGGAAAATTGATAACTTCATTTTAACTGCTTCTGATTTAATTATGAAAGGTGGTGCAGTCTGTAAATCAGGAACTGTAGAACTATGGTCACCAGTCACGGAGCAGCAGAATATGTGTTTGTGCGTATTGCAATGCTCTTGAGCTGAGCTCACAGCAAAGGGGACAGGACAGGGACAGCATGTTTGAGGATGATGGCTACATGAAAAGATGAGTTGTACTTCCCAAATTATATATGCAGAAGATTAAAAAAGAGAATTAGATTTTCCTTCATAATGGATGACAGGTTTTAGTGGTTCCAGTTGCACCTTTAAACAAGGAAAACAACTGGTCTTTGACCTGAGAGTATCTTCAGTATCATGATGTCCATCCTGTCTAAGTATCCCCCCGTATGCACAGTTGTCCTGGTTGATCCCATTTCCCCTTCTAGTCATCTTCTCCTTAAGTAGTACTGGGGCAGGCAAAGCAATTGTACAAATAGAGTAATTTTTATTGTGACCTGAACCATGAGCATTCACAATTTAAGAGCCCTGGGCTTTCCCTGGTTAGTGCTTGCTGTTGGCTGATACACAAACCTCACCATATATATCTGCACACTGGGGAGCAGCAGCAAAGGTTAAAGGATATAGAGAGATAGAAGAAAAACAGATATCTGAAGGAGAATTGAGATTAGGAGAGAGTTAAAATATTGAATAGGGCTAAACTGAGGCAAGGGGTAAACAGTAAATATTTGAGACAGAACAGAGAGATGTAAATAAAGGTAGATGTTTTTCTGCTGCTCACCCTGGATCCTGACAGCAGCACAGAATGATTTCAGCCATCCACACAAACCTCCCTTCCAGTCACTCCATTAATCACTTGCTGCTGCTGCTGCTGTGTGTGAAACGTGGAGTGAGAAGGGTGCTCTTGTTAGCACGTAACCATCCTTCATTTCAATTCACAATGCCGGTCACATGCATCAGTCTGAACCAGCAACACTCTAAACCTCAAGGAAAAAAGCATGAGTCAGAAAAAAGAAAGAAAAAAGTTTTCTGAGGACAGTGGAGGAAGATAATAGCTGAGGTATTGCTTGCAGAAAGGATACAAAGCAGGGACAAACCTCAAATTTCACTGCAAGATGGGACAATCTATTCAAATATTTTCTACTGAAGTCATGCGCAAAATTAATCAAGATGAGAGTTTACTTTTTTTTTTAACCAAACTTGAGCATTACTGAAAGACACAATAAGGCCTAAGAGCTCTTTATTTGTGGGACACTGTCTTTTCATACAGGTGGCTGAGTCTTGCAGATATCTACAACTGAGATGTGGCCAGGTTTCCTGTTATGAGAGGGAGAAGTCCAATGTTTGAATATTAAAAATTGTAAAGAAGAGAATTAGATGTGGCCGCTTAGGAGTAAAAAGGTCTTGCACTCTTCCACAAATCAATTCTCACTGTCTTAATGTTATCTGCATTAAAATTTGTAAAACTGCTGTGTTGTGTATGGCATGGACAGCTGTGTGTGTTGTACTGACATAAACAAATGTCAGTTGGTTGGTGCTTTCTCCTGTTGTAGTTGTGCCAATTTATGCCTTTATGGTTGGTCTGTCTGTTATGGAAGAAAAAACAGCATCCAGAAAACTGGAATAGGTTTCCAACTGGGAAAAATATTACTGTTTAAAAAAATAGGTTAAATATTAAATGGCCATTTTATTCTCCCATCATATAATATATGAACCTACGAGTGCCTTTTCTGCATATAAATTTTTTGTTGTTCATATCACCAGGTCCATTTCATTTATTCTGCACTTGACTGTTAACTAAGTGATTGCTAAAGCTGATTGAACTGAATCAAGTACCTCTAAAACCCAAGATATTTGGGCTTTTTCCTTTGATAGTGAAATTTGTATGCTACTAACATATATGCCTCTGAGTTGAAGCATGCTAAAGGACTATGAGTAATTAAAGGTAGTTAAATTCTTTTTTTTCAGTTAAAATAATATATAAAACTTTAAAAAATCACTTCTTCTTTTCCCTTTTCACTGAGGATGCTTTATATAATTCTGGCAGTATAGAGTGGTTTTATGTTGGATTCAATGTATGTCTGTTTAAAAGACAAGCATCCCTTTGCTTAAATGCAGATGAGAATTTTATCCAATACATCTATATATTTTGAATTTTGAACTTACAAATGGATCTGGTGAGAAGCATCAAGTCTCAGATGGTCATGCCTCAATAACTTCGTAGTTTCTGTTTACGATTTATTATTTCTCTGAACCACAGACACTGGTCATCTATCAATCTCACCAAACAAATTGGTGCTAAAACACACAATAAAAGATACTGAAACTATCACAAAGACTTTCCACAATAGTTGAACACAAAGTCCTGAAAGGAAAACTCTTAATTTCCTTGTAGTTTTTAATGAAAAATTGTAATGTATCCAAGGTCGCTTTGCATCCAAGGGAGCTTCTGCTTTTGTTTCCACTCTTTCAAGCAACCCATTAGGACTGTCATGTTTTGCTCCTGGTGTCTTGCCCTTTGAGTTTAGTTTAATGGTCTGCATTCAGTGATGTATTAGAAGAAGTTCAAATTTTTCATTCTTTCTATCATCTTGTTAATAAAAGACTAAGCAGTTTACCAATACATAAATATTTTAATTGATTTCAAAGGGATTCGTGGGTTCACAATTAGATGGTGAGGTTCATTTTTTAAATTCTAACAAGCTCCTAAACTGACCAAGGCTGTTTGTTTTTCGGGTTTTTTTTCTGTCAGCAGCTAATGATAGAGACATGGTGTGGGATAAAAAAACAGCAATAAAATGAGGTTTGTGTTTACATGAACCAGTGTGACAATATTCATGTTCACAATTCAGCAAAGTTGAAAAATACCTCTCTCCTGACCCTGACACAACACACTGGCAGCTTTAGTATAAAATGTGCATTCTTGAGCCTGCAGGTGTTCCTTACTGTTGAAGATCATGTATTCACAACTACCCAGTAAAACCTGAGAACTGGTAAAATGGAGGATAAAATATAACTTCAGAAGAATATTCAAAGGAAGCCACTCTAAAGTCAAAATCCTCAAACTAGATTTAAGGTTTTGAAGTGAGGCAATTCACCTCAAATAGGAGCAAATAAAAGATACTTTAAAAGCATAGGATTAAAAAGTAGACATAAAAGAACAGTGATACTTTTCAAGTAATAGAACAAACTATATTATGAGCAGCATTTTGAAGTGTACATCAAACCGATTTTCTCCTCTTTATCCTTTTTAATCTCCACCAGATGCAGTTTCTTTAAATTCAAGTTTTACATTCCTAGCCATAACTTGTCTGAACACACGGAGAGAGCATTGAGAGACATTAGTGGCATTCTTTTTCTCTTTCTTTCTCTGTCATTCTATTTGTTACAGCTGCTAAAGGCTTATCTTCTTAAGTCGCTCAGTTTTATAGACTTGCTTTGCTTTATTTTCGCCTATGTTTTTAGGTTGCAAACAATTCCATGCCATTCTTCCATGGAATATTTGCAGTGAAATAGATGCATAGACACACAGAGATATAAACTTATATAAAAGTGTATGTAAATAAATGTGTGTATATGTATGCATGTATATAAATGATCTCAAAGAAAATCTGACATGATTGTTACTGGTGCAGTAGAAAAAAGCTTTACAATTATATTTTAAAGCTTAATTGACAGCACATAGCACGATTGAAATCTCAGAATGGAAACTCTGCAGGAGGAAAGAAGGGTTTTCATTAAGACACACCAATACTCAGTAGCACTTTTTCTCAGTTGATCCCTCAGGGTCGTAATTTTCTCAGGAATGACGAAATACAGTTTCCTTTCCCACAAACAGTTTAGGCTGTTTTGCTTTCCTAAGAGATTGTCAGTAATGAGTTTCTCCTTTATTTTTTCCCTCTTCTCTCTTACACCTCATTTAAGTGTGGATCAGGATGGATTTAACATTTTCACTGTTTCTTCTAATTAGAATTACATGTATGTGAAGCAAACTGATCTGTTACGAGGTGTTTTTTTTTTCCTGTACAGGAAATACCCATGACTAACATCCTGCAGTAGCTGAGTCTCTAAAATAGTTTTTATTCATTAAGGCAGCATGATATATTTTAATGATGTTTAACAGAATCTGCACAATTTCAGAAAGTCTGTCTGCTGACCTTGTGCTATAAACATAGGTTATGTTACAAAGATTACAAAAGGCAGCAGAATTTATCTTTACTTTATTTTTCTTCCTGCAGGTAACAATCCTGACTGCTTGTTATTTATTTTGGACCTGCTCAGTTGGATGGACAAGAATAATTGCATTTTTAGACATTGTTAAATCCACAAAACATCAAAGGTGCAACGCATATAATGCTGGAAACAACTTTCAGTGAGGAAACTCTAAAAGGTAAATGGATAAGGATAAGGATAAATAGTACAAAATAAACCCCTCATACATTTGGTTAATCAACTCTATTCCCCTTTTCCCCCCATCTTTCAAATTCACAGGCAAATGACATTTGCCTTTCCCCAGCATGCACCTCTCCTTTAAACCAGGGAGTTTGCCTGGGGCCATACCTATATATCTGATCCATGCATAATGAAGCATGAAGCTGCCAATTGTAGGGAGCGTCTGCTGTGTCAGAGACTGATAGGCATTTCATTTGCTGAACTCCCAAGGGCCCTCACGCTTCTCAGGTTTCATGTAGTATTTATTTTAGGCACTCACATTTCTCATCTGTGTACTTCACACCATATGTAGAATGAGTAACACAAGCTCTGCGTGAAAAAGCTCTCCAGGTAGTTTTAAATGTAACTTGGTGGACTGGGAACATTATGGACTTGAAAAATAGGCTTGCATGGGAAATGAAGGAATATTGAGCTTTGTTCTTACAACAGCTGTCTGAGTCTTTCACTGAATAAGAATGGCCCTATTCTAACAAAATCACTGCTCTACACTTCTACCACACAAATTGTTTTGTAGTGTGCACTGTGCAGATCTACATTTTTCACAAATTATTGCTACTCTGCTGTACTGTCCACAAGGAAATGTTCATTTGCTGTTTCTAAAGTGCAGTGTTGTTAGGTCTGAGGCTCACAGTCAGGCTGAGCTGATGGATAGCAAGCCCATATGCCATGCAGCTTTGAAATCTGAAGGCTGAATAACAATTCTGAAAAGATTGCTTTAGTTCTCAAAATCTGACCATACAGAATTACTGAGACAAATGTTATGTCTCTTGTTTATTTTTGTTGGTAGGGATCTAGAAAATATTTCATATGAAATGCTCTCTTTTAGCGTAACAGAGAAGGAGAATAATAGAGAGATAAAAGAAATGTCTATTCTCCATTGGTATCTTTTCTGAATAGGTGTTTTTAAGCATAGCAAAACCTTTGGCATTTGCTTCTCAGTTTGTAGGCAAGGTAATTATGACAACCTTATGAAAAATCCTCACGTAAGCGTTCATAGGGGACACACTCTCTGGTGCAGCTGAATGATGTAGACTAGGCAGTAAAACTGACATTCAGAAAACGGATCTGTTTGACTGCTTGGCAATCAAAGCTTGCTTCTGGGAGGAGACAAATACTATGTTCTTGATCAGGAATATTTAAATATGTGTGCAGTATGAAGTATTTCACTATTTCACTGGTTCCAATGGCAGATTACTCTTGTAGAATTCAATGCGCTCACAGGCGCGTGCTGTGCTGAGGGAGCAGACCCTCTGCCAGTCCGAAGTGCTGTAATGAAGCAATGTCAATTTAAAACAGAAGCATTGTTACCCTGCACTTCCATCTTCATCTGTTTGCAACACTCTGCTTTCATGAGTGCTTAATGTCCAAACTTCCTGTGGCAATCAGCTTTCTCTATTTTGGCCTTTATTCAAGGCAGTTCTGGAGGGTTATATCATTAAAAAAAAAACCCAAAAAAAAAACAAACAACAACTTCAAAGCCCTTTTCTGTGAGTTTTATATGTCATGTACAATCTGTAATAGGCAATGCTGTGAATGAGACAGTTCACTACTATAAAGCTAATGAAATACAAAGTGTGAGTGGTTTCATTATGCCAGCAGCAATTCTTTCTTATATTTCATTGCAATACTTATTCCATAGTATGTTTTACAGTAGGAAATTTTATTGAAAATTTTTTCTTCTTATTGAATTTGAGCAGTAAAAAGACATTGCAGAATTCTACTTCATATATATATAATCTTCAAAACAAAGTGAATGAATAGAGTTGCCTGCATGGAATTAGGGTATTACAATAATGAATGCAATCATGTTGTGAAAGGCTTTTTATATTGTTCAGACTCACATGAGAGTGCAGCAAGATTTGTTTGGCAGGTAGCATTTTGGTGTTCTCTGGCTTTCAAATTTCTAATCACAATTTTACCTTAATGTAAAGGTTTTATTTCTAATACCTTATTTGCATACACTTATATATGTGTGCCAAATGTAGGGGTTTTTAAAATGTGTACAGTTTATTAGCATGGCTGAAATCAAGTAGATGTTATTGACAGGAGAGTAATTGTGCAATGGCGAATTCAGCTACAGATGCTACAGCAAATCTGTTCTTAAGCTGCTTTACATGGCACAAATACACGTATGTGCAGGTTCCCTCGTTTGTGTGCACACACAGTATATGGATAAAAGCAGATACTGCATGTATGTTTGGAACTGGCCTGTGTCCACGTACACTCCTTTTCTCTAACAGCTGCATTCAAAAGGGAGCTCAAGGCGTGAGGAGGAAGGGCGCAGACATCTCCTGATTCATGTGTCATCTCCGTCGCAGCTCACTGCATTGCAGGTCTTCTCCTGCTGCCAGTGGAACTGAACCATGATGAGGAGGGACCACCCTCTAATGGAGAAAAATAGTATTTCGGTTTCGGGCCTCATTTGAATATTGGCTTTCAGCTTTGCCTTTGTAGCATGGCTGCAGCATGATGCAGTGAAGCAGAGACCACACAGCACCTTAGCACAGAAGGAGCAATTTACAGACAGCTGGCCCAAAATGTGTCATCTGCTTTCCATTCAGATTCCTCCCATTACTTTAATCCTGTGGCAGAGAACCTCATCTCTGAGTTCAGTTTTCAGTCAGTTTGTATTTTCTGAGTGTCAACAAACATTTTAGACTTGTAAATCCTACTGGCATAAATGGACATTTCCCCTCTGAATCTCACCAAGAAAAGCAGTGTTCTTAGTAGAGAGAATTCCAAGTTCAGCAGTGGTAGCACTGTCTCTGAGCGGTCTATTTATTTTTGAAGACTACATGCATTTCAGATTAGTTTTGCACATGAAAAGAAAGACAATTTATCTTTCTTGAAGGCTGACTTAAGCATCATGCATGGAAAAGCTCTAGCTCCACAAATACATATACCCAAATGAAACAAATATTTCCTTCAACGGTTCAAAAAGTTAATTTCCACAAGTAATCTGTTTGTTCACTGTTTGGTTTTGGGTTTTTTGTGGAGTTTTCTTTTTCACTTGATATATTAATTTAGAAATATCTGTTCATGCAGTTCAAAGGGATATACTACAGGAAATACCCAAATGATCTGTCAGAGAAGCCACATGAATGCTATACTGTATGCACATATGACGTCTTGAATTTTTGCTACTAGTAGGTGTTCCTTTAATGAGCATTGAAAGTACTTCTCAGCCAATAGAACTAATTCACTTAGACTCAAACCCCTACAAGTCTATAAGCATAAAATTATGGGGTTTTTTTTAGTTAAGGTTAATCTTAAAAGGTTATAAACTACACTTTCCAGTCAGTGGGTAATTCAAAATTCATACCTACAAAAGTCTGTAGAGCTGTTGTAATGAAAGATAATGTTCAAATGAAATTAATGAAAGCATTGTTATCCAGTATGTAAGAGGCAATTACATTTCACCTCTCTAAAATCCCTCGACTGCTTCAAGAGCAAATGAAAACTGTCTTCCTAAATTGCTGTGTTACTGTTACACATTATTGAACGCAGGGCTTATGGAAAATTCTTTAGTATTTTATTATTTCTTTTAATTTTAAATGATGAAAGCAAACACATCTACATGTACAGATACACATACCCATACATATATAAACAGACATACATGTGACCTCCTTGAGGATTTTCGTGAGTGGGTTACAAAGGAAATGACACCAGCATACAGCAAGGAGGATTGTTTATACACTCCCCTGTGCAGGAAGCACTCACTTGATGTCAAATAAAGCAGCATACAATAATTCCTCTTTCTGACCACTTTGTCCAGGTGGTATTTGTGTGTAATATTCTTTTCAGTCAGAAGATTGCATGGATTGCAACTGGGAGGAGGGATGCCTGAGGGGAAAGTCTGGCCCTGCGTGTGTAAGAAAAGCCAGCTGCAATCTGGCTCAGAATTTCTGCTTTCCGTTCTTAAATTTGTGAAGTACTCTAGGATGCTAAAACGTACTATGTAAACAAAAGATATTTAAATTCTCATCTAAATGTCTCAAATATGTAGAAGCAATTGAGAATAGAATATAAAGAGAGAAGAAGAGAGAACAGTCTGAGCAATACACTCTCACAAATCAAGAGCTGCAATAAATAATGTATAATATTTGATCCATTCAGCTGAGTCAGTCTCTGAAACACCGCTTACATTTTTTTTATTCCATTGACTCAGAAATTTGGTAAAAATTGTCATCTCACAGAAGTGAGATTGTGGAATTTACTAACTCAGGCTTATGCAGATTTGCATTTCAGCTGTTACTTTTCTGCTTAATAACTTGTATGGCTTTTATCCAGAACTAATTTTGGGTAGATGGAGGTGTCAGTACCTGTGCTAATACACTAATACATATTCAGGTTGTAACACACTGGTCTATAGTATTCTGTAGTCAGTCTTCCTACTGCCACTATTTGGTCTGGAAATTACTCTGGTGTTTATGAAATAAAACTCCTAGTCCTCCTAAGCCATTGGACTTTTGGATTATTTTTTCCCATTTTTCCAGGAAAGCAGAGAGAGTTGTGCATTGTAATCACAGCATACTAGAAATCAGTGACAAAATTATGAGATTCATTTCCAAATTTAGGAGAGGGACATCATAAAGACATTGACTGATGAGTTTTAGGATGATGTCTGCCTCCATTATATTTATGTAAACCCCAAATCTAAGCTGGTTTTCTAAAGTTCTATCTCTAGTTAAAGTAAATTATTTAATCTCCTGCAGGCAATTTACCCTACAAATCTCAGATACCTGATACCCGTCTTTAGATGGTGGAATCATTCCTTTGAAAGCATGTCTCTCTACCACAGTAGGAGCATGAATAATAAATTTGTCTTAAATACCTAATTTTCTGGTGTCTAAAGTATTATGAAATCACATTACACAACTAGATTAGCATTTAGACCTAAATTAACCACACAGAAAACTAGGTACAAAGCAGAGCCATTGGGGAACACCATGCTGATACTTTTATTTATGGGCTACAGCCTGAATTTCATGTGTCTTTATGCGGGTTTAAAACAGTGCTAATGAGATAGCTACCTCAGAGAGCCATTGTGTGTCTTCACAGACTTGTCAGAAAAAATGGCTTTGAGAGGTTATAAGTAAAGAGTTTGTAGAAATGCAAATGAAAATTCACTGGGTGGTGGTCTGTTGCTCACTATACAGCCCATGTCTCACTTTCTTGGTCAATTTCTTTCTTCTTTAAAACAATTCTGAATTTTAAAAATGGGAAGAGGTTACAAAGAGAGAGAGAAAGAGAAAGGGAGAGGGAAAGAGGGAAAGAGAAAAAAAGAAGGGAGGAAGGAAGGAAAGG
>VXAZ01006872.1:631032-685735 GCA_013399875.1 Gymnorhina tibicen
GAAAGGAAGGAAGGAAGGAAGGAAGGAAGGAAGGAAGGAAGGAAGGAAGGAAGGAAGGAAGGAAGGAAGGGCAGACAAAAGAGAGGACGAGAGGAAGGGGTGGACGAGAGAGAGGGAGAAAATATTTCATCTGGAGCACAACCTTCATACATCTCCATTAGTGTTTTCCCAGCCTTTTCCAAGTCCAGGTACCATCCTTTCCTTCCTTTGAAATGTTGCTGCCAGCAGTCCTATGGGGTGCAAAGCTGCTTACATCTCTTGGCTCCTTTAGAGTCTTGTGGATTTACTTTGTCTGAGATATTTAGCCATTGTCAGAAAATCCCCATTTGATTTACACACAGTGGGTTCAATCTGGTGGCAGTAACATCAAACAGTCCTCCTGGCTTCCGAGCAACTGCAAGAGTATAACTGTCAGCAGAGACTATTCCATTTTGTTTTAGCAGAGCACAGCTCATTTAGTCCTTTTAAAATTTAAAATCAGTTATCCATGTTCTTATTTACTTTTACTATCATACTAGGGGTTTTATCACCTGATTAATTAGGAAGCAGAGCAGAAGCAAGTTGTCTAACCAATTCCACATTCTTGTTTTTCACTCGTCAATGATGAGCTACCTAGCTCCACATTTTGAACCAGCACGGCATCAATTTCCTGCAAGAGAAAAGATTCATATGGGAGAAATATTTCGCATGCTCACCGGGAAACCTTCCAAAGATAGACTACAGGTAATTCTCTCGTCTTCTTTTAAAGTATTTTGGGGCACAGAGGACTTTGCATATGACAAGGTCTGGGACACAGTGGTCAGTTGGAACATCCCAGCAATGCAGAACAGAAAGTTCAGAATCTGCTGTTCTGAAAGCACTAATCTTCCAGGGAAAAAATTCCAGGGCTCATTAACAAAACTGCATCTTCTAGTTTGCCCCACCTGCCTTGACAGAGCATTAGTATTTGCTACCCCTCTGTACTGTTCTCGGCCTTATAGTCAGTGGGAGGACATGCAGCTGGATGTCACTGCTCATCAAAAGCTTGTGTTTGTCTTTGCTCCTTTGCTCAAAGAAGGCTGCTATTGCTCAGCTATAATGATTTTATATAAGAGCAGTTCCAGCTTTATCCAGGAGCTCACATACTGTGCGTATA
Organism: Gymnorhina tibicen; assembly: GCA_013399875.1. Classification (NCBI taxonomy): domain Eukaryota; kingdom Metazoa; phylum Chordata; class Aves; order Passeriformes; family Artamidae; genus Gymnorhina; species Gymnorhina tibicen. Next base: position 632,168 of record VXAZ01006872.1, read on the forward strand.
CACGCAAACCATTACAGTATGCAACCATAAGTTTCTCTATTCACTTTTACATTACATTCTCCTTCCCCTGTCCAGTCTTGAGTTGTATAACCATGGATTTATTTTGACTTAGCTTTTCTGAAATCCATGTGAAAGCTAGCAAATATTGTAGAAAACAGACCTTTTTCTCATTTATACAATATTTAGAGGCAGATATTATTTACATAGGCCCTAGAGCCAACAATTCTAGCTCCATCACCAAAAGGAAAATATAACTTGAATGTGATGTGGTGGTCAATAATGTCATATTACTAGGCTTTTCTCCATGTGACACACTAATACATCAATATACAAGTAAAACAGTGATAGCATCCCAGAAACTCTTACACAGTTTCTAACTACAGGCATATTTTTCATACGTTATCATTCAGCATAAATCTGGGAGTAAAAGGCCAAAAATGCCTTCCTATTTTATTGCTGAACTGAAACGCCACAAAGTCTCTACTCTTAAAAGTCTGTCAGGTATGAATAAGGGTCAGAAGAATACAAAACTCCTATACATGAGGTTAGAAAGAGTAGATCATTTAACAGGGAAAACGTTGCAGCACAGACTGTGCAACACCAACTAGAGAAAACCACAGCCAGGGAGTGGTGGTTGTGCAGCTAAAACTACTGAAAGCTCCTATGAGTGATGGTGCCAGCAATGAAATTGTCTGTAGCAGAAGGACAAATCAGACAAATAATAGGTCTATCCTGAGAAAAATCATGGTTGCTGCCTGTCTGTTGACAGGAGGACAGAGAGACATGTTGAAAACAATTTTTGGTGAACAGTGGCCTTTGTAGAAACATAAATTGGGAAGAATTTGCCTTTAACCAAACTACCTTTATAAAACATAAAATTGAAGGATTTAAGTTCAAGGGGAAGTAGGGATTTTTAAAAATGGGCAAATGTTCTTGGGTTGCTCTTTGTCCTCAAAGCTGTTTTTCTTTTGTTTGTATCCTGAAATGGGGCAGCACTTACCAACAACTTGTGCTTTATTCAGAGATCAAATTTTGAGTTAATTTTGAAGCACTGGCTCAAAAAATGTCACTTTTTAATGCACAAGCCATGATTATGCTGAAGTACTTAGCTCACCAAACAGATTTTTAGGCAAAAGGTCTGCAGGTTGTGTTATATACAATATTTGTGCAGGCAATTTATTTTCAAGAACATGCACTTACCAGCATTTATATCCAAACAATTATGTGGACGTGTGTTTTATAAAGCAAAATTTGTGTACCTAAAAACAAAAAAGCAACTCTTGGGAGCCTAAAACATTTGATTAATTTTACACAAAATCTCAGAAGAAATTATTTGTTCTTTTGTCTATGTACATGCTCACACAGCTCCAAGGCTCCACCCTGTCATGGCTGCTGCAGAAAAATTAACACTGTCCTGGCTGAAAGCAGACACTGATGTATGTGGGGAAAAAAAGAAGTGTACCATTGAATTGGAGTGATTTAGTCTCCTCTCAAATAAGCCATATGACAGACAGAATGGGTTGATATTCAGATATAAGGCAAAAAACCCCAGCCCCAAATAAACAAGAAAACCCATCTTGGTAGAAGTAATAGTAATAAAATGAAAAACTCATTTTAAGGTTGTGAAAAGTGTGTATGGCTGATTGTATATTGAAGGACTATCTATCTATTTCCAGCCTTGAATAGAAAGACTTAAAATTAAATTGGAAAAAAAAAAATGTTCATCCTTTGCTGTTGCAGTGTCCCTGAAGTCTTAGAAAATCCATATCACTTTAAAATATTTTTAAAAATTCTTTTAAAAAAGCAGGTATACAAAATTACTATAGCATTTGGTTTCTAACTTTTTTTTCTGAAATACTATACACCTTATAGCCGTTTTACTTGATTAGTACGAATGTAGCATTCTTAGTAACCACAAATGAGAAAAGTGGGCTTTCGTAAATCAGTGCACACCATTCCCAGATAAGGGTGACATCCAAATGCCAGTATTTCCTGCTAGTTGCTCAAAAAATTGTCTATTTCAAGCACATTTGACCTGTTACCATTTGTTGCCTATCTAGTGAAGTTCATATTTGCTTTTGTTGCCATTTTGTCCTGTCCGCTTCACAGACTGGGAGCCATCAGTCACTCTGAAGTCTTCCAGGTTTGCTTATTCACTCCTCTCTCCGTATGTTCTGCTGTCTTTTGTGCTCTCTACCTCTCTCAGACCTGTCTAGTCATTGTTCATCTTGTGCCATCACTTATGTGGCTGCTTTTAAATTTTAAGGGCTACTCTGTCATTCAGGAGCATTTAATATCATTTACACTGGGGTAAATAGTGATCCAAGATGAAGATCAGCAGCATCTAATTTTCTGCACTTCACAGGTATAGAGCATGTTAAACCAAACTGAGCTCACATGTGCTGTGAGACATCCTCAGTGACAGCACTCAGGAGTTAACAGGGTTCAGCATGTCCACTCCATTTCATTCCTTTTACTTTTTCTTCTTTCTTTCACCTTCTTAACTCTTTAATAATTTAATCTTTTGCTGAAAAGGAACATTATGATGCAATTCTTATTTGGATTTGGTCTTTCATCCAATATACCGGGAATATGCCACCAAAAAAAAAATCTTTAAAAAAACCCTGAAACCAACAGTAAAAACACAACAGGATTTTCACCTTACACACAGCTCCTTCCTCTACTCTCTGTGGAGTCACCTGGGCAGTGAAAACTGTAGTTCAGGATCTGTTTCTGTAATCAGAACAGTGGGGGTGTTATGGGTTTTGTGTTCATAAGCCTGTATAATTCAATACATCAGAATAATTCTGCTTATAAAGGGTATTTACATATTGGCATGATACAATTCTAATTTCCATATGAAACTTAAGAGGTAAATTAGAGTAAACTAAGTTACAAAATCATTTCTCTTCAAGAACAGTTCATCTTTAGAATCATATAGCCTTGTGGGAGAGTAAGGGGGAGGAATGAAACCTTCAAAAACAAAAGCTGTATGTTTAATGTGTTTGAGATTGGGGTTATTTTTTTGGAAACTTGTCTTTTTATCTGCAAGAGGCTTGGCATGGTCTGTCATGGTCTTCCTAGTTTCCTTTGGTGCATTCCAGACAAATTCCCTGCTCAGCCTTCCTTTTGTTTTCGATAAAGCAGAGCTAGGTTACTTACTACCCTTTCACTTCTTCACGTCAATTTTTTTGTACTGCTCTGGATAAATTATATCATTAACAAAGAACTTTAAAATAATGTTGACCTCCCTACAAATAAATTGACTGTATTATTAACATTTAGCTATCAGTCCTTCTAGGTTTGTGCTTTTGATCTCTTTTTATAAATAACCAAAAAGAAATGCACTTGAAGTCTTATTCAGTCTGAATGTGTTGCCATAATCAACTTTACACTCTATTATTATTTGGGAAGTTTTGACTGATCTAAGTGTGTAATCAGCTATTGATTCATGTTTAATAACAGCTGTATTGGGACAAAAGTCAAAGCTTTATTATTTTGCAGCTTTTGTCCTTAAATCACTTGCATTAATCATGTTTGATGACTGAATATTCAATACTCATGACTTTCCTTTCCTTTTTCCTCTCCACCTCCTTCATTTCCCACTTCTATAGCTTCTTTGATCTCTTGCTGTCAAGTCTAGAGCCAGACCAAAAATCAAGTAAGTCTTGTTTTGCCTTATTCATTTAAATGTCAAAGGATCAAATTGTCAGTATATGCTGCAGAGCCCCTAACACAGGCAAAATAACAGATATTTCAGAGTTTGATGCTGTACAAACACAAGGAAAAGAGGAACAATCACTCCTATAGTAGTGGAATACTATATCTGTGATTTCTATTCAATCTCACTATTCCATCAGAATCTAAGTGTTTAAATCGAATATATAAGTAAATTGCACCCTAATTCTTCAGATTTAAATTAAATCTATGACACAAGGTTAGAAAAAATAATATTTAAAAGTCCACGTCTCCAGAAGTAGGATGCTTCTCTGTGTGACTATTGTTCCTTTTTCATCTCAAGACGAAAAATGAAAAAGATATCTGTTTGCTTTTTCACAGTATACAAAATTGGATTAAAGAGTTTTTTCATTTTACTTGTTATTCTTAGTGCTTCCAATATTGCGCTTGAAATAGTAAGAACCAAACTTTTCTAAAATAATGAGTTATGCCTCTGTCTTCATGCCAAAGACAGGGAACACGAGGTTTAATATTTCTGGTCATAGCAGAGTTCCAGGGAGGAATCTGCCCATAATCAGAATTAGAAATTGAAGAAGCTACAGAAGAGGGACTTCTATGCCTGAAATTATTCACCTGTCCCTAGATTTTTTCTTTTTATTCAAAGTAAGAGCTTTCTTCCCTTTAATTTGAATGTCAGTAGTTTCAGGGATCCTGCCAACCTCACTTATGGTTCCCTTACACTGTACTGATGCTGAGCTGGAGAGTTTCATCACTGCAGCAATGTCAGAACTCCTTGCAGTCAGCATATCCTCAGGCTACTCTCCATTTCTTGGTTGAGTCATACATACAATAACATTTTGCACTGCTCCCTGAACCTGTTCTACCAGGTGCTGACCACTCTTCTCAATGAAAGTCATCAAGATTGTCTAAAGTAATAAGCTGTCCTACAAACTCAACACATTCAATCCAGTGGAAAACACTGGGAAAACCCAATGTTTAAAAGCAGTGAAATCTGGTAAATAGTCTTTAAAATATTTAATCCATTGTACATTTTGTTTAAGGAATATAGAAAATTCAATATTAATTCACCAAATATTAATATCACTATGTTATACAAAATTACAAGAGCCTGAGATGGCAACTCACTTGATGGGGAGCCCTTTAAAGAAACATTTCTCCCAGTAAAACTCTATTCCAGCTGCCTTCTCAAGACATCTTAAATACTTGAAGACAGTTACTTCTGCAAAAAATGAAGCTTGCATGAAGGAAGATGACCTTAGTATAGTATAAAAAAGGTAGCATTTTCACTATTTGCAGTCCTGAAAGTAAATATCTCAGTTCCAGCACTTGAGAGCAATGATTATTTCAGTGAAATAAGGAAAGATAATATTTTATCTTCTCAATAGTTGCAGTCAGTATTTATTGTAGAATATAAACACTGAAGACAAACGACCTGTTTCAGAAACCTTGTGGTTCTTTTCCCCTCCTTAGGTTGACTTCTCTAATTGGAAAGGGGAAAAATACAGTCCTGTCATGGAAATTATCCAGTCAATGAGGCTGGAGAAAAGAAACAATTTGCAGTACAGAATCTCTCTGCAAAGGATGAACTTGTCTGGGCATAGACATATTAGAAATAGGTGCACAGGTATATATCCAACTCTATAAACTGACGACATCCTTGTTACAGAAGAGAAAGGTCAATAATGTCTTACAACATCAGCTATGCGGACTAGAAATCCAACTATGATTGGATTTTTAGTTCAGTCAGAATGAAGATGCACTTGATTGTTCTTTAACCTAAAAGAGGAATTTTCTGTTGCCAAGCTTCATAAAAGCGAAAAAATCCAAAAATCACTCTTAGAAAAGAAAGTTATTAGCAATATTGGAACTATCTCAGCAAAGGGGAAGCTACCAAGCTCCATTAGTCATTGGTGTTATTTTAATATATTTGTAATGAGTATACATAAATAAGTTTATAAAGTAAGACATAATGACGATAACATAGGAACTAATACCTTTTGCAAGAAATTGTTGGAAGTGTGACAATCATGGTAAGGTTTTCCTCCTTAGATTCCCCTGTGAGTTTGGGATTAGCCCTGCTGTCCCTGCTACATAGCGTGCACTTATTTGCTTAAATTTTTACCATGGTCCCCAAAGTCCTTTTGGAATCAGTAGTCTCACAGGGAGACACTCCCCCAGTCCTTTCAAGCATAGCCTACACTTTCTGTTATTACCTGCCTAAGCCTGGGTTTGGGTACACCACAATGCACTTTTCTTGTTTCTGGGTCTCTAAGTGATTTAGTTTATTTCAAACTGGTCACCTGCTCTCAATCATTGCATCACAGTAATACTAGATGGCTTTCATGTTTCCTTCCAAGCCATTAAATGTAGCAGATTAACAGATCCCAACAGATCCCAACTACAAGCGCAGAAACTCAGTGATGATTTTTTGTTTATAGTTTCACCCTGTTAATTTCTAGTCCATTCAGTATATGTTATATTCCCGTTAGTTACTACTAGATGAAATGTATGTAATTTTATATGTCCACAATATCTGTTCCCTAAAGAACTTTCCTGCACTTAGTTAGAAATTCTGTCCTTTCTTCAGCTGTTACATATTCTTTTTAGTAGTAGTAGTAGTAAAAGTTAAAAGTTATTATCTTTCACTCTTCTGGTGATACATATTTTTAAGTGCTGTAACTTTATTGGTTGAATTTCTCCTGCTATAAACACTTAAAGTTTTCTTAGTTTTATATCTGTTCTTTAACAAAATCTAGTTTTGTAACCAGTGAAGTTGTAAGTATGGATTTATGAGACATCTATTAAAATTTTCTTGATATGTTTCCTAATTATGAAACATATTTTTTATTGTATTGTCTCTTTCCCAGCTTTAGCCACTTTATCTCCACTTACTTGAACTGGCTCTTTATAGAATATGTCTTCCATGTATTAACAGACAGAGAGCTTCTGACTCAGACTCAAGATCCCCTGAGGTATGATACATAAGCTCTCAACCTCTGAGCTGAATCCTCACCTTATTCTTAGACTTCCCATCTGCCAGAACTCACAGGTGTGGCTCTGATGGGGGTAACCTGAATTCAGCATACCCTCAAAACCAGTTCCCAAAAGGATTACATTTCCAAGTCCTGAGTCTGATTATGTGTCCTTTAAAGCTCATAATACTGATGAGTCCATCACCTGGAAGATGATATAATGGTAACCTTCAAGATCAGCCCTTTTCCAATCTCAGAATCCTTTGCAAAAATATACCAATGCACTGAGTTCCTACATCTTTTTATTGCCCACTCAGAACACCAATGACAATTCTGTCTGCAAACCCAATAGCATGTCAACCATCTGTAAGAGAAGATGGGATGAGTGGCTTGACAGACCCTCATCTTCTAAATCCCTACAAGTACTCTTTGAGCTTCAAGAACAAAAAACCTTTTTGAAGTGATAATTGCCCTCAATACAGCCTGAGACAAATGTTGGGCTCAGTAGATGGAGTGGTTGAGACCACAGAGAATATGTCCCATTTGTTGACTCAAGAAAAGTAACCTTAAAGCTACCAGGTACCAGATTTCCCTGGAATTTTGGCTTCTTCCTAACTTCAGAGCTAAGCTTAACACAAGCAAATTGAAAAGTAATTCATCATGAAGTTCAATCCACTTCTTATTTCACAGTGTCTGAAGAGAATACAGTAGCTTGTATGATTTAAAGTTAGGAAACAGAAACCTAATTCTAATCAAAGTTGGTCAGGATCTTCTGGAGATCTGATAAACATAAAGTGACCTGTTGACTACCCTTAAGAGGTGAACAGAGGGATCCTAACCCCTAAATCACTCTCAGAACCATCCTAAACATCACCAAATACTACCCTCAACTACAGCTATCACCACTGCCAGCACTCCTCTCCAGCCTGAATAGGAGACTGTCATCATCACCACTACCCTCCCCATGTGTATGAGCGCTGATGATGGTCACTGGCAGAACTAGGGCTGTAAAAGAACTGTCACCATCATCTTTCTCAGTGTGCTTTCTCCATTACTGTGAGCATCCAGACTCAATTACAGCACTGCTCTCACCTGAACCCTAAGTCCATAGTGAAGGTGTCTGCCCAAAGCCTCAAAGCCTTAAAGAAAGTTGAGACCATGGTGGTTATGAACAATAACTCTATTTTTCACTCTGCAGATTCTGACAGGTGTGTTGGTTAAATAGACCAAGCTCATAATTCCCAAACCCTATAAGCTTGTGCAGAGCCCTCAATAAAGGGCCATAAGGAAGAAGATATCTCATAAAGAAACCAGCTTCCTAATCCATTGAAGTCTGCAGTACATGCCAAAATAAAAGTTCCCAAATGAATTAAAGAATTAAGTTGCAATCATAAGACCCTTAACCACTCTCGCAGCCCGTATAAATGCCTGTGTCTATGAAGAAACCAGCTTCCTACATGACTGCAGTCCTTGCAAGTTGCACTAGTAAGCTGGAAAACACAGATTTTTCAAGCCCTTTTTTTCCCTAACCCTATCCTTACTATAATGGTAATTAGAGCCAGGAAATAAATCCCTGGGCTAAATGAGATCCTATTATTTCAATCCTATTAACACTATGCCCTCTTCCTAGCCCTGTGGGCACTTCTGAATCCAGAAGTAATCATGGCTCTGAATGTGTGCATTCTCAAATTCTAACCCTAACAACACCCCTGAATTCTAACCCTAATTAAACTTAACTTTAATTATTGAAGTACCAGTTGTATCTTAAAAGAGAACATGAGTCATTGGACCTTTACCTAATTCTGTGGGCCCTTCAGTGAGGGTTAATAAAATGGAATTTTGAAGGTTTATTCCCAAGTCATACCCCAAACTCACACTCTACTCCAATCTCTACTTACAGCCTACAGTTAATGAAACATATGGTACTCTCTTCTGTGAACAGCATTCTCTTTTCCTAACTTCTAACTCTGCAGTAATGAGCTGAACTTTTGAAGATTTATATTCCCAAATTCTACATGAAATTGCAGCCCTAGCTCTAAAGCTAATTGTAACAGAGTGATCATTTCTTTCTAGTTTTACTAAGCCATAACACCAAATCTAATTCAAATATAAGGATGGATTAGTAACTATGGAAAAAAAAATAAAAAGAAAAAAAAAATGAAAACAGAAAGGAAGTTAATAAAAAGGCAGAAACAGAAAGCAGCTTTGATCCTCATCAACAGTCACTCACTCCCTTTCTCCAAGGCCTGTAAAAGTTAACAACAAATTACAGGAAACCAGAAGGTTTTATAAGTTCTGAATACCTCCTTCTGTCTGGTTCTTGGGCCTTAGAGAACCCAGTAACGAATTAGATAATTAGAGATTGTATTCCCAAACTCTAGCTTAATCTAATGAATTTTTAGCACCAGCTCCCTGTCTAACTCCTCGAACCTCACAAAATCCAGCTGTAGATTTACTCTCAGATCAGTAGACACCAGACACTTAATCCCCAGCTTCAGTTATCACCAAAAGACCAATCTATGCAATAAAGGATAAGGAAAAGGCGTCGGCCCAACCCGAGGAGTCCAAGTATCCTGATAATATGCAGCCTCTTGGTATTTCCCTAGATGTAGTCTTGATTTGAAATATTCCTCCTCTAAATGTAATTACAAATAGAGCTGAGACACATTCCAACATTAGATAAAATTACAGAGGAATAGAGATGCTGCTGATACCGCTTTCCTTTCCAGTTCTACTGTCCTTTTAACATGAAACAACCAACATGTGTAACACTGTTCAGTTTATAGCATGAGACTGTTTGGAAATTTTTGATAGTGAAATGGTTCTAGAAGACTTTGTGGGGTGAAGGGAGCTAAAATATGTATGGCATTTTCCATACTGGCTAATGATAGAATCAGTCTAGTTCAAAATATTTTCAGAAATACAAACCTGGGATTTGTTTTAAAAGGAACTAGACTGTTCATTACAATATTGGAGATAGAAATAAACTAAGCTTTGCTTAATATGGACAAGTGGAGGACCAGAACCTGGGAGTAATTTCCACAGTTAAATTTGAACAACATTATAAAATATGTTTGTATGGTACATCCAAGTGCAGAGATCTCCGTCCTTTCCTTAGCCCCCAGCAGTCTAATTGCAGCATCCATTTTCAGATGTCATGCTCTGTTTGCAAGAAGTTAGAAGGAAACTACATTTACCTTGATTTTATACTCTTTCCCTAAGCATCTATTCCTGACCACTACATAAAACAGACTTAATAATCCCTGGTGTCTGATACAGAAGAAACCCCACACAATAACCTGATAATATGCAGATCCACTAAAGTCAGACCATAACCTGAGAATATGGAGTCTCAGTGTTCTCAGTGCACACTGAGAATTGCAGGATCTACTCTATTATTGTACAGGTTTTGAAGATTTCCTGATTATTTTAAAAATAATTCACAAATCTTTATCCTTGCACAATTTTTGTATTTGTCTAATTGATGCACAAACTCAGAGGATCATTTGCCTCATACTGTACCTGACACATAATTTCTCAAACAGAGATTACTATTAGTCATCACTCTTCCATGCTCTGCACAGGTCACTAAAGTAGCATCTATCTGTACTAAAATAAATTTTAATCTGATCACAGCTACGGCGGTGTAAATGCTTGAGTTCAGTGTAAAATCATGTGTAAAATAGATTTACTAAGCCCTTCCTTTCCTTTGCTCTTTTTTTATTTGCAGAAAAAAAAAATAGAGCTATCTACTTCTGAAATAAAAGACATCAGTTCATAAAAAATAATATTATGTATTGTAATTTGGTTGTTGAAGGATTGTAATTAAAGAGGTGCAATGAAAAAAGCAGTGTCACACTTCTGAATATTTAAAAATCTCAGCATTTTACACACTGTAAATTAAACCTTATGGCACTTTAACACTAATATGTTAAAAAAAATATTGGGGCTATATTTTAGCAGTGTATAATCTGTGAATCATACACACCCTCCACACTGTAGGAGAGAATATTTGCAAATGTCAGCAGTACATCTGTGGGATCCAGGAAATAGGACTCAGTTCCCCTTGCAGTTGATGATTTCTTGTAGAAATTTGGGACTGCATTATCAAAACAACTCTATTTTCACCACAACAAGGCTGTTTATTTTCAGGATTATCCAAAGTCCAATGCTTTTTCCCTTTCTATTCATTTTTTGTGATATTTACTGGTGAGCCTTGAGAGGGATACACATTCTGTAAGCTTAGCTCTGTAAAAGTAATTTATTTTGATGCACTAGTTGGTTTCCAAAACATGTCACTCATTCATCTCACACTTCCGTATTAGCTATAAGGAGATATCACTGCTTCCTTCACTTTTCACAGCAATCTTTTTCAGAAATAACTGTTTATGGCTCTGTGCAGTATATCAGCCAGAGCACAATCTACATCTACACTTGCAGGTGTAACATGCCTGTGAGATCAATGTCGGTGTGCTGGTGCTGCATCCAACAGGGATGACACGGACTGCGGCCACACGCTCCCTTCTGCTGCCCTCCAGAAGACAGTAACACCACGCAGACTGCCATCAGGAAATAATTCCAGACTGCACAGCTGAATTACCCAGGAGAACGTTAGATGGCTTCAGTCCAAACACAGTGGGTGACTGCTTTACCACCTCAACACCTCCATGTTACAGACCAGGAATGATGAACAGCACCAGGAAACTTTCTTGGTACATGGTACATGCATAGAGAAACATGAGACACTTTTCTGTCAGAAACAGGCTCTGTAATGCATTACTACTGACAATGACCTTGTTCTGGTTTTGGCTAGGATAGGGGTAATTTGCTTCATAGTACCTTGTATGGGACTGTGTTTTACCTTTATGCTGGAAACAGTACTGATAGTTCAGGGATGTTTTTTTTACAGCTGAGCAGTGCTTGCACAGACAAGACCTTTTCTACTCCTTGTACAGCCTTCCCAGCAAAGAGTCTGGGGGTGCACAAGGAGTTGGGAGGGCATACAGCCAGGATAGACCACAACGGACTCAAGGGATATTCCAGAGTATGATGTCATGCTGAACATATAAAGCCAGCTGAACACGTGCCTGCCTATGGCAAGTGATGAAATTTCATGTTTTGCCTTTGCTTGTGCATTCAGCTTTTGCTTTACCTATTAAACTGTCTTTATATCAACCAACAAGTTTCCTCATCTCAGTGGTAGCTGCATCCAAAATGCTGTGTTCAATCCTGGTCTAAACAGAGAATAAAACATAATATATGGAAGGGCAGCAATGATGATTGAATCTGTGCAAAAAAATGCATAAAAAACATAAAAAGAAAGAGAGAGTTTCTTTTAGGTAGGAATTAATAGAAGGGGGCATGAAAATATTGTGCATATTATTATTGTTATTAGTGACATTTGTGATGATGTTATTATCGTGACATTTAGAGTATCTCATGAGACAATAATACGATGTGGCCTCCTTGCTGAATGATACTGAAACCCAGACACACTTCAGTCCAAGAGTAAATAATCTTTATGGTAAGAATATCCTTCATTTTGACGTGAAGTGTCAGGGTTTACGTAAGCTGGTAGCAGACATGAGGAAATTTGTACCTTTTTTGGGCCTGGGAGGCACTCTGGCACCAGGTGATTCTTGACTGCCCCCCTCCTTTTCTGAGCTCTGCAGCCATAAACTAATGCCATGTAAAAGTGTTGGATATACAAGGGGAAATTCCTCTCAGGATATCTTCCAATAAAAAACATCTATTGCCCTGGAGAAAGGGGGAAGAAATAGGGAGAATATAGCATAAGTATAAGCATAAGTCTGCTGTGGAATTTCAGGTACCAATTAAACATTACAGAAGCAACCGTAACATTGCAGTTGTGGGTTTTTTCCAAAGAATTCCTTGAGTAAAACACATAGTTTGTCTTCTTCTGAATTAAAAATCTGATTTTTTTTTTATGTAATAGATAGTATTCTTCACCTTGACTGAACTTTTCTTCATCTTTGGAACTTATCTGCAGCCTGTTTCTAAAATCTTCATTCTTATGATTCCTCACTCTTACCTAACTAATTTCACTACGTTTCCTATTCTATTCCCAATTATAGTTTCCTTTTTAAAAGGGCTCCTCTTCTTTCCCCTAGTTTTCAACAAGTATTTCCAAATTCTTACTTATAAACATTGTCTCTGTCTGGTTTCTTTTTTTTCTTGCATAAATGTCTTGCATCCTTATTTTTCTCATATCCCTCAAGTGTTTTTTCCTCTGTTGCTTGCTAAGTCTGTCTGTCCCCCACAGTTATTTTTATGGCATCTATCCTAGATATGTATTCCCCTTTTTTTTTCATTTGTTGTTTCCCCTGCACAGTTCTGCAGCTCTGTGGACAGCAGCTCCAATGTCTGGGAAGATGAGGGAAATCAATAGTGGCAATTGACAGACGGTCTCTTTTTCTATCTGATAATGATGCTAAAATAGCAATGAAATCTTAGAACTGTCATAAAAAATTACCAGATTATCACTCTCCAACAGAATGAAAATTAAGTCTCAACCAGGTTTAACCAGACAATAAAATTATAAATCTCTCTAAAGAACTCTACAAACAAGAAAAGGAAAAAAATACACATGCTAAACAACTAACTCCAACTTTGGTTTTGCCTGGAAAATGTTCAGGATAGGAAAAAGAGGAGGCTACTAAGTGGCACAGATTGTGAACTATGGGCTGTAGATAGAGCTTGACAGATGTCCAGTGTTTGACAGGCCTCTAGCATTCAAATTACTCTCAGATTAGCCAGCACATCTCCAGTAATAAAAGAGAGTAATGATTTCAGCTCTCTTATTTATTCATTTTACACTGAGTCTGAAAGCCATAAAACACTGCACTGATGGATGTAAATTGTCTCAGACAATTAGCTCCTATTGTGCAAAAGCAAATTTGAAGTCTCTCCAGTTTAATAAGCAAGATGCCTTGGATTGCATTTCAAATATTAGTGAAGTAAACAAAAAGAGAAAAAAAAAAGGCTTATAGTGGGCAGACAGATGTGTAATGTCCAGGGTGTGACTGGAAAACACAGTCAGGAATATAAATCTGCAACAGGGACACTTCAGCTGCTTAAATGTATATTTGCCTATCTTTTGTGTATTATTGAGTAATAATCTGTTCTTAAAATTATTAACATTTTTTTCTTCTCTTTATTCTCTTTTTTGGTTTGATTGCTAGGTCTAGACAGAGTCATGGTGTTTACCATTCCTTCACCAAACACTTACTCAGTCTGTTCAACTCAGAAAATCTCTCTGCAGTGTCTGTCAGATTTTTCAGTAAAAGTCTCCCCAGAAAGACTTCTACCTATGATCAGTCAACAAAGTCATTCAAAACAGTTCAGACAATTTTCCTCTTATGATGCCAAAGACAAGTCAGTCTAGACATTTCAACCTGTGCTGTGACATTTCCCAAGGTCTATTTTTTTTACAGCTTTAAGATTTCCTGGGAATACACCATGGATTTGAGCAATGGAATGCACTGTAAGCTTGAACCAAAAGTTCAAGACCTAGCAAAATGGATGCAAATTCTTATGTGTATTGATTATTCATTCCATCCTTGCCTTGCTGAAATTTATTTCTCTTGTTTGTCCTGACAGCTTTGCATTTGGAGGAGCATTGAGCCCTGGTCATTCAGAAAGGACTTTGAAGGAAGTATGGGAAGTGATGGCTTAATCGGCTTCAGTTTTAAGACATCCTCTATCCTTATGGACATTAAAAATTCATGGTTGCATTTGTGTAAATGAAAGCCGTGACAGATGCAGAGCAAATGTAAGGAATCCCATAAGCATCAGAATTATCACCCTTTTGCTGGACTTGTGCAACAGTTAACATGGTGTCTGTCCCAGCATGCCAGAATGACGCTGCTGAAGCATCTAGCACAATCTCCTGTGCTGCATATCCAGTGACAGCAGCTCAACAGATCCTCCTTCAGTTGTTTCAGGGCTGTCTGTCTCGTTTAACTGTTTTAGCTTTGAGGTTATGTCAAAGGGCTTCCGTGAAGTTGACATTAAAGCAGAAACAATAGCAAAGACTGAAACTGGATGGTCTGTCCTGGTTTCCACAAATCAGATGGGAAAGGTGGTTGGGATCTACACATCACCACTTCACGGCAGCACTGTCAGCTATTCTTTTGTACTCCAGCTGTGTGTTCTGTCATTTCACATCATTGGTCCCTAATCAGTAAGTAATCTTTTCCAGTGCTGTGACGGAGAAAAATATTATAAATGTGAGATTAAAATAAATAATATTCTTAATATAACACAAATAACTGATAGAAAAGAAAGAAGATCATCCCAGGATATCTTTTGGTGACCCTGACCTTTGATACCTAGAGCATACTCCATCAGGAAAAGAGGGTTGCAAGGGATATCAATTAGTTATTACAAAGAGACAGCAGTACCTGAAGAAAAAAACCTGGTTTTCCCTTAGCCTAAGGCTTTCTCCACTGCACTAGCAGTACAAATGAACTTACATAGTGTGTGAAAATTTGCATTTGCAGTTGTAGAACATCAAAATGGGCTTTTGTATATACGTCAATTGGATTCTCCCTCTCTGTTTCCTGCCTTCCTACACACCTGCTCTTGTGAGGAGAAAGGTTCTGAAGGACACATTTTATGCGTTAACAGTAACAGTGTGGTCAGCTTTTATCACAATGATTGTTTCAGCTTGAAGTTGGGTTTGAGACAATATCTGTCTAAAAGGAGGCTTCTCTGGAGTTTCATTCTTGGAGGTCAAGATAATTAAATATATGTTTTGCTCACCCAGTGAAAACTGAGAACACTGGATATGATTTTGTATACACAAATACAAATTGTGTGCTTAGAAGGTACATATTTAAAACTGTGCTTTCTCAAACTCTGAACTGCGTATAAACAGGCTGTAGTCCTAATAAGCTTTTTCTGGTAAACCAAATAGTAACAGCATTAGTTTCTTTTGTATAAATCTAAATTTTCATTCAGCACAGGTTATCTTTTTTCATTTAGCAAATCTTCTTGAAAAAGTCCTTGAGACGAGTCCCAAGAGCAACTGTTGACCATCTCTATAAAAAATACACTCCAGCTTGCTAGTCTTATCTGTTGTCTTTTCTCCTTTCATCTACGGCTGGTCAATACCACAATCTTGTTTGGAAAACCAGGTTCAGCGATTATGAGTTTGTTTAAGGAACGGTAACGGGTTTCTTCTCTGTTTTTTACCCTATGCTCTTAATTATTTTGTATTTCAACATTCAGCATAAGCTTTAAATGGCTTTACATGACTTTATATGACTCTTCTTTCTGAAGAATAATCCAAACCATGTTTCTTTTTTAAGAGGAAGAAAGATGACAAAATCTTTAAGCAGACCTGATTGTGTTAATGTCTCTTTTTCCTCTCTGTTCTGCTTTTATTTTATAGAGCTCAAGATCATTTTAAGCCTTATTTTGATTTCATTTGCAAAATCTAAGTCAGCTTGATCATCTCAATTTTTGGCAACCTATATTATTACTATATTTCCTAACCTTTAATGTACATAATGTATAACTTTCATTGTTGGTTAATACCTTTCTTAATTTCCTGTAGGCACTCTGCTTGCTCCAAATAGCCTCTTTAAGGTGCTATTAATTGAGCATGAGATTACATAATTTTCCTGTCTGTGCAAAGTGTTTTTGAAATCTCAGAATTTAACACATTTCTTTAAAGCCAATATTATAGTTTAGCAAATATGGGTATCTATCAGCATATCTGCACAATCCATACCAGTTGGTGTCAAAGTAGTAATTAAATACAGCGCAAAAGCAAATCAGGTCCTCCAAATGTTAATCTCATTATCACCTTCTCAGCCCTGCTTGCCAGAAAGTTAACAGCCGTTAAAGCTCTGCTGCTCATCCAATCAGAATATTAAATTAATCAGTATGGCCTGACACAAATATTGCCAGTGGTGTTAATCCTTTGCTTTGTACATAGCAAATGGGGAAATAAGTGTCAGTCTACGGAGCTTGATAAATTCCTATTAATATTTCAAATCTTCAACGCGCTTTGGAATGTTTTATGTTGTGGTGTGCAATGAAAAGTTTCTCAGAGACTGGAAAATGTGCCTCATGTCTGGTTCCCAGGCTCCTTCCCTCATCTGTGTTCCCCTAGCACTGCTCATAGATAGCTTCCTCTCTCTTCCCTCTCTCTGTGCCATCATATGACTTCCTGGCAAATTTTTAAAAATGTGCCAACAGTGTCTGAAATCGGATATGATCAGATGGATGTACCCGGACAGGCTGTAGCATTCAACAGACATGTGTTCTAGGGAGACATCTGAACCACAGTGTGACATTGTTCCTTTAAAATTATTCTGGGTATCACAAAAGCTATATAGTAATTCTTGAATTTTTTTTCCATGAGCAGACAAACATGAAAACAGTGGCTGAAAGAACCTCTTGTGTTGTAAATCTTGACTAATGAAAGTCGTCATGTTCTCAGAGCTTTGGATAGTGTTCGGCTGAGGCCTCTGCCCTGCCTTTGTTATGATAGTTACATCTAAGCCATGATCCTGTCAGAATTAATCATAGATAATAAAAAAATATTAAATGTACATAATTCCACCTTTCATAATGATGCTTCCATTTATAATAATGCACATCTATAAAGAGCGTGTTTACAACCTTCCAGAATCACAACTGTGTGTGCACATCCCTGTGTATGGATGGATGTATATACACGAGACTGCACAAACGTGGGGGAACATGTATACGTGTATATCCATGTGGAGAGAGCTACTCAAATATTTTTGTGTGTGCGTATCTATATAAACACAAAATATACATACATGCATGTACTCATGCTGCAAGAGGAATAAATATTCATTGCTCATTTTAATAATTCATCATAATAAATATTTATATAACATACACAATGATGTGTTGTGGTATAAATGTTTTAGTGGCATGAGTTGGGGCTGAATACATTATTTATGAGTGACAAAGCCACAACTAAGTCATGCAGGTCAGCAATAAAATCTTTCCAATTCACTCTCATGAAATTCTTACATACTTTTAAAAGAAGAACTATTTTTCAAATGTCTAGAACTGTTAAAATTTTGTTATTCCTGCTTTTTTCCTCTATTAATGCTCTTCTTTCTGACCAGAAATAATCCAAAAAGACTGCAAATAAGTACATAAAATTAACATTTTTAACTTTTATTTTAATAAATATGAAGTCAGTTGTCATTCATTAACAGGGAGCAAAGACAGCATTGAAACAAAGGCTTTATTACACTGAAATTATCTATAAGTTTTGAAAGTAAGCCTGTGATTCTGATAAGAATAGGTGAACGAACAAAACAAAATATAATGCAATGAGAACAACTTCTCCAAGATTCAAAATTACACATTTTGGGGTTTTGTCAGGTGTAAATGCTGGAAAAGCTCATAGGGGACAATCTTACTGGTGGTAGTATGATTTTCTTTTTTTCTTACTTAACAGACATTTTTCTGAAGCTGTGTAGAGGTGTGGAATAGTCAAGTCAGCCTTAGAGGAGGAGGATTAGTATCAGGAAAAAGTTGAGGTAGACAGAGGTAACGGATAAATTGAAGAAGCACAAGATGAATTTTATTTACAGCATGGTTTAGCAATTTATCATACAACTAGACAATTTATCCCATTGCTATTTTTATTTGTGCAGTAATGTGCACTTGTTTGCATGCTTTTACCTCTGTCTTTTCACTAGTTTAGGTACAAGGTGCATTTGTTTAGGTCTGTAAGATAATATAAAAAAACCACACAATGTATCTTTTCCTATATCATATCATCCTGCAGTGATGACAGGAACTGACTGGTATAAATACAGATAATTCTGGATAAGAATGCATGCACACCAAAAAGTACTGAACCTAGGCAAATAAGTAAGTAAGATTTTGAAAAATCTGAGTGTATGAGGATAGCTTGAATAAAGATCTTTAATTGTGATTGTCTGGAAAAAAAAATTACTTTAGATTGGAATAGTGTGGACTAAAAGCTCCTCTGTGAATAATGATTCTGTATACTTTCATTCTTATATATATATATATGTATGTATGTATACATGCATAATGTTTTAAAATTTTATTTTTTATACATGATTTCTTGCATCTGTTGTTTGGAAAAAAATTAAAGAGGCTGTACCAGGCAAAATAATATTTTTCCTCTGCTGCATTAGCAAACAACTGCTGATACCAATACCTTGCACCCCCCTGCAACATGATACCAATATCTCTTCTTCCAAGCTCCTAAGCTTAACTGTGCATATTTTCATTAATTATAATTTGGAGGAGATGGAGAGTTTCTTTGAGGTGACAGACAAACAGCAGGATATCATGAATATGTATTGCATGTCTGAGAAAATAAATTAACAGGGGCCATCCACTCTGGTGACCCACTTAGGCTGTCATTGATGAGTGTGACAGGAAGGTTCTGTAAGAACTGAATTTGCATGACAGACTTTTCTCCTGATCAACTAATTTACCCTATGCATTTAGATTATTTTAGGCACTACACAGCAGTCAGATAATTAATCACTAAATCACCAATAGTGACATTAAGGTACAAGCAATACATTATTGCTGATTACCACTTAAAACTCAGGCTTGTTGGGCTTCAGCTCAAAAATTGGTGTAATCTTACACTGAGTAATAAAATATATGATCTGATATGTTCATAAGGTTAGATGTTTGGGGAAAGAGGTTGATACTCTGTAAATAAATACATTTTGTTGTTCTTTATGACAAAGATGAAAAAAAATTATGTAAATTCTCACAGAAGTACCTGGTTGCCACCAGTTATTAGGTTATTCTATTAAACACAGCTTCTATTAAGTTTAAATGTCTTAAAATTACTAGTGTGAAAATGTCTGTGTGCATGCACATATATCTGCATACATATAAGCGTATAAATATATGCATAAAACATCCTTTTCTGTGGCTCAGACATCTTCATACAAACATGCACACTTTCAGCCAAACTAATCTAACCCTTAGAAAAACATAATCAGATATGGAATTATAATAGAATGGGTCTCTAAAAATATGATAACATTACAATGTGTGTTTATGTGACACATCAGAAACAGAGCATCTTCCTGTGCTGTAGATTTTTACTGATTCATATTAACTTGATTCAATGCCTGTAGCAGCATATGACTCTTCAGATGTTTTCTTAGTGAGTTGAGTTTGGCCTTCAAGTTATACCATGCAGGCCAGATATAAACTATCAGGTATTTTAACAAATTCCTCAATGAAGGTATGTAAAAAGTAAAGTAAAAAAGGCCATCTTGTCTCTTCACAACTCAAAAATTAAGAACTGAATTTTAAATTATTTTCTATCAGACATACAAAAAGTTCTCAACTCTAAAAACTGATCCGTCATCTGCAATCCTATTAATTACACAGGGAAAGCCAACAGCCTATAAAACTTTGTTTTGAAAATTGGGACAAAACTTGTGGTGTTTGCCTAGTTTTGACTGACTTTAGACTACATGTTTTTAATAAGAGCAGAAAGCTCCAGAGCCAAATTCTTTAGCTCAAGAGGCCTTTGACACTTTTGGAAACTTAAGCTTCTTAGTTGGAGGATAACAAATTAGTGATTGAGACCTGCTGTCTTTAATCTTCTATGCTTACTTGCAATCAAAGAAACAAGTCAGGTCTAGAAGGCTTATTTATCCTGAGGTGCACCTGGCAAATCACTTGTTTGCAGCTCCCTTGCAATGACCAGGAATTCGTCCATCTGTGCATGTGCCTTGGGTGCCTTTTGGAGAAATCCACCTGTTGGGACATAATAGACTGGAAAAAGCATAATCCATTTGGTAGCCAAGGTAATTCTCTCTACATATAATTAATTAGTTTTCTTTCCCAATCAAAAGCTACTTCTGACTCTCTTTGGGCTTTTTCCTATGCTTACTGAAGAGCTTTCAACAGAACTGAAAATGCTCCTGAAGCAAAGTTTTGCAGCTAATATCTTTTATAAATCCACCTTGACTCCTATCGCTCTGCAATCTCTTTGTAAGCTGAGCTGCAATTGTATCTTAAAGGCTTATTTCAGTTCCCAACCAGCAGCTGAGTTTAAGTGACTAGAGGAGCACAGCAAGAGGATGAGGCCATTCAAGTCATCAACTGAAGTACTCTGGAAACTTAGAAAATGTGTGGGGCTGTTTTGTTCAGAAACACTGTGAAGACAGCTATTGACAATGCACTCTGCAAGCAACAACACTTTTCCCAGAAGTCTCTTAAAGTCTATGTTGCATAAATAAGGCAATAGCTTTCTTGTGCCACCAGCAGAGAATAGGGAATGCTAATGTCTTAGGAAATTGAGCCAGGCACCTCAGGCTCTCCACAGTGCAAAGTCCACACCCTGGGCTATGGAGGTGAGAACACAAACAGTAACCTTAGTAACTGCTGAGCTGATTGTTTATCTGTACCTACTTTCGGAAACTGGGTTACCTCAATGTGTGTCAGCAAGACAAATTTGTACATATTTAGAGGACAAGTCCCCATCTCCTAAAACCCAAACTACACCTGTTGTCTCATCCTTGGACATCTCACCTGAAATTTAGATCAAAGCTGTGCTTCATATGTAACTATGAATATCAGAGACTTTGAAAGTTTTCCAGGCAATGCTAAAGAAGATAAGAAAATAAAAAGATAAGAAGATTAAAAAAATGTGTGATCCTTATTCCAATCTGACCAAATATATTTTAGACCAGAAGCAACCCAAAATCCATCTTTGAATAAATTGAAGTTTGTGATCTTGGAAAATATTTGTTCACATCACATATGTTACCGTGGCAACAAAAAAAAGTGGTTGAAACTGAGACATCTTGTAAAAAAGAGTCCAAGACTAATTTCAATAGAAAAGAGGGGGAAAAAAAAGTGAAAACAGAAGTCTGAAATCGCAGGCTCATATATAAGTGCTTTGAGGGAGGTGATGGTTTTATCTTCTGGTCCAAGTCCTGTATATACGGTGAGCATTAAATATACAGAGAACATATCAACAAGTCTTTACTGGGAGGGGGAATCCAGGATTCGTGTCCCACATCTGAGTTTGTGAACACAGGTCCATGTTTAAGCTCACGGTCTCTCCACAAACCTTTACAATAGGAATGAAGGGCTTAGTTTTGTGCCAGCTGCTGCCCCTTGCACTGCTCACAGGCAGGTGGAGGCTGCAGAGCAGTGAGGGCAAATTGAGTCCCCCTCAAAACAAATAGGATAACACCAGCTATGGCTGAGAGCAAGAATCTCCTGACTACAACTTTTCCCCAGAAATAATGCCGTACTAATTCTCACTAGTTTGGTGCTCCAATATCTGTCAGTCTATCAGCTGAAAGAGAGGAATTGCACCCATTCCTGGAAAGGCAGAAATAAAAAAGAAATCCCTTATAACCTTATTTACTTAGATAAAATGGTGTTATTGACATTCGCTCAAGGTTTGGAATGCTACCATAAATCCTCGCATTTTTGTGGGATTAGTGGGCAGAGTTCTAATGTACTTCAAGAAATTTAATATGTACAATTAACCAGGTTTCAAAGTGAGAAAATGAGATGTGAATCATTTTCAGAGAAGACTGGTTAGGGAGCAGAAATGTAAGAAAAGAAGCATGTAGCATGAGATACAAAAGCTAGGAAGTCCTTTCATAATTTTACTTTTTTTTTATTTTTATATTACATGATGCCTCCAAAAAGTCATCTGTTTATGGAAGGATATTAATTTTGACAAATTTTGAACAATGTCATATTGATAGAACATTTTTTTTATTATTCTTTTCAGATATATTTTTCTTGATTTATATATTTCCTTGAGGGTTTTCTGGATTTTCAAGACCATCTAGAAAGAACAGGGCCATGACCAGTGAGCAACTTAATGAAATTCTTCCTGCAGCTAATTTGTGTGGGGACAAAGGCCCTTTGTAACCACTGTTTCTCATATTTGGGGTTTAAAAAAAACCCCACACACCAAAAAAAATGGGCTGTTTTCTGCTCATAAGTCAATATCTTTCACTTACATTCAATGGAAACAGTGAATTTTTTAGCCCAAAGGTTTCAGGAAGAAAAGGAACTCTTCCCTTTTCCAAACATTAGTAAAGTACAAACTGCAAGTGAAAAGACTTATTTGCATGCTTAACTTAATCATGTGAATAGGTCTGTTCAGTATGTGCACGCCTGTTTGCAGAATGGAAGCCCAAAAGACCAATCTTAGTCCCGGTGGAATTAGGAAAGGCTTTCCCAATTATTTCAGTGGAAGCAGGATCATGACATTACATATGAATGAGAATTGATGGTTTAGACACGATTGTTTTCAGAGCAACTATTTTGTACACTGCCAATTTGTCCAGCTCCCTAAGGTCTATCAGTGAGTCCCACAATTCCCTATCTTCTCTGGGAAAGATACATACCTCTCCAGTCTTACAACAAGAAGCTGTGAAATTAACCATTTAGTTTGGGAAGCAAAGAGTTATTTCATAATTCTTAGCAGAAGAATTTTGCTTAATAATTGCCTAAACTACTTAATAATAACTCAGTGTTAAACAAGAATAGAACAAGAAACAAAGTGAGATTAACTTACAGCTGACAACTAAAATGCTGTGAACAAGCAGATAATTACATAGTCTGTGGGGCAACTCCCCCCCACACAATTATTTAATATTTAGTAAACAATTATGTTTAAAGGACAACTTGTGGGTGTAAGAAGAAGTACTATTCATGAAATGCAGCTGTCCATTTATTTGAACTCTTATTTTTTTTCATAAGAGTTAGAAATAAAATTAATTTAAATCTGCAATGAGAAATACTCTGGTTGAACCTCCAAGTTTACAAACACTCACCAATTCCTTTATTTAGCTCATTCTCCACCCTCCTTTCTAATCTCTTCCTGTTCAGCCCTTTTCCTTTCCTTGAAGTCAAGAAAAAATTGAAAAATTTTTTAAAAAGAGACTGCAACAAAGTATAACCATGTAATTGTATATTAGTTGGACCAAGTTTTCAGATAAAAAATATAGACTCCAAACATTCCTTTTGCCGAGGCAAGACAAGGGTTTCTTCACGTGCTCATAGGTTTCTTTGCCACCTAGGATGAGGTCTAGGTTCGATTCATTTGCTCCCCCAAATACTTTGTGATCTATGTTATCAAAGCAGTAGCAAATGATAAGCTGGCTGATCGTGAATTCAGAAGAAATCACTCATTTTCTTTGGAAAAGGCTGCGGAGTTGCTTTGGGAAAAGACTGGAGGACAACCTGTTAGCTTTTCTTAATATGGCCCATTAAGGGTAAATCTATCTGAGGTTTTCCATCCTTATAAAATATTCAGTAGGTGTGTTCTTAATGAAACTCGGAGACACAGATGACATCTGTAGGTGTAAAACCAGCCATCAGCCTCCTGACAACCTTTTACTTCGTTACGCAGTCATGGCAGGGAAATACTTTGAAATATTCCTCAGCTTCATGTAAGTCTTCACTTTGTTCCCCTCCTTTCCTTTCCTCTGCAGCAACCATAATGGAAATTTCCACTTTTTTTTCCATATCTGGATTTTCCTTCTTCTGCTTCTAAATGTATCTCCTCTATTCCTCCACCTCTGCAGTCTGTGTGTCCCCAGCCTCCTTTTCTTGGTGCTGCCAGTGTTCTCCACCACCCACCCTGCTTGCTGTCCTTTTCATGCACCTGCAGGCACATTCCTTCCCTTGGCAGCAGACCTGGATCCCTCGCTAGGCATTTAGCAGCAAGGCACTGCCACCTGCAGAGAGCAGCTCCCACAGTGACAACTGTGCAGGAAATGGGAAACAGTACAATCTGGCTGCTAGATTTTTGAGGTTTTTACCTTGGATTAGGAATCAGTTCTCCTACATTTTCTTAAATCCACTCTTATTTTTACGACAAGGTAGATGAAAGCATGTCTGCTTCAATATTTAAACAGGATAATGATAGTGGAATGTCTCTTGTGATAAAAGCTTACTTTTTTAATATTAAAATTAAAAAGATTAGTCAAAGTCTGACCAGGCTTCAATGGATATTTAGTGAGCCATCTGATCTGTACACAGGTTTATCACGTCCTTGTGTGCTGCTGTCTATTGCAAGTGGCAGCGCTACCTATGTTTTTGTGACTTAACATCCAAACTTCTTCAGAGGCACTGAAAATAGATCTAGACAAGCCTGTGTCCTGGTTTTAGATGCTGCCTTAAAGTGAGAAATTTTGTTAAGATATATACAGAGGTGTACCGCTCTGTTGTTTGCAGGAAACAATAAGAGGCCCTTTGAACAAATTTTCCTGCTTTCTTTTGGGGACCATTGGCAACTGCAGGAGCCTGGAAATCTGTACTGATAAATTAAATACGCTCTCCAGAGCTGAAGCCAACTGCGTGGTGTGTCCTATACAGACTACTAAATGTTCCTGGCCTTCAGAATAAAATGGTTGCATTCATGTCTCACATTGAGCAGATCTCTGATGAGTGCCAGCTCCTGAACTGCACTCAAGCATTGTTTTCAAAAGTGTTCATTATCCCGGGCCAAGTCTATGCCAGAGTATTTCTAGAAAAAATTTTAGACAGTGGAGTTGTAGTCTTGGAAGGATCCTTTGGTGCTTTTTATCATTTGGATAAAAATGGAGTGAAATCTGGATGCCTTAGAAGTGTTTGTTTCAGACTGATTTCCACTCTGGTGACAGAAAACTCTTCTCAGGACCAGCTTGTTCTGTTAATGTGCAGACAGCTGTGCATCTCCTTCTCCACTGCGGCTCCCCTCTACGAGCACTTCAGTTTTCACTCTGAGACAGAAAGCACATTCCCTGCCAATATCTTTCAAAGAATAATTGCCACTCCCTCCCCTTCCATCCTGTACTTCTGCAGATTCATTACATCACAGATGCCAACTACTGCAGCCAGAGAGTTTGCTTAAGGTGGACAACACATCATCTGTACTGCAAACAACTGCTTTGCCATGCCGTGGCCTAGACCTGGACTTGCGGCTGACTTTCCATCAATCATGTCTCTGAGAACTGATTAGGCACATCTGGATATGGAAGTGTTTGATGAGGAGGTAGGAGACCAGATATCATCAGTGATGGACAATTAATGGGTAGGGTAAGGGTCAATGACAGCACTGAAGAAACAGCCAGCTGTGTCTACGCTTTTCCAAACAGTGGATATCATGGTATAACAGCTGTGGAGGGAAAAGAAGACGACTTGTGGGGACTAAAACCACAAATTTCAACAAGTAGGCTTGCAGAAATTTCACAGCAGACTTTAAGATGAAAACACCTTGCTATCCAACATGTTTATGAAACACCAACATTTGTCTAAATCTACTGTATTCTTTCACTGTGTCTGGGTTGACAAGAAATACTTAAAACCATTGTATGTAGCTTAATTATTGCTCTCAATTCAGTCTAAATTAATTTTCATCTATCTTTCTTATGAAATGTAGAGAAGTCCACAGGTTAAAATTATCATTGCTTTTATTGACCTTAATCCTGCCAGATTCAGTAACAGAAACAGTAACATTCCTAAAACTTAAGCACATGTAACTACAAAACTTAACTTCTTCCTTAATGGACTGGATTAAGTTACTCCAGCCAGCAAACTAGTCCTCTGTGTGTCTGAGAGATGATTTCATCTCCTGCAGAGTCCTCTGTAACTTCAGCAAATGTGGATGTAGTCATGCAGTTATCAAGGAAAAAGAAAATTATTATAAAATAGGTTTTAATGAGAAAATTTTAGAATGAGAAACCTAAAAATTTTCAGTTGACTATAGAACTGTATAGACTGACTGTAGAAGGAGATGGGGAGGAGAATCTCTATTTCCAATGCAAAACTGGCCTAGAAGCACAGTTATACATAGCATTTGCACTGTCCTGTGGGAACTCTGCTATACAGTACATGCATAACACTTTTTTCTCGGTCTCATTCTCCAGATAAGCCAAGGCTGAAGCAGCACATAAATGCATGCCTGGCAGGAGGCCAGGTCCCTGTGTTCTGGAAAAAGAAGTGTCATGTAATGTCTGATCAAGAATTATGCAGTTGCTGAAGATAAGATTTTCCCCTTAAAATTCATGGGAAATTAGTAGAGTCCCAGAAACATGGAGATCTCACCTGTCCATCAGTGAAAAGGCAGACCCCAGTCTGCCATTCTGCCATTCTTCTTTCTGCTGCTGCTGCTTTACCCCATCAGTCCTCCTACTACTCCAGGCATTGTGCTGTGGCTCAGCTCTCACTCATTCGAGTGGCCCAGCTCATCCAAGCAGACATTTGACATGATGAGTTCCTTTACAGGTGCACTGCTGTAAATCAGGAGGAAGTCCACAGAGGTTGGAGGGTGAGTATCAATATATAAGCAACATAAGCAAAAACAGGCTCAAGCAAGAGTAAAAACTTTGGCCAGTTTTTTAAATTTATACTGAATGACAGATTTATGAAGCAAATTATAAACTATTCAAGGCAGACTATCATTTTTTTCCTCCAATATTCCATATACTGAGACTGAAGCCTCCAGAGTATGAATAATTATATGTCTATTATAAGGAACATTTTTATTTTTAAACATGAAAAGCAGCATTGTCAGCAAAACATAAATATGTATTTCGAGAAAGACGGCTCACCCGTCTACAATCTTTAGTAATGATAGAGGGGAAAAGGTCGTCTCCTAGAACTATACTCAGCATGTATCCCCAAACCTACTGTATCTGGTATAGCACTGACATAGAATGATTCTATTTTCTTTCACTCTTTTCCCAGTGTTTTTAGTGCTTTTAGGGCTTTTCATCCCAGAGTTTCACTGCTATCTCTCTGTGTGTGTGGATGATACAGGGACTTTCCATATGCTCAGCATAACTTAAATAAACTCTTCAGCCATTTGAAATGTGGGTGTTACTGTTTAAGGGGGGAAAAAAGTAGATGGAGGGGAAATGACAGATGTTTTTACTCAGCAGTGTGCTCCCATGATTTTAATAAAGATTTTTGATATATAAATAGTGCTTGCAAAGCTAAATATTTTTCATGTGGTATTCAGCTGTAGCTTTGTTGTTTTTCTCAGAGTAAAATTCAGCTAGAAAAAAAATATATGATACGGTATTAATACACATGTATATGTGTCTTTATGGTTCTATAAAAATATATGGTTCTTTAAATTGAAAAAAAATCAGAGTAGGAATTAAGGAACATTAAAATATTTGTAACTTGAACTATCCTAGTGTGTAAGCAACCATGTTTGCAAATATCCTTGCAGACTCCATATGGTTCCAGCAGCCGGATCACCCCACCCAGTTTGAGACAGAAGAGTTAAATTCTACATAATATATATTTAAGCATAATGTCAGTCCCACTCAAGCCCCCCATAATCAGGTATACGTATAAATGTGTATCCTCAGAATGATTCTTTTGTACAAGAAGACTGAACGTAATCACAAAACTTGGGGTAGATTTGTAATATATGAACAATTTACAGGGAATGTGTCATTTTCCTAGGCTCTAAGTATATACATAAAAATGGGTCCAAGTGCTGGAGAAGTGAGCTGTTTTGAACAAGACTCACATAAATCAGCAGGCCTTTTCTTCCTTTATTAATTTCTTGAACTTTGTATCAAGGCTGAAGTTCTTGATTTAGCATAGCCAATGACCACAGACCTGAGACCATCCTTCTTCAGCAGAATATTTAAATTTAAACACATATCTAAAGTGTTTTTCCTGAGTGAATTTTCCTTAATTTTCAGCTATATGGAGAAGTTGTCATGGCACCTCCCAAAAAGCAGGTATACAAGAGTGACAGAGTGAACTGAGTGAACATCACTGAGAGCAGAGGGATGGCCTAAAATGAAGAAGACAAGGTTTCATCTTCAGGCTCTAGGTCTTGCTCTAAAAGCAATGTTTTCTACTCCTGGGCAAGTTGGAAGGGACCAGTCCAGTGCTATAGCCATGCCAATATACTATGCCTGGTGTTCCTTTTTTGTGCCTCCTTAAACTGGTGCTATCAGGAGAAGTAGCTCAGCCCTACCCACCTTGCTATGGCTGCAAGTCCCCGCTACTTGCCTTGCACCAGTGCTAGGAAACATCATTGCATAGCGAGATGAAGAAGGGATTTGACCTGATTGAAAACTGATTATTTTTCTTTGCTGTGCACATTTTAAGCAGGGTAACATGCCTGCGTTTTTTCCATACAGCTGAGTTAAATTCAGGCCAGGCAAATGGGAATTGTTAAGAACACACAGGCAGAAAAGGGGGAGGTCTGAACCATCCTTTCAGCCCCATCCTGTGCTGTGAAGCCAGCCTGCAGATTTTCAGCCCAGTATGGTAGCTCTGGTGCAGCATGTGGCTAGAACTGTGTCTGGACCAAAAATTTAGATGCAGACGCCTACACTGGTGTCCTTTCCCATCACATTTCCAATTCCAATACTAGCATGGGAATACCAAGCTCAGTTTGGCCTGTACCTGCTAATGTACACCTGCACATAGCTTCTGCGCATCTGCTCTTTGTCTGGTAACTTGGGGAAAACTGCATTACCTTAAATGACAGGAAAACATATTCCAAGCAAAAATGTTTTCACAGCTTGTGAGGCTTACAAGCACTGAAGTAAGATGTGCCAGTCAAGCATCTTGGGCTACTATGCCAAAAATACACATATAGTTCACAATTAGAGAATTATTAAGATGTTGTGAAGGAAATACTTATATTTAGTATTCTGCTCTGCTCAAAAGCTATGCATGATTCAAAGTGGTTCATTTGGGCATGGGTCTCTCTCTTATTTTCATACAGTGAACTGGTTTTAATTCTTCTTCAGAGCATACTGTACAATTATTGAATACACATATAGCCAGCATGGCTTAGGGAAATTGATACTGGTATTTCAACAGTTTTGTTTAGTAACTGATTTAACATGTGTTTATTTTAAGCTTGCTGATGCATTACATGTTGTCAAATAAAGACTGATAAGGAACCCTAGTCTGAATAAAACTCAATCTCAGGAGAAACACTACACACTACTACTATTTTTGCTCAAATTGGGGTTTGTAGCAGCCAATACACTGCCAATGGTTCTGATTCATGTTGAGAATATTGAACAGACTTTTATTCTGCATTCTTATTAAGGTTTTTTAAATATTTATTTAAATAATTTAATTTTAGCTGGGAGTTTATATATCTTGAACAACTCTGTTACTAAAACACCACATTCAATAAAGGGATCAAATATTATTTTTTTCATTTACAAATGTGATATTGTTTCTGTTTAGAAAGGGAAACACATTGAAGTCATTATTGGAACCAGATTTCCCAAGTGCTTTTTAAATAAACTGTATGAGAGACTTTGATCTAGTTAGCTGACTGGTATCATAATTCCGTGTACATGTCCTTCCCAATTCTATTGAAAACTTAATATCATTTCAGATCTTGTGTTGCACTGCCAGTGAGTTAGGTTGCTAGAAGTTAAGGCCAATAGTAAAGGATCTATAAGCTAAAAAAACATTTAGCATTAGCAGAAGTATTTTACACAAATTGCCCAAGAGGAATTATTTTCCTTCCCTTTTTGTCTAGACACTGTATAGGACAGTTGTTTAATTATGGAAGTGGGGTCAATCAAGTCATCATCCTTTAAACAAAAAAACCATTTTTGGTCCAAGCTTCTGTAATATGTCCTGTGTTTCCAACCCTCAAATTACTGGTTTTGGCTGTGACTGAGAGGCTATCTCCAGCTGACATGTATGTTACCTCTCTGTGCATGGCATGGTGGTGCAACATTTAGCAGGGTGATTTATCATTTGTGCACAATATCAGGTCATGAAACACTTACCAACCTCCTGAAGACAGTCAGAACAATATCTACCATAATAAAGTACAGTTCCAGTGGGCACCAAATTACATCTTAGATATTTTGTTACTTGTCCTTTATCAAGCAAATGTAAAATTGTAGTGGGGTTACTGACAGACTCTATAATTCAGCTGTCTGCTGCTTTATCACAGTTCTCAGTAGGCCTCTAATGAATATTTCTGTATGCATGTTTCTGACTGATAATCAAACTAAGAATAACTCCTAATTGGGTTTTCCAGTGCACAGAAAAGTGCCTATATTGCATTGGCAGATATCCCAACCAGTGTTAAATTAAAAGTGCAAACATAACAGACTTCCTTTTACAATTTTTTTTAAGATTCAAATGTGCACAGAGTACAAACAGAGGCTTTTGCCTGAAGCTACATGGTGCCCTAGAATAAAAAAGATGGCAATGAAGGGGTTTGCTGCACCCAATGAAAGTTATAAATCAGTGACTATGGGTCTGAGTCTTCACAGAATCACACCAAAGCAAACTGAAATGTCAGTAAAGAGGTAGAAATCAGATGAAGGCTTACAAATTTATCAGACAAACAGTGTAACAGTTACCAGTATTTTGGAGCCAGAGCTGCACACCAATCCTATTCAGATGGTTTTAAGCCATTAAGGATTTAGATCTGACTTGCAGTCAAAACACATTTCTTTTTTAAGTATACACAGCACTGGAGTTGATGAAAGTTACACCAACACCCAAACATGAAGCTCATTTAACCAATTTCTCCATACATGATTTATGCAATTCCCTTTACCTCACAGTGGAGAACTAGAGTGACACAAGAAGAATCCACCTTGTCTCACAGAATCGCAGACTATGCTGTGTTGAAAGGGGCCCACAAGGATCATCAAGTTCAGCTCCTGGTCTTGTACAAGACACTCCAGCAGTTACACCATGTGCCTGAGAGTATTGTTCAAATACTTTTTAAACTCTGCCAGGCTGGTGCTGTGACCACTGCCTTTTTCAAGTACCCAGCCACCAAAGGGTGAAGAACCTTTTTCTAATATCCAACTTAAACCTTCCCTGACACACCTTATTGATTACCATGAATAAGATACCAGTATTCAAGAGGGCCAATTATGGTTATGTATAGCCAGACAGGATACCCCTTCTTAATCAGTACAAGAGATGTGATCAAGATATGTCTGTGGTATGCAGTGACATATATACAGCAGGTAATGATTAGCCTTACATATTTTACATATCTTAGTCCAGAACCTGATCTCCACTGCATAACTTGCAGCTGGACTACGGTATATGGCTTCAGTTGCTTTAACGTGAATTTCTACCTGGATAGCAACTTACAACCCAACAGGTTTCAGATATTAGAATCATGACTGAGATATTTTTATACTGATTAGAATTACTTTTGAGTAGTTTGTGGAGTCTAGTTTGCTCTGAATTAAAATATATATGGGAAAAATGTTAGATAGGCTGAAGAAAGATCCAGCTGATATAAACAATTAGACAGTGTTATTTCATAAATACAGGTAGGATGATTTTAGGTAAGAAGAGAGTTCAACAGGCTATGCAAGCTTAGCATCCTCAATTATCTGTAGCCATAGACAGAAGATAGCTAAGTATCACAAAGGACAGGATTAGGTAATGTTCTACAGAGTACAGTTATAGTAAAACAGGTAGGCAAGGTGCAATGAAACACAGCACAGAAAAAATCATTTTACACTGCAATTGGGTCTTTTAAAATGATTCACTTCTAGCTTCCAATAATTCCAATGCACAGCCCAATTCCAATTCCAGTTCTTTTGTTTTGTACAAAGACTATTCCCTGCTCTCAGAGCCTTATTCCTCACTTTCCTAAAACTCTCTGCATAATGCTTAGACATGAAAGTGGGAAGAACAGGTAGTTACAAATTG
This sequence comes from Gymnorhina tibicen, assembly GCA_013399875.1. Lineage (NCBI taxonomy): Eukaryota > Metazoa > Chordata > Aves > Passeriformes > Artamidae > Gymnorhina > Gymnorhina tibicen. The sequence goes on from VXAZ01006872.1 coordinate 664,528, forward strand.
GGGCATATCCACAAATACAGGTAATATTAAAATATCAAGAAGTTTCATGTGAAAAGGTAAGGTGCAGCAGCAGAATAGCTACAGTCTCTTTAAAGACACAATTTTGAGCATCTCACTACCTTCCCCCATCACACTCTCAGTGAGTCATTCTAGTGGGGGCAGAGAGAGGTAATATCAGCTGCATGATTCATGTGCATGCTGCTGGCCCCTGTGAGCCTTAAAATGCTTAGTCTGCTTGAACTTAAGTGAACTACTGACCTTCTTCAAAGAGAGAACCAGAAATTTCTCATTATATCTTCCCATTCTGAACAAGGTGGAATTAAGACACTGAGACAATGAATTAAAAAAGCTGTTTTTCAAGGCTAAATCATGCCTCCAGCAACACACAACAAGAAATAGATAGAGAATGAAGAACAGGTCCTGTCTTTCACTCAGAGCAGAACTGAAAGTTTCATTTAGTTCTTAAGACATATTTCCTCTTCCTGTGAATTATCTTTACCGGCCATGACTGGAGGCAAGATACTGAATAAGGTGGAGTATTCATTTGGTACCTTTGAGCATTCTTAATTTTATATGCCTGACTTCAGATGAAAGTGTTTTCTTAGAAGGACTGTGTTCTAAACTTCCTAGACATGGATTAGGTTTCAAGCATACTAAAAGTCAGAATGATTATGAAAAGGAACAGGAACTAAGAAATTTATTAAAGTTGTGGTGGATGGTAGAAATCTTGAAATTCCTTAGTGCCTGCATATTCCTAAGTATATTTTAGATACTAAACCTCTAAGTTAGGGAAACATGCTGCAGCTTTAGACTGTTACTCATACTAAGACAACCGATGTTCAAAACCTGCCTAGCTAGCCCCGAGGAGATGTGTAATTTTGACTGGCAGAGGCAAAAACTCCTCACATCTGCTTTATAAAAGTAGTTCTTGAAGACCAGATATCTAATTATTGTCAAGTCCACTATGCAAGTTTAGAGTATCTGATCTTATGATTACAGACAGGTGCACTTAGAATACAGAAAATGTTTCTAATTCAATTTCACTGATGAGATAATCAGGGCTGACTTTCTACTAAAGCCATGTACTCTGAAGCCTTGAACTTTGCTGTCTGTGCCATTAATGGCCATTCCTATTGTGTTTCGTAAAGCAAACTAAGAAGTCGGTACTGGAATTGAAAGTATGTCACCATTATCTTCAGGAAAAGCAGACTGAGTAGACAAAGTAAATAAATAATTATATGTTACTAGTAGAAGTGTGTCTTGATAGGAAACTGAAGAACTTCAAAGCTAGTTCATCCTAGTGAAATGAAAACCAGGCCTGATATCTAATGTCCAGCCATATACTTCTAAGGTCTAGAAGGTAATTATTTATTTTACAATCATGTAGAGCAAATACAGTTTGACTGACATGGTTTTGTTCTTCTATTAAAATTTTTAGAAAAGAGTCAACTACAGATAACCTCATGGAACAATGACTTAAGGAAACTAATCTATATGGCACAATAATATTATCCACTTCTTTGAAACAATGCTATTGCTATTTAAAACAGATGTAGAGTCCACAGTGGATCTGGGTTTTTAATCAAAAGCTTCAAGTAGGATTAACCTCCCAAACAGTGAAAGCACAGGAGCAGTTATTAATTATAAAGATAATAAAATCTTCTTATGTTGTGATGAGTTACACTGAAGTTTGATATGAGTCTATTTGTGTAAAATGCATCTAAAAGCCCCTCATGCAACTGATGAATTTGTCAGTTGTTATGGATCTAGGGACTACAACAGAGAAAAAACCTCAGCTTTATTACCTGCATTATAAATGAAATATCTCTTACCGCCATTATTTATCTGAATCTAGTTCTAGGAGGATCCAACTGAGAGAGGGTTGTTGCTCTTGGTATGGTACACTTGTGAGCCCAGTCTTTTCACCTATTCTCTCCATAGGATGTGACCATTGCTACTCTGCCAAAACAATCTATACACATATGTACATCTGTAATGAAAAATAAATGAATAATTTATAAAATGTATGGCTATCTTTTCCTATACAGCAATGTGTGCATGAAGGAAGCATATCTAGTAAAAGCTTAGTTGAGAATATTCTTAATAATTCTGAACATTGTGAAGCCACAAGACCAGCCAAGTTTTTATTTATTCATCTAAAGCTTTCCCATTGCCTGAAGGTCATCACCCACTCTCTCAGTGCAGATTTCTGCAAACACAGATCTCCCCACCCTCTGTTGTGTTTGTAACCCAAACACTTCCACTGCCATCTCTGCTGTTGTTCTTGCCTGCCTGGGATAAGCACGTGGCTGAAAATTTAAATTTGGCGTTGCTAGGGCAGGATTTTACAGCAAGCTGAGCTACCCCTCCTGGAGGGTATCCTGGGAACAATGGATTAATTCATATCCCCAAGTTTCTTCCCGAGAAAACAGGAATAGGTAACTCATAGGTTCAGACCAAGGTAATGTAAGATGTCTTCAACACGTTTGGCAATTTTTCTCTCTCTTTAACAGGAGAATTTCTGTCAAGCATGTAAGCAGGAAAATGGCATCTGGACTCATGAGGACTCAGGAAAGGGATAAGAACCAGAAGGAAGACAGAAAATGAGCATGCAGCAGAATCTTGAGACATCTCTTTGCTCTAAGTATTTATGCCACCAAGTGTTGTCACTGCTCTTTCACTGTGTTCCCTGCCTGTAGGATCAAAAAGCACTCCAAAACCCTGCTGCTTTTGCTGAAGCGAGATTTTAGCAAAATTGAAATCCATGCTGACCTGCAGTAGGAAATAGGAAGCCTTGAGGAAGGGGACAGTCTGTTTAATTGCAGGCTACACAATCTCAGCCTTGAGGCTTCAATTCTCAAATGAACTCAGTTTATCTGAGAAATTTCTCTAATTTCACAATTTGTTGCCAGGCTGTGGGACCTTTGCTATAGATGGTTCTTCCTACACAATATGACTCCAACGAACATGTGCCTTTTGATAAGACAGCTGCAAAATGATCACATTTTGCTACATGTTTTCTTGACTTCTGAGATGTTACAGCTTCTCATCAAAAAACAAGCTATCTTGCCATAAACTGTAGATTATAAGAGCAGAAATAATTTTAGCTAGTAATAAAGAAATCATGAAATTGTCTCAGCCAGGAGAACTTCTTTATATATTCCACATGTTCTTAAGAACTGAATCCTAGTGAAGCAATCTGACCTTGCGTAGATTCCAGGCAGCTCCTTTTCAACTCTGTTTGTCACTACTGTTGAAAGTACTTCAAAGTGTAACAAAATGAACAGAGTTCAAATGCACCATCACTTATTTTTGAAACATGAATCAGAGATACTTCAGTATCAATACTAAGTTGAAACTTAATGCAGGTGATGTATTAAGCCCTGTCATTGTACAGGTGCTAGATAATATCAAAACTGCTTATTTTTATGAATAAAAATTTACAGACAAAACTGGCTCTTGCAGGGGATTTCCACTAAAATGCATTCCTAATTTCTTTGTGAAATTAGAATAAGTTTATGTAGCCAGCATGACAGAACACATAATATATAAGGACATCTTCTGTTTATAGGCAGATTATGCCAGCTTTACCTTTATTGATTTGAACAAGACTACTCAAGCATCAAGAACAATACTTGATATAGATAAGGCCAGTCAATAGGTCAAAGATAACTATATTAGATATCTCAGTGAAGCAAGGGAAAATGTTTTAAATATTAACAAGGGACTGAGGTCAAACTGTATTACTTCAGCAGAGGTGGAAAGAGGGAGTTTAACCCAGCATTGTATGATTATGTGTAAACTATGCAGAGACACACTGAAGGCTTTGCACTTACACTTTCTGTTAGTTTGAAATAACTTTAATCCTGCGTCTGGAGATGTGCTGTGAGAAGTATGGAAGTGCCTTGCTAGCAAAGAAAGGAATCTTCATCCATCAGTATACCAGGGACGATAGTGGTTTTTGTGTTACACAGTTTCAGGCATCAGCTAAACAAGGGTTTTAATCTACATCAATTCCTCCTGCAGTCAGTGGAGAGGGAGACATGGCTTTGGTCTCTGCTTCGTATTGCTCCACAAAAGAATATAGCTTTCCTCTTTGGATAAGGAGGAAAATCAATATAAAAATTAATGCTGTAAAATGGTCCTGGGAAGGCATTAAAAAAGAGCAACTAAAATAAGTCACATTAGCAAATATTGAGGTGTGTATGTGTATATATATACACACACATATATATTTTAAAACTTATAGGTTTTTCTTTCTAATTATGTATTTCCTAAAATTTTTATGGGTATTTTATATATATACACTTTATAATAATTCCAACAAAACATCAGATTAACACTCAGCAATGGCCAAATAAACTCTAACTAAATGTTAAAAATTATTAGGGTAAAAATAGTAAAACAGAGAATAAGTCTGTCTTATGGATACAGATGCATGTCCTTTTTTAACAGCTGGTTCCTTTGACTTAAAAAGTATATGGATTGACTGTAAAATTAACAGAAAAAAAAACAGAAAAAAGTCAAAATTGTGCACTAACTTCTGTATAAGAAAAGACTAGAGGGACTAATACCTGTAAAGAAAAGACAGAAAGTGCTAAAATTAAAATATGACAGAAGAAATATAAAATCATGAGTGTCTCAAAGCATTCAATACAGATTTGCTTCTTTCTATTTTTCTCAAAGAAAAAAAAGCTATTAAAAAATTGCATAAATTAAAGGAAGCAATGGCTACTGGAACTTGTTAAATGCAAAGACAATAATTTTTCCTCAGGAGGCCCCTTAGCACTAAATCACTGCAAAAGCATTGCTACAGCTTTGCCCTGTTCTTAATCTCTTCCCTTGCTTTTGGCCACTCTCCAAGGTAGGATTTGAGGACATTTACTCTGACCTAACAGGGCTTTTCTGAATCTAATATTTCAGAATTGCTTAAGGGAAAGGAATAATTTATCTTAAAATTGTTACCATGGATTTCTCTTGATATGATATCAAGGGCATTCTTAAAACACAGGCAGGTGCTTTTGTACTATTTCTCTGAATATTATCAAATAGATAATTTTAGGAGGCTTTATTCTCCTGCAAATGTCAATAGCTCCTATTAAATTCAGTCTTGCTGGAGAAAACTCATTGTGAATTATATTGCTATTCTCTTTCATTTCATGGTATCACATGCTTGGAGCTGTTTGGGTTTCCTGCCAGTTTAACAATGTGATTTTCAGTGATTTTCTTTTTCCTTCTTTGTTTTGCAGCCTTGCTTAACTGTGATACTAATGGATATATTTAACATTGGAATAAATTACAATTTATGATCCTAGATGGCAAGAGAAAAATGAACTTGCATGAGGTGAAGACATTTAAAATCAGAGATTAGGTGCTTTGCTGAAGTTCAAGAGACTTAGATCTCCAGATGCAGCATGAAGTGATACTTGGCTTAAGCGATGGTGGGACCAAGAAACCTATATAATTGGGAATTTCTATGTGAAATTACCAGGACTCACGCATCAAGACAGGCACTTTTCAATGGATTTCTGCTTCTAACATGAAAGCTGTAAAGAAACAGAGAGTTATTTTTCTTTGTGTATGGAGGTAAAGCAAAGTATTCACTTTTAATGGCAAATTTACCTCAAACAGACTTAAACAGAACTATGAGTATGGAAAGTAGAGGTGAGATTCACATCCCTAACTGTGGTTGCTCACAATATAGCCTATAAAACATGAGTCAGTCACGTGAGGCTGCTGAAGCAGTAACTGGAGATTGAGTCAATACAATAAATGGATCCCAAGGCATGGTACAAGTTACCCCAAGACATCTGTATTTGATGAATTGAACATGGTCCAAACCCATTGCCTGTAAAAGAACCCTCAGGTGACTGACTGCCTCTGGTGTATGCTCCCACATTATAAACATAAAATAAGATGACCATAAGTCACCTTTATTTAAGGTGATTTAAGGGAATCACCTTAAGGTGTTAAGAGAAACGTTGTATCCATCTTTTAAAAAGGTAGAAAGGAGGATCCTAGGAACTGCTGAGCTGTCAGTTACACCTCCATGCCTGGGAAGATCATGGAACAGATCCTCCTAGAAGCATCCGGAGTAGTGGTCCATGGCTTAGAGTCCCAATGGACATCAGTGACAAGTGGTGTCTCTTAGGGGTCTGTACTGGGACCAGTGTTATTTAATATCTTCGTTAATGACATGAATGAAGGGATGAGTGCATCCTCAGCAAGTTTGCAGCTGACACCAAGCTGAGTGGTGCAGTGACACACCTGAAGGACAGGATGCCAGCCAGAGGGACCTGGACAAGCTCGAGAAGTGGCCCATGGGAATCTCATGTGGTTTAAAAAGACCAAGGGCACGGTGCCGCACCTGGGTCAGGGCACCCCGGTATCAGCACAGGCTGGGGATGAACAGATCCTGAGCAGCCCTGCCGAGAAGGACTTGGGGGTGCTGGTGGGCGAGAGGCTGGACATGACCCAGCCATGTGCCCTTGCAGCCTGGAGAGCCAAACGTGTCCTGGGCTGCACCCAGAGCAGTGTGGGCAGCAGGTGAGGGAGGGGATTCTGCCCCTCTGCTCTGCTCTGGTGAGACCCCACCTGCAGTGCTGCATCCAGCTCTGGGATCCCCAGCACAGGAAAGACATGGACCTGTTGGAGCAAGTCCGGAGGAGGCCACCAAGATGATCAGAGGGATGGAGCACCTCTGCTATAAGGAAAGGCTGAGGGAATTAGGATTGTTTAGCCTGAAAAAGAGAAGGCTTCAGGATGACCTAATGTGGCCTTCCAATACCTGGAGGGAGCCTAGAGGAAAGATGGAAAGAGACTATTGAGTAGGGCATGTAGCGACAGGACAAAGGGGAATGGCTTCAAACTGACAGTATGTTTAGATTAGACATTAGGAAAAAATTATTTACTGTAGAGTGCTGGGTCACTGGAACAGGCTGCCCAGAGATGCTGCGGATGCCCCATCCTTGGGAGTGTTCAAGGCCGGGTTGGATGGGGCTTTGAGCAACCTGGTCTAGTGAAAGGTGTCCTTGCTCATGGAAGGGGGTTGGAACTGGATGATCTTTAAGGTCCTTTCCAGCCTAAGTCATTTTATGATTCTAAATCCTGCCTTAGGTTTCCAAGTTTGTGTATTGCAATTACTGAGTCAATTACTTGTACAAGGATATCTTTGTTAAAATCAGATGTGTCTTTTAAACTGTCAAACCCACCAGGTTGTAAAGATGCTTAAAGTCCTGTGATACCTACAAGGGTGTGACTGTATAATGTATTTATATTTCTTAGAAATAATTCTAAGGTACTTCTTTCATTACAGCAATTAGCTATATGTTTTAGAACATAGTGAAATTGCTTTAAAATTCTGTTGTAGATATATTTAAATTTCATTAAAAAATGTGAAAAGTGATTGGCCAAATTCCCAATTAGTGTGACTATCAATTCATCCATTTCTTGGGGATATACTCAAATTACACCAGTGATTGTGAAGGAAAGCATCTGAGGATGTCTTTGTCTCACATATATAGATGTTATTAAACTAATCTGAAAATTCTTTAACTACATTACACCATTCTGTTTGCACATAGCTTATAGGAACACAAATATTTCAAAATCTTTCCAGTGACTGAGTTATAACAGTATTTTACTTACAGATAGTTAAAACTAATATACCCTATGACCTCACATCTGTTCAGAACTGGCACACTGATTCTTTTTGTAAAAGAGTCTTTACAAAAATTTTCTTATGAGCACCTTTTAAACTTAACTAAGCACAACTGAATAGTTTTTTAAGCTCTTATGCTTTCAGCATCTTTACAGTAATGTTACAAATTTGCAATGGAAAAATTAATCATTTTCAAATTGGTTTTTTGAGTTCAGTTTCATCATCTCACTGTCAGAAATAAATAGTCTAGAGATAGAAGGGTTGAAACATTATTCTCCCTTGAGTGATTGTAGAACCTCTGTTCCCTAAAACTTACAGGTGTGGTTGCATTTCAGTCATGATCTCAGAAGAAATTATACACCATTTCTGTACTGTTTTGTTTCTTTTTCAGTTTCATAACCATTTTACCAGTTCAAGGCAAAATGAAGGTAGACTGGTGTTGGGAAGTACTTTTGCAAATAATTAATTTTGTATCAGTTCTTTTTTTTTCTCAGAGCTGCCATTTAAAACTGCCTGAAATGTCACAGATATATATTTGTTATCTTATGTTCAATTTCTTTGTAAATGTTAAGGCAGGCAGTCTCATCACAACCTCATTTACCATTACCTGTCCAGGGGAATCCCCCACTGCAGTAATTTAACAATACTTTTGGTGACTTTATGGTATGATTCAGTGAAACTGAAATATTAAAAGATTTATCTCTTCATTTAGTGAAATACCAACTTGTGATGAATTAATGTTTATAATCTATTTTCTTTTCCACTCATATTAAAATTATAAAGAGCTTGTTTTAAAAGTCTTTATGAGTTTCACTGTTTTCTATTAATGAAGAAAAGGGGGAGTACATTTACTACTCAGGAGCTGCTGCCTTGCAGCTTTTCTCCACATTTGTCATGCAGGATTTGGACTTTAAATTCTCCACTTTTGTTCACTCAATAGTAACTCCATTCATAGCGTCCCCTAATGGTGAAGTAAGATGTAATAAAAGGCTTTAAACACGAAGGTAAATTGGGAAATAGATGAGGGCAAGCCTTTGAAACACGAATTAGGGTTTTGGCATATCTTCAGTAGCTGTAGCATGTGTCCTTGAGCCATCTGAGAACTAACATGAGAAAGGAGAATTCACCAAACACTTGAGAGAGGATGCTACCAATTGTTCACTGTTTTTCTGTTCGGAGTAATTTTAAACTTACCAGTTGACCCAAAGCTTAAATTGCAATTTTGTTTCCTCCAGCACTGACACCTAAACAGCATCTGCAATACATGTAGATATGTTATGTAAAAGATTTCTTTAAGTAGATATCTTACCTGCTCGTTAACTTTCTTTTAGTTCTGAGTAATTATGACCATTCTACTGGCCAATAGAAAGTAGTTGTCTTAGAGAATGATAGTCACCTACACTTGCCAAAAAAAGAGAACTTTTTCTTGGCTTTATCTGGGACGAATTTCTGGATAAATTGGAATTGCAATGGTCCTCATTCAAGTTAAACAGAAATAACTGATGGAAGAGGCTAGAACTGCAGCAGTCAGATGACAGACTTCAGGTCAACTTCATTATTAATTCAACTTTGGGATTAAATTTTGCTGAATTTACCCATTGTGTCAGTAAAACAGACAGTGAACTGTCAAATATCTCCCATCTGTGACTATATACAAACATGTCCAGCACCACCATATTTTTACAGCAGATCATCCAGACATTAAGGAAAAAAAGTGTTTTGCATTTAAGTGCAGACTGCAATAGAGTGCAGATAGTGACATCCCCTGTAGCCACTGAGCTCTCTGTCTAGATGAGGGCTTTAGTACTAAAAGATAAATACACTGCATTTCATCTACCATAACCAAATACAGATATTTGAATTGAATGTAAAAGTGTTAACATAAATTATTCATTGATGTCATTAATAATCTCATCATTTCCTTAAACATCTCTCCATGGGTTTTGGTACAATTTTGAGATGTATAGGCACTGCAAGTTTTGTCTCTCTATGGTACTAAGATGCTCCTAGGAGATTTGAACATTCAGGGTGGTAGCATTTTAATATACATGATCATCTCAAATACAAGAGGAAGAAATTTTGTCTCTCATTAACCATCTGGCACAGCTGAGAGAAGATCCAAATACTGTTTGTTGGGGGGTTTGCTGTTGATGTACTTCCATCCCTACCTAGTTGGAGAAGTGAAAGTGATACAATTCCATGATAGCATCAAATATAAGAATTATGCAAGATGAAGGGCCTGTGACTTCCTAACTATTTCTCTAGCGCTTGTGAAGTACAAAAAGGGGTGTGTGGGGGGGAAACATCTTTACTGAGTCCACCTTGAAAGCTAATATTTCTCACACCACAGTTAAATGGACTGCAAATATGCACAGGTGTGTAACACATGAATAGAGTTGACTGAGCTAGTGAAGGGTGTGATGGGAGTACTGTAATCATGTTACTGTTGGCCCAGGCTAAGGAATGTCAACAGTATACAAGATATTGCAGAGGCTGCAAGTTAATAAAGAGCCACAACATGCCCTTCTGTAAAAAAGCAGTCTTGCTTTCTTTTTTTTTCATTGCTACGGTGTGGTTATTCATTTGTATACTGTCTGTATCAATTAACTACTAAGTTATCTATTGATTTATCTATTTATTTATTGCCAAAGAGAGGGACTGCTTTTCAGAGGTTTTCTCGACAATATTTTAAAATGAATTAGCTCTTTTTCATCATAACCAGAAATATGTATTGGAGCGTATGAAAGGTCTTTTAAAAATTAGCAGTGTGACCCAGCCTGAAATAAGGATTAGAAGAATTAAGCTCCAGTGTAATGATATGTGATTTTACACATGAATAGTGCCAAATGGAATGGTTCTCATGTGTAAAGTTATTCACCTGTTTAATGTTGAAAGTATCTTTTCATTTCAAATCTGACTTTGTAGAGATTTCAACTTCTGTTCTGCCTAAAACTGCAGATGTGATATAATTAGTCAATGGAGAACTTCCTTAATACACCTAAAATTATAGCAAAGCACATTTTCAAAAGTTTGATTGCAAAGTAGAATGAATGATAATTATTAAACAATATGTTGGCATTTTTTACAATACTTTTCAAAGTAAATTATTTGTCTTTCGGTATTTCACTGAAATAAAGAGCAGGGTTATTATTTGTAGGTAAGGAAGGGATTTCTGATCCAGTTATTATCTGATATAGGAGATATATCACATCCAAAGTCACTCTGTAATTTTACATTTTAGAACAATTTATTTCTATCAGTAAGGTATTTTTCTTAAAATCAGTTTATACATCTCTTGATGAGATATGAGCCACAGTTCATGCAAGTAAATGCAAATACTCACTTCTCTTTAAAGGCCTTGCGTTGTTCACTCACTATTTTGACCTGCTTGTCCTTCAAAATGTGAGAACTGATTATATGATTAGGATGCCTGCAAGGAACCTGGAAGAACTGCATTTCTTTTCCTGCTTTGCTCGTGTTGCTTGTGTTACCACAGACATTTCCTGTATTCTCTTTGCATATCAAGTCTTTGCCTGAAAAACCCGAGCAGCAGGAGCTCTCTCACCCCCACATCTCCATCTTTTCCTGCCTACCTGGAACACAAGCATTTTCAGGAGTTTTTGAGAAAGAGGAGAGTGGCTGCTCACTGTGTGCACTGTGAATAGAATAGTCCACAGAAGGACAAAAATAAAGCTATAAGGGATCATCAACTGTTTATACGTCACTGACTTCAGATTGCTGAGAATTTACCATCTGTAGTTATGGTTTTGACAGACTGAGCTGAATTCTAAGCATACTTGAGAAGAAAGGTTGTTCTGCCATTCTCCAAAAAAAACCAACCTCTGCACCAAAGGTTAAGCAAAGGAAAAGCTTTTTCTTTCCCCATAGACAAACAATAAAAGCTATAATATAATAGGATAACAACCTGGTTTTATTTATTTATTTAATGACTAAGGAGAATGTTGAGTAAGTCAACCAAACCTTTGCAGCACAAATACTAAGCAGTAAAAGCTCATTAAGCTCCTTTTCCACTGTTGATTTCAGCTTGAGGAAATTATTTTATTATTAGCAAAAAGTTATCACAAAACTTGAATTAATAGTAACAAAACAAACAAATAAAAAATCCTTTTTGTTTTGCTAAGACTGCACTCAATTGTCAACACTATTAACAACCAGAGATTAAATTTTTTTCAGTTCTCCCACCCCTTTCAGGGCATTAACTGACAAGACACACAGCAGCTCATAATTGAAGCTTAAATTTTAACCCTAGATAGGGGCCTCAAGACACCATTACAATATAAGTAACAAAATATATAGTAATTAGTAACACTACTGGGGCTTTCTCTGCGTAAATTTTTCCTTTCCTTCTCTTTTTCAGCATTTGCTGAAAGCCTGTTTTGTAGTCTTTCATTTGTGACATATTGCTCTAATTTTGTGTGTCCAGATCCTGTTAGCTCTCTTTATGTTTAGCCTACCCCAACTTTTCTTTTCTATGAAAAGAGATTTTCTTTGCTCTGGATAGTTGAAAATGCTTTGTCTTTTGGATGGAAATCTCTGGTGGGCTGCTTGTATCTTGAGGAGAAAATCCGTTTGTCCTAGCACTTACAGAGGGATTAGTTTAAAGCTAGCATGAAAGTAATCCACTCCTTTTTTTTGCTTTCCTCTTGCTTCTGTCTTCTCAGAGAATCAGCAATTTAGTCAACAAAGAATCTAGAGGTGTTTCCTTCTAGGATTTATACCTGACAACAACTTTTACTCAACATCAAACAATCTTCACTAAGTTTCTGAACTATCTCACACTTGTGTTTTCAAATTGGCTGATGATGAAATAGGAGACCACTTCCTCTGATGGGATCCCACCATCCCTGTTTGTGTATTCCCTCTCACCTCAGAAAGCTACATTTTTGCTACTGCTGTAGCATACATGATGTGAATAAACCTCAAGCACACATCTGACCAGATTATCAGTGTTGCACCTTGAGGTCAAAGCCTGAATTTTGGAGGAAGTGTAATTTGGTGCAGAACGCTGTCAGGATGCAGCCCATGCTGGCTGCATTTGTGTTGATTGCTCCATACTGGTTACTTAGACAGAGCTTGAGGCATTTCCTTGGTGCCTGCAAGACCACATTTAGACTGGCTGTGGGTGAACCTAGAGAGGAACAAAGAAGTGCTCAACACCCCAAATCACCTGGAAATTAAGCAGTGTAAGCCCTTTGGAGAGCACTTTGACTCTTGCCCAGATGAAATTAGGAAGGAAGATATGATTCCAGTTTTTCACACAGGATAAATATCACCTTAAGCTAATAAACAGAATTGGATTTCATCAGAGACAATAGGTTCAGTCTTATGTTTATCTTAATGTGCTGTGGTTAGAAACAGAGCTGGTACGGTTCTGAGAAAAAAATTTCTCCAATTAAGAATCTAACAGCTGGGTTAATCTGGTTGTTATGAGTAAAGCATCTTGTAAGTTCCCCTCAGAAGAAAGGTTTAAAGTAAACTGTCTTGTGGGTTGAACATCCTGCTAAAACATGCTTGAAGTAAGTAATAAATAAACAAAATCTTGACTTCAAAAAGCTGAAAGTAAGGGTTAATAAAGAACAGATAAATACTGCCTTTGTAGATATAATACTTCCCTTTTATAAATTGCAACTAACTGACAACTATGTTGGGGTTTGAAAGTCTTTTTTCCCTTTTTTCTCTCTTTTTTTTTTTTAAGAGGGAAGAAAAGATTTGAATTGGCTCTGATCCCATTACCCACAAGGTGGCTGGAGCCCGGCCATCTGTCACAGCTGCTGCTCACCATCGCTGCCACTCTAATTGACAATGAACCTAGCACCCCACAATAATTGGGGCTGCACTGTGACTCAGGCAGGTAATGCACCCTTTTAGCATCCAGCAGTCCCCATCTGTGCAGCAGCCCTGGGCATGGAAGCACAGTGACCCCGCTGCTGGTTTCCCAGGGGGGTAGCAGGGATGGCCTCACCTGGGAAGCGTTAGGAAGGCCCGAGGGAAACCATGCTCATGTAGAAATTGGAAGCCTCCCCAAACTCTCTGGAAGATTTTAATACTGCTGCCAAGGCACACACACATCTGCCATTCAGCTCTGGTTTTTATATTAAAATAAAAAGAAAAAAACCCTTCCAATACTGAGCAGTTTATGGACTGCCCCAGTCAGGGTTCCTTTATTAAATTACCTCTCAACAATATTTTAAATTGACTGGTCTGGATTTTTTCTCCATCACAAGCACTACAGACACCAAAGCTTTGGCACACGGGACACATAATTCAGTCACTGAAAAGACACCTTTGCAGCAAGCCTTTCCTCAAGGTTTAGATATTTACGGGAGACAAAGCCAAATCTTCACTATGTTTCTTGACTGCAAGGTGTTGGAAAACTCAGCACTTCCCTAATGCCATAAGCATAATCTTGGTCCCAGAATATTCCATTTGGCACTTCTCTGTCCCCTTCAGTCACTAGTCTGCTCATTATGAATTACAGGTTACTGTTATTTGCCCGTATTTTGGGAGCTGCTGCCTCCTTCAGTGGAAGTAACTCAGGTTTCCATGGCAGGTGCATGTATGGTGAAAAATAAAGGTATACTCTTACATTTAAAATGTACAGTCCTTTGGGCCTCATCCAGAACATAATGAAGTAGATAGAATTAAGTCATTTTACTCCAGAGAGATTCAGTCTCAACAGGTAGTTTAGGGCTTAAGGCAACCTTTTGAGGTTAAATCTCTGCTCTTTCTGCAATTCCTTTGCAATTCTGTATATATTAGGATACATGTGAATGTTAGGATTAGGTCCACAGATTCTGACAAGCCTAGAAGGATTGATGACATTGATTGCTTCATAGAAAGTTATTTTTGTTTTAAAAAGTACTATTTCAAGCTGTAGTGATTTCTAATTACAGGTAAATGCTTCCAGATGAGACCAACTGGCCAGTGGGAGCACTGTCCTGTGCTGCAAGGCATCCCGTCAGCCACATGACTTCAGATCTTCCCAAATCTTGCTTTAGCATGATTTGGATGCTACAAAGGCCTTTACTTCTTTTTTTTTTTTTTTTTTAGTTGTCATTAATTCAAATCCGACATTTTCAATTTTTTTATCTTTCTTTTTTCCCTTTTCTTCCCAAAACAGAAGCTCAAAGGTCTTCCAGTTCCCTTTGCAAAATTAAGCTTTCTAAAGAATTTGACCCTTTTAATTTTTAGTATTACTGTTAGATTTGTTATTGGAAAAGTCTGTCTGAGATAGTACAGAACTGATTTACTAGCTCCTGTGTTCAGAAGTGTGATTTTTCCTTCACTTTTTCACAGAGGGGCATGGACTGATGTTGTACTAACGCTAAGTAAATTACTCCAACAGCAGCTTGTAGCGGAGAAATGCAGTGTAATACTTTTCAGTGTTTTCAATCCTTTAACCACATATCAGCAAAACATCACCTGAAAAATTAATGAAACTGTGAGCTGAGTGGTGGGAATTGTTGATATGAGAAACACATTACACATGAGTTGTTAAGCAGTTGGAAACGCAGTTCCTCTACATTTGTCCCTTAAATGCAAGAAAGGACATTTCAGACTTGGTGTATAAGTAAAGACAGGAAATATTCCTAATAAAAAATGAAATAAGTCAAAATTCACATGACTAGAAAATTATGCTGATGTGTGATTTTTATCCTGAAAAAATAAATTATCATGGAGGGAAACTTAGCACATACACTTCCACACACATGCACAAGAAAAGCCAGAAGAATGTTTCTGATCTTGACATGAAGAGCTTCAAATATTTTGTTAGGTCTCTGTCTAGTCAGTTTCCTACAGCATAATTTTTGACCTGCAGATATCAGTGGATTTATACATCATAGATGTTCCTCAAAGAACTAGTTGCAAAGCAGTAGATTCTGCAATAATTTAAGCAAATATACTGCATGTTATGAAATAATTTGGCAGGAAAATTATGACTCTAAAACTTCTGTTTCTAGTACTTTATTCATTTTCATTTTAATCTGGGTTATTTTATTAATCTGGTTTGCAGGACGGTTTCAAAAGCACAGAACTGAACTGATTTGTGAAAAGTGTGGCTTGCCACTTCTCAGCAGAGAGAATGAATGAATAAATGCAATGTGCAATCACCCACAGTGGCTAACAAGGTTGTCTAAAGCTCTATGTGCTTCTGAGAATGGGGTTGAGATACATTTCTTAATTTCACTTTAGTATATTTAAAACCAAGACACATGAAGAGGCAAGAGCAGAGGGACGCTGCATCCTTTGTGATGCAGGAGCAGCCTCGCATTCCGGTCAGGCTGCAAAGTGCAGAGCCTGTGCAGTCACGTCTCCTCCTCAGCTGCCTGCATGGGACACACGGTTTGATATATTTCCTTAAAGTTATGGGCTAGACTTTAGGTTAATATAGTACGGACTTTAACTGTCCAGCAGTTCCCAAAGTTTAGAGCTGTGTTTTCTAATGCACCTTCTAAGGTTTACTTGTCCTTAGGATACAATCCTGACATTGGAGGCAGTTATTCAAAGTAAAAAGATTGGCCATGGTCCAGCATGTGAAAAGAGAGAGATTGAAGCAGAACTCATCTCAGATTCCAAAGGTGTTACTCCAGATTTATATGAGTGTAACTGAAAGCAGAAGGAAGTTCATTGTCTATCATGTCAAAGACATAAGATCTTTCAGATAATGGGCTATAGATACCAGGCAAAATGCACTCATATATTTTGCATCCTATTCACTGAAATCCTTTGCTTAGAAAACTTCATAAATTTGAATGCAATACTCACATATTGTGAAGGAAGCATGAAATATCTAAAAAAGAATCTGTGGAAAAGCTTTATATCAATTTTCACACAAAAAATCTGTCCAGAGATTGAGATAAGCAATCCACAGATACAGACAGGACTTTTCACTATTTCTAGACCAACTTTAACTTTCAAATAAAGTGGTCTCACTGTTCTCTTTATATATATTCTATGTGCAAAATCAAACATATCTCTTCTACCTGGAGTGACAACTTAATGCATCATAACAAGTTGTCCCATAACAAAGGATGAACACCTCTGTATTCATGATATGAAACTTTATGTGTTGGTTTGAGATATATGACATTTTGCATATATATATATGACAATATGCATTCTCTGAGTGTGAAGCATAGCTTCTGCAAAGTTTTTATGCCTTGATATATTGTGTTTTTTGAATATCGGGTTTTTCAAGGTAGACTGTTGGGGTTTTGAACTCCTTTCAATATTTCTTTGATTATAATATTCTTTTCAGTTTAGGAATTATATTTTGGATTTCTAAGAAAGGAAGAAGTGTGTGTGTGCAGGGATCTGAGACACTTGAGTTACTGTATCTTTCTGTCTTGGCTTACTACTACAGAAGCAATTATTTAGCTCACAGGATTTACAGAACAACATCTTTCACAATAAAACCTGAAGTTTCATTAGCATATTATTACTTCTTCTAGGTCATTATTAAAGATAAACAATATCACTCTATCTAACAGAGAGTCTTGTCATATCGTCATAGAAAATAAATCCTGGTTGATTAACAAGCATTGTTACATTTCTTTTTTGCATCTTCCAAGCTGCATAACTTGTTCACATGTCAGCTACAGAGATTTCTGTAGAACTGTGGAAAGAAAGAAAATAGAACCAAGAGACCAGACTGAGTGCCATGCACAGGAAGACCTTCAGCCATGCCTGCCAGGGGCTTGAACATCTTCTGCACAGTGGCCGCAGGGAATTTTTAGGAGAAAGAGCAGGCAACTGTATTGGATGAGCTGTGTGTTCCAGTCTCCAGAAGTCATTTCTCACAAGGATTATCCTCAAGAATAATTAGGGTGAAATTTCCAAGAATTACTTGGGTATTTAGCAATGCAAGTCTTAATAAAGTCTGAAGAACCTTTACTCTTGATAAACAGTAAACACTTTTAAAATCTTTGTCATTTGAATGCTGAGCAGATCGAACTCTGTCACAATATTTTCCTCCCTGAGACATACTTTTTACTAATGATAAATGTCAAGATGGCAATATTCTTTCTTTGTAAAGCAATCGTAAAGTCGGCTGCCTCAGGAAAACTCCTTCAGCAGAAGTCATAGAGCTTTGAAGAACTGTCTGCAAAGCATCTTTAAGGTACTCAGCTACTGCAACTTGCAAACTTGTTCTGCCTGAAGTGAAAAAAAACCCCACACTCTTCTGGAAAATACAGGTGCTAAAAAATGTAAAAGTTGCCTTCAGAACTAATCAAAATCTTCTTATAATTTCTCTGTCAACAGTAAAAAGGACTAAGTTGCTCCTAACCAGAGTGGGGGAGGGATATAAGGAGAGGGCTATATTAAGTGAGGCCCCAGGCACAGGTAATAAATCCTTCAGTCAGGTTTGTTGTTCTGGTTGAAGAGGTGACCATAGTGTGGGATGGGAGCGTTTCAACTCTGGGATTCAGCAGCTCTCTGGCTTGATAACAGTATCCACCACCTGCTGCACTTTGACTTTCAGCTCAGTGGCAGCTGCAGGAATCAATTCCAACTAGAAAACTGAGGGAACACACACTTTTATGATGCTGAAAGGTAGCTAAAAGGCAACTAGAGGCATACAGCAGTATTAAAAAGAAAAAAAATTGTCATAGAATCATAGGTTATCCTCATTTGGAAAGGACCAACATGGATCATCAAGTCCAGTTCCTGGCCCTGCACAGCACCATCCTCAAGAATCACACTGTGTGCCTGAGAGCATTGTCCAAATGCTTCTTGAGCTCTGTCAGCCTTGGAGCTGTAGCCACTTCTCTGGGGAGCCTGTTCCAGTGCTCAAGCACCCTCTGAATGAAGAACATTTTCCTGATATCCAGCCTAAACCTCCCCTGACACAACTTCATGCTGTAAGCTGAGGTCCTGTATAATGATATGGTTCTCACTGATACAGACTCCTGCTCTTGGGGTCACACTGCACTACAAAAATGTCCCTGAGCACACACAGTTTGAGCCTCAACACTTCATACTGTTACAGATACTCATCCAGCTGAATAAGAAACCTTTCTGGTTGATGCCCATTTAGGGAATTTAGAATAAGAGTTAGTTTTTGGTTGATATGCATCTGTACCTAAGATCCCTGTATGTGTAGTGAGTTGTACTGTGTTTCTTAAAGGAGAGTTTAGCTAGTTCACTGAAGAAATGCTGAGAAAAATGTTGATGCCAGGAGCTTACCTCACTATGGTTAGGTGACAGCTAAGTAGGGTTATGATAGCTAAGGACCGTTTTGCAGTTCTAAAGTTAGAACTTGTGAGGAAGAAGTAATGGTTAGGTTGTTAAATCTCTTTGTTCTTCTAACTCTTTCTTTAAAGTCTTCAGACTGACTCCTGAAGTCTGTGTTTTGTCTTGTAAGTATTTGCACTGTAAAATAAATGGAGACTGTTTAACATTCCCTTCTAAAAATGCCTGTGTGCAGGTTCACCTCCATTAACAATAAAGGTGTACGAAGGGCAGGAGAGACCCTGACCCCAGGAAATTATTGCCTAGCTGCTGTAATGGCAATTCCTTATCTCTTATTTAAATAATCAAGTTAAACACCAAACAAATCTTCTAAACTCTGTTTTTTGTTAAGCTCAAAGAAATCATGGGGAGAATGAAACACAAATCCTGCACAAGAATGATTACAAAAAGTTCCCCAAATCCTTCTTCTATATCCTGCTGGCAAACTATATGAAGATTAATATTTTTAAAAATGGCAAACTAATTGTAAATATGAGATGTCCCTATCCTCCAAATGCCAACTGAAAGGCTAGATTGCTATCTGCATAAAATTAGCAGGAAATTTAAAGTATTGTTTATCATGGGCAAGAAATTAATTTAGGATAAAAACACTTCCATTTTGAAACAGCAGGGTGAAATCAGAGTTTGTCTGTTAATTAACCACCAGAGCTTCATAGCAAAGATTTTACTGTCTTCTTAGTTTTGACTTTCTAGTAACTAAATTGGCTTTTTCTGCACTGAGTCACTGTGTAATATAACATATCACTGGTGTACCTCCAGATTTCATTCGCTAATGAATTTAGCACATTCTTTATCATATAATAGACTAAGACCCCCACAAATTGTATAATAATATTTCATGTTATTGGGCTTCTAAGACCAATAAAACAGCTAGGCAGCACTAATAGTACCAGTAAAGTCAGCTGTTTGTACACATTTCCTTTTTATTAAAATAGTCACAGGATAAAATCAGTATATACAGCAACCACATGTTGTGAGATACTGATCAAGTGACTATAAAGTTCTTACAGCAGGGTAATTAGGGCTTTGAATGTGATCTGAATGGGGTAAGTCGACACCAGCTTACATTCTGATGGTCAAAGAGATGTGATTGTATCTCCTTTACAAAGAATTAAATAACACTCCAATGTTTATCTGCCCATCTGAAAGAAGTTCCATAAAGGGAAATAAACACTTTTAAATTCTTGACACCTTGAGACTCTTTCCACTCAGTGGCAACAAACATAATTTTCCCCTCAGTATTGCTATTTTATAATGATACTCTTAATACATTTTGAAAATATAAAATCAGTTTTACAATCAAAACTGGAGAAACACAGTATGTAAGTGGAAGACTTTTTAGTGGCTGCCATACGATCTTCAATCTCCAAAGTTCCTGAACCTTTTCTTAATCAGTTATAGATTTCTTCTGGTATGCAGCCAAAATTAGAGTTTTTATAGCTAATTGCCATTTGTCTAGTGCTCAGGAGCATCAGTGGGAAGAAGAAGCCTGTACCATCCCAGCTTTAATGTTTGGCTTTAGGGTTAAGACATATGCCTGCAGATTAGGAATGCTATTGTAATTTTTTCTAATGTGAGAGATAACATTGCTGCAGGAGGCAGCCAACAAAAGAGGAAAAACAAATGGAGGCTTAGAAGTAAGGTAAGTATTTAAACAAAGCAGTAAAAGTTATTATGAAAGACCCACATAGGTTGATCTACCGTCCTTAACTCTCACTTACACTGGGATGAAAACAGCTCACAAAAATCCCAGACAATTCATACAGCCTGGTGTCCATGGCTACTCAATGCTATACA
The DNA here is from genome assembly GCA_013399875.1 of Gymnorhina tibicen. Taxonomy (NCBI): domain Eukaryota; kingdom Metazoa; phylum Chordata; class Aves; order Passeriformes; family Artamidae; genus Gymnorhina; species Gymnorhina tibicen. Next base: position 685,259 of record VXAZ01006872.1, read on the forward strand.
GTCTTAACCTCACTTGAAACTCATGATGTTGCCTACACGTGGTCTAAAAGTAATAAAGAATTAGAAAAGTGGATTTAAAGAGGAAGAAGAAAGAGGAGGTTTATATGTCATATTGATAGCAAGTATATTAATTTTGGTGAGATCTATGTAAATCGGGAGGAAGAACAGAGGGAGGTAGGAGATAATCTGAAATTAAGACATTTTCAACAAAAGCTGCTATAAAATCAGGAAAAGAGGTGGAAGTAGATGAAAATAAGATGCTGAGATTTTAACATGAATACTCTAATTTCAGTAAGAGTTGAGATAGTTATGAGAAAATATTGAGAAGCCAGAAAGAGTTTGTGGATGCTAAGCAATATATGAGAACCACTAGCATGAATGATGTAAGAACTCACTGTAAAGAGTATTTAAGGAACCAGTATAAAGAAAAGGGTAACCAGTATCACCACAGTATCAGATGTTCCATATCTCGGTTCC